>CM053576.1:111516726-111624374 GCA_028646485.1 Cryptoprocta ferox | reverse complement strand
GAAGTCCTTTTCAGAGGAGCCATCACAGTCTCTCCGGAAGGAGCCATCAGAGTCCCTCTGAGAGGAGCCATCGAAGTCCTTCTCAGAGGAGCCATCGCAGTCTCTCCGGAAGGAGCCATCAGAGGAGCCATCGAAGTCCTTCTCAGAGGAGCCATCGCAGTCTCTCTGGAAGGAGCCATCAGAGTCCCTCTGAGAGATGTCGCAGTCCCTCTGAGAGGAGATGTCGCAGTCCCTCTGAGAGGAGATGTCGCAGTCCCTCTGAGAGGAGATGTCGCAGTCCTCCTCAGATGAGCCATTGCAGTCTTTCTGAAAGGAACAATCAAAGTCCTTCTCAGAGGAGCCATCATAGTCTCTCCAAAAGGAGATATCAGAGTCCTTCTGAGAGGAGATGTCCCTTTCAGAAAATTCATCACAGTCCCTTAGGGAGGAGAGGACACAGATCTTTTGAGAGAAGACAGCACAGACCCTCTGAGAGGGGTGCTCGTGGTTCCTCAGACAGAACTCATTGCAGTCCCTCTGAGAGGAGCAGACACAGTCACTCTGAGCAGAGCAAACACAGTCATTTTCAGAGGGGTCAACACAGTTGGTCTGAGAAAACCCGTCACAGTCCCCCTAAAGAGAGACTCAAGCGCAGCTCCCCTAGGGAGAGGCTCAGACATAGTGTGTCGAAAGATTTCAAGGGTTACTCAAACATACAAAACACCCCAAAGCAGGGCAAGATTAGAGGCCTGAAGCTAACAGATGAGAAGAGATCCGCCCCCATTATTCATTGACTGGCTCAAGTCTTCACCAAGCTGCCCTTTCCTCGCTTCTTTCCTGCTCAGCCACTGCCTCCAATACATGTGCCCTCAGCAATCAAAGAGCCACTATGGCAATCTATGCCACTCTTCCTGGGGGAAGGGAGGGCGGGAATGGGTATGTAATTTCTCTAAGATAAATAAAGGGGCAATAATTGATCTCCATCTACAAAGACCACTTGTCGTGCTGCGTGGGGAATGGAGGGTGGCGGGACATTTGGTGTCGCGCAAACGGATGGAACGAGAGGGAGGGGTTCTGAGGCCGTGTTGAGGCTCCAAAGCCCACCTACAGCCTCCCGAGGCGGGGTCTCAGAGGAGGGAGGCGCGTCATGTGACTCACTCCGGCCGCAGCCCCCTCGGAAGCTGCCAGGCGGAAGTAGACGTTTAGACCTGGGCTCGGCGGCGCCGAGTCCACATCCGGGAGAGGAGAGGAGAGCGGAAGTGGCGTTGGTCTGGCCGGAGCCCTTGGGTGGATTTGTTAGGCGTGGAGAGGGAGTGATGTCTTCCAGGCTCGGTGCAGTACCCGCCGTGAGTTCCTCGGTTTGACCGTTATGTTTTAGGGGTAGCGCTGTCGAGCCCGCAACACGCGGTCCCTCGCTTTTGTCCCATGCTCAGAGTTGGTTTTATCAGAGTCCATCGTAGGCCCCACCCTTCTAGGTCAGATCTACCGGTCTCCCCTTTTCCCCCCAGTTACCGCTGACTGTTCCTCACCTCCTTGGACTCAGTTCTTCGCCAGATTGCCATTAGTTTCTATTCCTTTTATATCCCCAGTACCTCCCATATCCGTTGTCCCTCTTTTCGCGTCCCTTTTAGAGCCTCTATCTGGGACAGGGCTTTGAGAATGGGGGAGATGAAGGCTATGGTGTTGTCACCTGCCTTGGCTCGGTAGGAAGACAGGACGACACACTTCTCCAAAAAAGTCTTGCTTCCTTCCGTTTGAGGTAGTTGCCCCGGGAGAGCCATTTCTTCTGGGCACAGGGGGGTTCGTCTTTTTGTGGTCAAGGTTCAGAGGTCCCCAGCATTCACTCATGTGCTTGCGCTTTGCTAGACTCCGGAACCCACGTCCTTTAAGCAGCAGAGGAGCACGAAGATCGTGGGAGCTAAGAAGTAAGTGAGGTTTTCTGGGGTCCATTTATTATTGTGTCGCCAGCGCTGTCCAGTGGAACTTCTGTGATGATGAAAATGTTCTGCATCCCCACTATAAAGGACCGTAGCCACGTATGGCTTTTGAGCACTTGAAAGGTGGCCAGTGTGATTGTGGAACTGAATTTTAAATTGTATTTAATCTTAACTTCAATTTAAATAGCCACCTATAGCTAGTGCCTACCTTGATTGGACGGTGCGGGTCTAAACGTAATGTAGGGGAGAAGAACCTAGCTTGGAGAGAAAATCATGAATTATATAAAAAAATGGAAGGTATTACCTGGTGTAGCCTCTCATGCTCTCAGACATCAAATAATGTACTCATGAATACATTGGTGAACATGGGAAGGAGTGAAAAAAATGCCTGCAAGAAATCCTTTTATTTTCAGACTGCTTGGCTTTAAGACTGGTTTATTATTTTGTAGACTGAATGTGCTAACCTTTTCCATATTTGTTAGTACAAAATTCTTATTAACTAGATACTGAAGGGGTTAATTAATTCAGATAACATTTACTAAATATCTGATATGTGCCAGCTGTGTAGTAGGTTAGATATACAGACAGAAACACAGAACTAATCTAAAAGGGAAGATAGACAAGTACATCAGCATGATAGAGTGTAATTAAATATTTTTAAACAGGAATTTAATATAGCATTTGGAGAAGAGGTGATAGTCTCTTGAAAGTCAAGGAATAATGCAGTTAGCCAGAAGAAAAAGGTATTTTTCATAGAGACCAGAATGTGAACAGGTAAAAGCATTTAATGGAATAGTAAGTGGGTAATTGTTAAGAAATATAAAGAATCATAGGCCCTCATCTATTAATATGAATCAGAATCATTGGAGTTAGAGTGTAGGAATCCTCATTTTTAATGGACTTTCTGGGAGATTGTGAAGTTTGAGAACCACTGGAGAGAAGTGACACTAGAAGAGACTACAGGATGAAACTCTGAAGAATGTCCGTATTTAAGGATTGGGTAGAATGAATGGAGGCTGCAAAAGAAACTAAGATGAACTAAAATAAGTTTCTAATGAAATCTAAGTAGTTGCACTTAGAGAATGAACTACGGTCTCTTAAAAATTTTTGGTAGACCAGAGAGGAGTTGAAAATAGGTTAAACTTTTCATCCTTGTAATTAGAAGCTGAAACTGAAAAGTAATGCCACAGACAACAAATTATAAAGTCACTACAATTATGATCATATTGTTTGAACTTTTTCCTTGCCATAGTTATGGTAAGGGAAGTTTGAGATTAATTGGAGTTTTTACAAGTAATCAAATACCCTCACTTGACAAATATTGTAAAATACTTG
Organism: Cryptoprocta ferox; assembly: GCA_028646485.1. Lineage (NCBI taxonomy): Eukaryota > Metazoa > Chordata > Mammalia > Carnivora > Eupleridae > Cryptoprocta > Cryptoprocta ferox. The sequence goes on along the minus strand of CM053576.1, from coordinate 111,621,123 downwards.
ATAGTTGGTTTTGGTGAGTCCTTTAAAAATAAAAGAGGCCTAGAGGGAGGGATTCCATAACCGTGTTAACTTAATTCCCAAGATAGTAATCATGTTGATCATGTGACCTATAAATATTTTTTACTGTGCTTGTACTTATTCATGAGAGGGGATATGGGTATATCTGAGTCCTACACTGACAGTAAAGAAATTCCTCTGAGGACAGTTTCCTAAGAGGAGTCACATGGGACTTGACTCCTAATGGCTTGTTGATACTATCAAGTCTTGCTAGTAGAGATTGTTCCCATTGTTTTGGATGGTGGATTTTAGCCGTAGAGGACTGCCAATTCCTATAAAAAAATTTTTTTTAAATACTTTTATTGAGGTCTAATTGAAGTACGATATACCGTATATTTAGTTTACATATTTAAAGTATACAGTATGATTAACTTTGACCTTTGTAAATAACCATAACACTGTCACCACAATCAAGATAACATTTCCATTTCTCCCAAAAGTTTCTTTGGGGTCCCTTTGTAATCCATTCCTTCCTCTACTTCTGTTCCAGACACCACTGACCTTTTTTTCTGTCACCATACAGTGGTTTGCGCATCCTGGGATTTTATATAAATGAAATCATATAGTATGTTTTCTTTTTGCATGATTTTTTTTTCACTCAAAATAATGATTTTTGAATGAAAACTAGTTTTTATTGCTGAATAGAATTCCATTATGGATATACCATGATTTGTTTAGCCATCGACCCTGATGGACATTTGGCTTATTTTATTTTGGGGGTATTAAAATAAAGCCGCTGTGAACATCCACGTACAAGTGTCTGTGCGGAAAAATGTTTTTTCACTCTTGGTAAATGCCTAAGATGGTATTTAGTTACTAAGATATACCATTTTAGGTTGGTTGGGCCATATGTCAGGATTATGTTTACCTTTTTAAGAAATTACCTGTTTTCCAAATTGGTGGTGGTATTTTGTATTCCTGCTAGCAGTGTATGGGAATAAGTCTTAAATTTTGGCCAATTTTATGGCTGTATAGTGGTGTTTCATTGTGATTTTAATTTGCATTTTCCTAGTGAATAATGATGTAGAGTATCTGTTCATGTGGTTATTAGCCATTCATGTATCTTCTGGAAAGTGCCTGTTCATATCTTTTGCCCATTTAAAAAAGTTGAGTTGTTTGTCTTACTATGGAATTGTAGTATTTTTAAAAATCCTGTTCTGGATACAGTTCCTTTATCTGATAGATGTGTCTTGAATATTTCCTTCCAGTCTCTCGTTTGCATTTCATTTTTTAGTGGTGTCTTTTGAAGACCAAAAAATTTAAATTTATCATTAAAAATGATTCAAATGTTGTTGTTTTTTTCTTTATGTTTCATGCTTTTTGTATTCTATTGAGGAAACTTTGGCATCCCTAATTGCAAAGATTTTCTCCTTTTTTTTTCTAGAAGTTTTCTAGGTTTTACATTTAGATCTATGACACATTTATAGTTAATTTTTTGTGCATGGTGTGTCATAAGAGTCAATGTTAATTTCTTTTCATTATTTATCCTGTTGTTAAGACTTCCCTTTCTCTATTCAGTTACATTGGCACCTTTGTCAGAAATTATTTGAATGTATATATGTGTGGGTCTGTTTCTGGACTCTTCTGTTCCATTGATGTACATCTTTTTGCCAATACTAAACTGTCTTGATACTGTAGGATTAGAGTAAATCTTGAAATCAGATAGGATAAGTCATCTAACTTTGTTGTTCTTTTTCAAAAATTTTTTAGCTATTCTAGGTTCTTTTGTCTTTTTATATAAATTCTAGAGTCAGTTTGTCAATTTCAGTAAAAAGAAGCATGCTAAAGTATTGATTGGTATTATATTGAATCAGTAGATTAATTTGGGGAGAATTGCCATTTTAACAATATTGAGATTTCTGATTTATGAAGATGGTATATTTTTCCATTTATTTAGATCTATAACTTCTCTCACCAACATGCTGTAGTTTTCATTATAAAAGTCTTGGTTATCTTTTACATTTGTTCTTAGGTATTTTATCTATTTTTTATGTTAAATGATACTGTTTTATAAGTTCATTTCTAGTTGGTTATTGCTAGTATCTAAGAATATGATTGATTTTGTGTGTTAGCCTTGTGTCCTGCCACTTGCTTAATTCATTCTTAGTTCTAGAAGTTTTTCTGTCTATTATTTGCGATTTTCTTTGTAAACAAACCTATAATCTGCAAGAAGGGGCAGTTTTACTTTTCTCCTTTTTGATCTTTAGGCTTCCTCATCCCCTTTAAAAAGGTTAAAAGGGCACCTGGGTGTCTCAGTTGATTAAGCGTCCAACTGGTGATTTCTGCTCAGGTCATGATCTCACAGGTTCCAGGTATCTAGCCCTGAGTTGGGCTCTGTGCTGACAGCATGGAGCCTGCTTCGGATCCTCTCTCTCGCGCTCTCTCTCTCTGCTTGCCCCCCCTTAAAATAAATAAACTTAAAAAAATAAAAAAATATATATAAAGAAAAATCCTTATTGCAGTGGTATTCAGCAGTGGAACCAACCATTCTGGGCTTAGGGTTTTCTTTTTGAGAAATTCTGATGATAAATTTCTTTAATAGATCTAGAGCTTTTGAGAGTTCCAGTTTCATGTTATGTTTGGCTCAATATGGGGTCTTGACCTCACAAACGAGATCATGACATGAGCCAAAATCGAGAGTTGGGTGTTTAACTGACTGATCCACCCAGGTGCCCCAACAATCTGACTTTAATTGGAGTGTTGAGACCATAAACATTTATTTGTTTATTTATCCATCTATTTACTTATTTTTAAAGTTTATTTATTTATTTGAGCAATCTCTACACCCAACAGCTTGAACTCATGACTCCAAGATCAAGAGTTGCATGCTCTTCTGACTGAGCCAGCCAGGTGTCCTGAGACCATAAACATTTAAATTAATTATTGATATGGTTGGATTTAGGTTTGCTATTTTATTTGTTCTCCGTACGCTATTTTTTGTTCCTTTATACCCTATTTTGGATTATTTAAATATTTACTGTCTGATTTTAGTTTATATATTTGATTTTTGCGGTTTTCTTTTTTTCTCTTTCTTTCTCTTGTGTGTAGTACTTGCTCTAGGATTTACAATATACATACCTGTGGTTTCATAGGCTATTTGGAGTTAATATACTACTACTTTGCTTAAATGTAGAAGCCTCACAACCATGTAGATTCCTTAACCCCCTGTCTGCTGACCTTTAAGTTATAGCTGTCATATGTATTACATCTACTTATGTTCAAAACCTTGCCAGGTATGTTAAAATTTTGTTTTAAAGAGTTTTTTTTTTTTTAATATGTTTACCCATTTCTTTCGCTCTTTCTTCATTCTTAAAAACCTAGATTTCTCTCTAGTATCATTTTCCTTTAGGTGGAATAATTTCCTTTAGCATTTCTCATAGCTACCTGTCTCAGAGCAGGTCTGCTGACAACAAATATCCTTTTTTTGTTTTCATCTGAATAAGTATGCCTAAAGACTATTTTCATTGAATATAGAATTTCAGATTAAGAAGTTTTTTCTCTCAAGATTTTAAAGATGTTACACTGTTTTCTGTTCTCTTTGGTTTCTTTTTTTTTTTAGTTTTTTTTTTTTTTAAATCTTTTTAATGTTTATTTTTGAGAGAGAGAGTGAGAGAGTGCGTGTGTGCGTGTGCACAAGCAGGGGAGAGGCAGGGAGAGGTGACAGAGTATCAGAAACAGGGTTTGTGCTGACAAGCAGAGAGCCTGATGCAGGGCTCAAACTCATGAAACATGAGATCATGACCTGAGCTGAAGCTGGACGCTTAACTGACTGAGCCACCCAGTCACACCTGTTCTCTTTGGTTTCTATTGAAAGTTCTGTGATCATTCAAATCATTGATATATACACACATACACACGTATATATACATATATACATATACATATTCAGAAATAATGTTATTTTTTTCTAGCTGCTTTCTAGATTTTTTTTCAACATTCAGTTTTGAACATTTTCATTAAGATGCATCTAGGTGTATTTTTCTTTGAGTTTATCCTCTTAAGTGTTTGTTGAGCTCCTAGAATCTGTAAGTTAATGTCTCATTAATTTTGGGTGATTTTCCACCATTATTTTTTTAAATGTGTTTTCATGCCACAGCCTCTTTTTCCCTTACTTCTAGGATTATGGCTAGACTTAAGTTAGACCTTTTGATGTTCACCCACAGGTTGTTGGGGCTCTGTTGACTGTTTTTCAGTCTTTTTTCTCTTTGTTCTTCAGATTAGTTAATTTCTATTGATCTATCTTCAAATTCACAGGCTCTTTCCTTTGTCATCTCCATTCTGTTATTGAGCAATTTCAAATATTAAATTTTTAGTTCTAAAATTTCAGTTCTTTTATTTTATTATTATTATGATGATGTTTTGTTTTCTGTTATTCTGCTGATAATACCTATCTTTTCCTTCACTTCAAGTATGTTTTCTTTTATTTCATGGAACATAGTTACAAAAGCTTCTTTAAATCTTTGGTAGTTTTGACATTTGGATCATTTTGGGGTTGGCATTGGTTTATTACCTGTTCTTTTCAGAATTATTCACATTTTACTGGCTCTTTGTATATTGCATAATTTTGGAATTTATTCCCAATATTGTGAATATTATTTGTATAGACCTTGGGTCTTTTTAGAATCTTCTGAAGGCTCGTTGCTGTTTTTTTGTTTTTAATTTCTTGTGCTTATTTATTTTTGAGAGAGAGACAGAGTACAAGTGGGGAAGAGGCAGAGAGAAAAGGAGACAGAATCCAAAGCAGGTTCTAGGCTCTGAACTGTCAGCACAGAACCTGATGTGGGGCTCAAACCCACGAACTGTGAGATCATGACCTGAGCTGAAGTCGGATACCTGACTGAGTCATCCAGGCGCCCCTATTGTTGCTATTTTCATTTTAGCAAGTAACTTGTTTACTATTCAGACCATAAGTTCTGTCTTGCCTTCTGAGGGCATTGGTTCAATCTTAGTTCCATTCTTTTTTTTTTTTTTTAATTTTTTTAATGTTTGTTTATTTTTGGGGGGGGGTAGGAGGGGCAGAGAGAGAGGGAGACACAGAATCCGAAGCAGACTCCAGGCTCTGAGCTATCAGCACAGCCTGACGCGGGGCCCGAACTTATGAACCGTGAGATCATGACCTGAGCCTAAGTTGAATGCTCAACCTACTGAACCACCCCCAGGTGCCCCTTAGTTCCATTCTTCTGAATCTGCTATGATAGTTGAAGTCTGTTTTGAATAGTTCAGGGGTTTGTTGGAGACTTTTTCAGGTATTTCAAGTCTTGTTTCATTTCTCCAAGCTTTTGATACATTGGTTTGGGTCAGTCTTTTACTACTAGCTCACGGGTTAGCCTGAGGCTTGTGCAGTTTGTTAAAATCTTTTCACTTTTTGAAGCCTTTGCTAAGCTGGTTTGGGTATGGTCCACACATACATGGCTCAGATTAAGCTGTGATTTGTATGAATTCAGACAGAATTATGGAATCACCTTCTTTGCCTATCTCTTTTCCACAGGTCCCTCACACTTTCTGGTCTATAGAGACCCCTTTCCTGGTTTTTGTTGGAATGTAGGTTGCCCATGCTACTCTGCAAATAGGGCCCACCCATATTGCAGAGCCACATGTGAGGGAAAACAAAAAAAATGAGGAAACACACCCCATGTGAGTCATTTCTCCCAGTTTTGACTCCTCTACACAGTCCACCTGCTTTTCTTTTCAGAATCCAGGATTTTTAGTTGTAATCATCAGGAAGGATGGGCTGTAGTGAGTGGGCTTATGCAGCACAGCAGAATCAAGACTTCGCTGTATTAAATTTGTAATTTTGGATCTCATATTCAGTGAAGTGAAAATCATTCTTCCCTGCTCATGGTATACTGACATCATCAGTCCCTGTTATTTTTTTGTTTTCCCTGTTTCCATTTCCATCTCCTTCCAGAGGCAGCCATGTTAGCAAGTTTGACATTTGTCCATAAATATTTATGAATCTTTGTAAAATAGCTAGTGCTGTTTACACATATATATATATATTTTAATGTTTATTTTTGAGAGAGAGAGAGTGTGAGCAGGGGAGGGGCAGAGAGAGAGGGAGACACAGAATCTGAAGCAGGCTCCAGGCTCTGAGCCATCAGCACAGAGCCCGACGCGGGGCCCGAACCCACGGTTCGTGAGATCATGACCTGAGCCGAAGTCGGCCACTCAACCGACTGGGCCACCCAGGCGCCCCTCACATATATTTGTTTTTAATTCACTGAATTGACATTAGATCTTGTTCTGTTTCTTTTTTCATTCAACAGTGTGCTTTTCGGTTATGTTCATGTCTCTATGTGTAGAAATGGTTTATTGCTTCTAACAACTACATAGTATTCCATAGTAGACATAGATCACATTTTACTTATATACTTTCTTAAGAATGGTCACCTAGAGATGCCTGGGTGACTGTAGGTTAAGCGGCAAACTCTTGATTTCGGCTGAGGTCATGATCTCACAGTTCATGAGATTGAGCCCCACATCAGTCTCTGTGCTGACAGCGCACCTCCTTGGTATTCTCTTTCTCCCTCTTTCTCTCTACCCCTCCTAGGACCACTTACGTGCCTGTGTGCACGGTCTCTCTTTCAAAGTAAATAAGTAAACATTAAAGTGTTATATTGAATCTGCCAACTTATCTCTACTACAAAACCTTAATTCAAGTCCTTATCATCTCTTATGTATACTATTACTATAAACTGCTAACTCTTCTACCTTCATTCCCTTTTCCTCCATGGGTCATCTTCCGTGTAGCATCTGGAGTGATCTTTCTAAACCATAAACCTAACACATGGCCTCACACAGATCTTTAGCTGGAAAAGGATGTCGCAGAGGTTCTGTCCCAGGGGTTCTTGGACCACATTTTGAGAACTGCTGCTCCTCTGTGCGTTCTGAGCCTCCTAGAAGATACTTTGTAATTACCTATTAATGTTTGTTAATGACATAGTGACTGGTCTTGGATTTGGGAATCTGGATCCAGCTGTATATCGGACTTCTCTGGTCAGCTTACCTCAGACAAGACAGCACCCTTCCTTTAACTGTGGAAACTAAGAATCATGTTACCTACATAAGACAGGACAGCCCTGACACCAGGTTTGGGGAGGAGGCCAAGGGAGAGGGAAGATGGACCAGACTAGAGCCCTATAAATTGTTCTTTTCCTTCTTTATTCTCAGGGATACTACTTAGTTACTGTCCCTCTGTCAGAGAATTAGAGATGTCTAGTTATAGATCCATGGGATCTTCTGAAGGGTCGTAGAACACCCTATTACTATGACTACTTTATTTTCTTTGCTCAATCTAGGAAAGAATGCATACTTGAACTGCAGAGTGATCATTAATGTGTACTGCTTTCTCTTATCACAATGAAGTATAATAATAATTTTATATGTTGCATTTGGTCAACCATTGTAATTGTTAGATTACAATCTAAATCTTGTTTTTATTATCAGGCTTCTTAGTTTTTGCATCAGTAGCCAACTTATCTTCTAATGATATAAAATAATCAGTAGGAACTTTATTTGTGGTATATATATTTGTGTCATATGAACAGCAGGACCCAGTGCTCCATAAAGGATAATAGTTTCCAGTACACTATCCCTCACGATGACTCCTTAAGCGGCTCATCGTCTGCTTCTTCATGTGAGCCAGTGAGTGATTTTCCAGCGTCCTTCCGAAAATCTACCTACTGGATGAAGATGAGAAGGGTCAAGCCAGCTGCTGCTTCGCGTGTTGAAGGTATCAGTTTCTCTGCCGTATTTCAAAGACAGAGCATTCTCAAGGTAGCTGTTGTAAATGGTTCTTAAAGTATTGAGTATCACGTACGTTTCTCACATCTGTGTTAGGCTGTCACACACTGTTAAGCTTTGTGAACTGTCCTTTCATTTTAGAGTGAAATTCTTACTCCTCTAGGTTATATGGGTATCAGCCTTTCCTCTTCAAATGATTTGAACTTCTTTCCCATTGTACCAATTTCATCCTCTGAAGTTTAGAGGCCTTTATTATTCATAGGGAACAATTGATCACTTGGGATGGAGAACAGTAAAAAAAATGAAATGGGGAGGTCAAGTGAGTTAGTGAAGTTTTACCAACTTCCCTAAAAATGTCACAGATACTTCTGTGAGGCCTGTGCTCGCTGATGATTTCTCTCTATGATGATCCTGTGAGTGATGTTTTTTTTTTCTTTTTTTTGTGAGTGATGTTTTGAAGGCAGGCCTAGATGTTCACTTGTAAACCATGCCAAGGGTTTTGTTTGTTTTTGTGTGGTATTTCAGGGTCAGGTGGAGTATCAACCAAAGGAAAAAGGAAACCCAGGCAGGAAGAAGATGAAGACTATCGAGAATTTCCTCAGAAGAAGCATAAGCTTTATGGTAAGGGAGTAACTTCGCTAATTCTTTTCCCTTGGGTGGCTCGGCTTTATTCCTTAGGGGTAAAAGGGAGAGAGACCTGAGGTTTTGGCCCTTGGAGCACTGCTGAGCCCTTTGATTTTTTGGCAAGGAATGGCTTCCATCCTGCCTGACTTTTTTTTTTCCTGTCATAACTTGAGGGAGACGGTTGGTTGAGGGAGTGGGCCATAGGGTGTTGAGAAGAGGAGGGAAGAAATTTTGATAGTAACAGATCAGGTAACAAAGGTGATATGTTAGGCTTCAAGTTTCTGTCTTGTGTAGGGAGGAAGCAACGGCCTAAAACTCAACCTAATCCTAAATCCCAGGCTCGTCGTATTCGGAAGGAACCACCAGCATATGCAGCAGGTATGTTTTCTGTTGGAAGCTTTGGGGTATCAAAGTGTCTCACTCTGTTTTTTGTTGCTGGTCACAGTCAAGGAATGATGTAGCAAAGAGTTTCTTTAAGGAGGCAGTTATTAAGGGCATGGGTTTAGACTCCAGTCAGACCCTCCTTTAAGTTTTGGCTCTTAATTAGTTTTCTGGTCTGCCTTCATCTAGTTAACTTCTGCAAGCTTAAGTTACCTTGTCTCTAAATAGGCATAATAAAGGTAGTCAGCATTTTCATGGAGATTAAATGGGGATAAAAACGTTTAAGAACGTCTCAGGCACACAGGAAACAGCAAATTGGCTGTTATATATCTCAGTATCCCATTACTATATGCTGCTGCAAAAATGTTGCCCATTTTCAGTTATACCTAAGTAAAGCTAGAAAAAGAAAATATTGCCCAGTTCTTTAAGCTGCTGGACTTTTGAATGGTTCTCAGATGGTTTTTGTCATGGAGGATTGAGCAGGAGTCTCAGGAACTCCTCACTGTCTGAAAAAAAATTATTTCTAGAAAATTATATACAACCAGAGTCTTTTCCCCAGGAAGGGAAAAAAAACTATTTTATGATACTTTTTTTTAAATTTTTTATGTTTTTTATTTATTTTTGAGAGACAGAGACAGGGCGAGCAGGGGAGGGTCAGAGAGAGACAGGGAGATACAGAATCCAAAGACAGGCTCCAGGCTCTGCGCTGCCAGCACAGAGCCCCACGCGGGGCTCGAACCCACGAACTGTGAGATCATGACCTGAGCCGAAGTCAGTCGCTTAACTAACTGAGCCATCTAGGTGCCCCAATTTTATGATACTTTTACTAAATTGCAGGAATATGCTTTCTGTTTCTAGAGAATTCTGCAGATTATGAAGTGTTTCTTTCTGTCCTTTGTAGGTAGTTTGGAGGAACAATGGTACCTAGAAATCGTGGATAAAGGCAGTGTCTCCTGTCCTACCTGCCAGGCAGTGGGGAGGAAGACCATAGAGGGCTTAAAGAAACACATGGAGACCTGCAAACAGGTTAGAGATTTTGTGGCATGTCGTAAGGGTTATGACCTTTTCCAGCACCTTAGACAACTATCACTGTGACGGGTGCGCTGATTAACTGTGGAGAAGCCGCAGCATTGTGTTACAAGGAAAACAGAGGCTTTTGAGTCTGACAGACTTGGGTTTGCATCTTCACTTAGCCACTTACTAGCTATGCCATTTAGCTTTTATGTGTGGACCTCGGTTTTCTCATTTATATTATAAATTATAAAAATACTTTTGTGCAGTCCCTGAGGGGATAAGAAGAAATAATACGTGCTAAGTGCCCACCTCATTACTTGGCAAATATTGGCACTCAGTAAATGGTAATTCTTACTCCTTTAAAAATGAGTTACTTTTAGTTCTTTGCCCTCGAGGACGTGACACCGAGGTGGTGGGGTTTTGAGATTCATGGACTATTGGGTTTGGGAAATAAAGGAGACACAGACGAGAGCATCTGGGTGGGGCTTTGTTACATTCTGTTTCTCTGTTGAACAGCCTGGCACTGAGCAGTATTTCTTCCTCGTAGGAATTGTTTACTTGTCATCATTGTGGGAAACAACTTCGTTCACTGGCAGGGATGAAGTATCACGTGATGGCTAATCATAATAGCTTGGTAAGAGTATCTTCTGTCCCGTATGAGCCTGCGTGTGTTTGGATGTCTTAGATGAGTGCGGATAACCCAGTGGAGGTGGCTGAGGCTTTGGGGCTTTATAGGGGTGTGAGTAAGAACATTTTTGATAGAAGAGTTATGCACAATGAAACCTTTGCGGTGGGTATTTGTGTGTTTAGGTTAGCTCCAAAGCTTCGTCTCCTGGAAGATAGAGGCTCTGAGCTCTTATTTGCATTACATTTGCTTCCTTGTCTGTCTAGGAGAAGATGGAGAAAGCCAGGAGTCAGATAACTAAGCTTCATGGGCATCGGCTTAGGTGCTAGTCCAGTCCTTGATTCTCCTATGATACAATTTTTTCCTGTATCTGTCTTTTCCATGAATCATCTGCTTGTTCGCTTCTCTTGCTTTCCAGCCCATTTTGAAGGCTGGAGATGAAATAGACGAACCAAGTGAGAGAGAACGGCTCCGAACGGTTCTAAAGAGACTGGGAAAGCTCAGGTGCATGCGCGAGGTAAGAGCCCAGGGACAGCGTCTCCTTCTGCCTGGAGTCTTGTGTCAGTGTCTTTCTGTTCTTTTCTTCCATTTCTCCTTCTCTCTCGTAGACCTGGTTCTGTGTCATCTTACAGCCTAAGAGTGGCTCCTGCTTTTCCAGGTGTTTTGAATTCATTAATAGCACTTTATTTTCTTTCTCATCTCCACAAACTTATTCCCCCCCCCCTTTCCCTTTGTTCAAAGGAGTTTCTTTACCATCCTTCTTTAGTGTGATGAAAAGGATCTTAGCATTCTCACTGCGAGGAGCTTTGCCATTGCTGGGTGTTTGATACTGGGGTGGAGTCGAGTCACAGATCAGAGAGGAAGCTCTGTGACAGAGGAGACACACAGGTCCAGTTTACTGAATGCTGACTAAACTGATGGACTGTCACGGTTGGTGGTAGACAGGACAGCGGTTAGACCAGGGCCAAGGGCCAAGGAAGGGTTGTGCCAATGGGAAGTGTTGGAGAGGGTCTAGTGATACCAGAGGATCTGTTTATATGAAGTGGTGGTTGAGTGCTTTGTGGCTGTTGAGAAATTGAGAAATCATGTCAAAAGATGTAAGATTATAGTTCAGGCCTTTCTCCTGTGTTCAGAGTTGCTCTAGTAGCTTCACCAGCATCATGGGATATCTGTACCATGTCAGAAAATGTGGCAAAGGGGCTGCAGAGCTGGAGGAGATGACCCTGAAATGTCACCACTGTGGAAAGCCATATAAATCGAAGGCTGGACTTGCGTATCACCTGAGGTCAGAGCATGGGCCTGTGAGTACTGATTAATTTCCAGAGCCTGTTTGGGGATCTATTTTTTGGGGACTCCTTACCCCGGCATCTTCCCATACATCCTCAGTTCCTCATTTGTATCCCCTTTTAATCTTTGAATGCTTTCATTTTCCCTTCCTTGTTTTTCCTTGGTTCTCTAATTTCTGCCTTTTGAACATAATTAAGTCAGAGAATTCAAAGTTCAGTGTGTAATCTGTGCAGAAGTAAACTCATTATTATATTTTTAAAGTTCAAGGCATTCTGCTTTAGCTAGAAATTTTGTGGAAATCTCTGTCCAGCTGGTTCTTCCATTCCAACTTTTTTGCCTTGACTTTTTTCTCCTTGATTACATTTCTAGGCTTCCCTCACCTCATGTTTTTTCAGAGTTCAGTTTCAAGGTATAATTTACATATGATAATTAATATTCACCCTTTTTATATTTTAAAATTTTATATACATTTTTAATGTTTATTTTTTGAGAGAGAGACAGAGCGTGAGTGGGGGAGGGGCAGAGAGAGAGAGAGGGAGACACAGAATCCGAAGCAGGCTCCAGGTTCCAAGCTGTCAGCACAGAGCCTGATGCGGGGCTCAAACCCACAAACCGTGAGATTATCACCTGAGCCGAGGTCAGACGTTTAACCAACTGAGCCACCCAGGTGCCCCAATATTCACCCTTTTCAGTGTACAGTTACGAGTTTTGACAAATACATAGTCATGTAGTCACCACCACAATCAAGATCTAGAACGATTTGACCACTGATTTATTTTCTGTCCCTATAGTTTTGCTTTTTTCACAATGTCCTATAAATGGAGTCATACAATATGTAGCTTTTTGAGTCTGGCTTCTTTCACTTAGCATAATACATTTGAGATTCATCCATGTGTTGCATGTATCATTAATTTATTTCTTTTTATTTCTGTCTAGGATTCCATTGTATGGATGTTTCACAGTTTCTTTATCCATTCACCAGTTGAAGAACATTTGGGTTGTTCCCATATTTTGGCAGTTATGAATAAAGCTACTATAAACATTCACATAAAAGGCTTTTGTGTGAAAATAAATTTAATTTTTCTTGGGTAAATACTTAGGAATGGGATTGCTAGGTCATATGATAAATGTACGTTTGACTTTATAAAGAAACTGCCAAACTCTTTTTCAGAGTGGCTGTACCATTTTGCATTCTCACTAGTAAAATGTGAGAATTCCAGTTGCTTTGTATCCTTGCTAGGACTTGCTATTGTTAGTTTCATTTTTTTCTTAGTCCATTCTATTAGGTATGCAGTGGTATTTCACTGAAGTTTAAATTTGCATCTCCCTAGTGATTAATGACATTGACCATCTTTTCATTTGCTTATTGGCAATGTCAGTTGTTAGTAAAGTGGCCTCTTTAGTGAAGTGGCCATTGAAATCCTTTATTATTGGAGTTTTGTTGTCTTTCTATGAAGTTGTGAAAATATTCTGAGTTTTTTATATATTTTGGACGGAAGTCCTTTATCATTACATGTTTTGCAACTATTTTCTCCCAGTCTTTAGCTTGTCTTTTCTGTAGCTTGTATTTTTTTTATAGTGTGTTAAAGTTTTTATAAGTTTATTTATCTTGAGAGGGAGAGAGAGCACAGAAGCTGGGGCGGGGAGAGGGAGAGAGAGAATCCCAAGCAGGTTCTGCTCAGTGTGGAGCTTGATATGGGGCTTGATCTCACTGATCTGATATCATGAGCTGATCTGAGCTGATATCAAGAGTCAGATGCTCAACCAGCTGAGACACCCAGACACCCCTATAGTGTTTTTCTTTTCTTTTTTTAAAAAATCTTTTTATAGTTTATGTATTTTTGACAGAGAGAGCACGAGTGGGAGAGGGGCAGAGAGAGAGGGAGACACAGAATCTGAAACAGGCTCCAGGCTCTGAGCTGTCAGCACAGAACCCGATGCGGGGCGCGAACCCTCGAATCGCGAGATCATGACCTGAGCCTAAGTCGGAAGCTTAACCGACTGAGCCACCCAGCCTCCCCCTTACAGTGTTTTTCTAAGAGCAGAGTTCTTAAGTTCAATTTATCTTTCTTCCTTTTATGGGTAATGTTTTTTTTTGTTGTTTCTAAGATCTCTTTGCCCAACTCAGTTTTCTTTGTTTTTTAATGTTTTTATTTTTATTTTTTTGAGAGACACAGAGTGCGAGTGGGGGAGGGGCAGAGAGAGAGAGGGAGACACAGAATCTGAAACAGGCTCCAGGCTCTGAGCTGTCAGCCCAGACCTCTATATGGGGCTCGAACTCATGAACTGCAAGATCATGAACTGAGCCAAAGTCAGATGCTTAACCAACTGAGCCACCCAGGCGCCCCCCCAACCCAGTTTTCTATTGCTGCTATAAAAAATCACAAGGGGCGCCTGGGTGGCTCAGTCGGTTGAGTGTCTGATTTTGGCTCAGGTCATGATCTTATGGTTCTTGGGTTCCAGCCCTGCATCTGAGCTGTCAGCTCAGAGCCTGGAGCCTGCTTCGGATACTGTGTCTCCCTCTCTCTCAGCCCCTTCCCCACTCATACTCTGTCTCTCAAAAATAAAATAAAGCATTTAAAAAAAATCACCACAAAATTAATGACCTAAACAACTGTATTAGCTCAGTGTATTAGGCCCGAAGTCCAGGTATAGCACAGCTCAGCTGGCTTCCCTGTGTAGAACCTCACCAGGCTGGCATCAAAGTGTCAGTAGGACTATTCCTTTTTGGAGGCTCAAGGGGAGAATCCATTTTGAAGCTCATTAAAATTAAGACTTGAGTTCCATGCAGTTAGTTGTAGGCCCTCATTTCCTTGCTTGCTGTAGGCCAGGAGTTGTTCTTAGGTTCTGAAGGCCATCTACGTTCCCTGACTCGTGGTCCCTTCCTCTTCAAGTCAGCAGCAGTATCGAGTCTCTCATGCTCTGAATCTCTCCTGCCTTTTCTTCTGTCACACCTCTCTTCCTTAAAGTCAACTGATTCTGGACTTTAATTAAATCTTACAAAGTGCCTTCATATCAGCATGTAGATTAGTGTTGGAATAACTGATGACTGTAGCCTCCCCAGGGTGACACATCAAAAAACCATCACACCCAGGATTACAAAAATTATCTCACTTGGTTTCTTCTACAAGTTTTATAGTTCTATGGTTTACGTTCAACTCATTTTGAGTTTTTGTATGTAGTATGAGATAGGGATGGGTTGAGGTTCATGTCTTTGCACGTGGCTATGTCTTGACCTTTAACTACTTATTAAACCAGAACAGATTTTACCCTAAGAAATTTTTTATACAGAAAAATATGCATTAAGGTGGTGGAGCTTTATGCTAGTGGTTAGCAAGCTAGTGAATAGCTTTTGATACTTAGAGCAGGAAGGATAGTCCTTAATCATTGGCTTTGATGGAAGCCACGTCTCAGGTCTGTGTTTTGCTATGTCTCATTCTTGCAGATCTCATTCTTTCCAGAGTCAGGACAGCCAGAATGCTTAAAGGAGATGAGCCTGGAGCCAAAGAGTGGGGGTCGAGTTCAGAGGCGTTCTGCCAAGATAGCTGTGTACCACCTGCAGGAGCTGGCTTCTGCCGAACTGGCCAAGGAATGGCCTAAGAGGAAGGTGCTTCAGGATTTGGTACCTGACGATCGGAAGGTAAAGTAGAAGCTTATGTTAATTTTGAACCATGTCTGCTGTTGTGCTTACTAAATACGGAAAAGTAAATGCACTTGACTACTTGATAAACAGTATTTTGCTTCTTACTCCTTAGAGATGGAGTATGTCTGATCCAGCTTGAGTGTTTGGATTCATGTGGGTCCTAGAGAGACAGTCTGTTTTCAGAAGTTCCTTAAGGAATCCTCTTAGTTTTGAACTGCTTCTGGAGGGAACCTGAATTCCCAGATTAGTCTTTTTTGTTAGTCTTTGTGTTTCCACTTTGTTAGTTTGTATGTAGTAGTTTATATTTAGTTTAGATAAATGGCTTCGGTTTGTTTTTATAGCAGCAGAACGCTTCTCCCTACCCACTCTTTTTCTCCAAATGAAAATTTATATAAAACAGTATGTAGAGTGACTTAAAATGGAGTTGCTGCGGTGCCTAGCTGGCTCAGCTGGTTAAGTGTCCAACTTCAGCTCAGGTCATGTGAGTTTGAGCCCAACGTTGGGCTCTGTGCTGACCGCTCAGAGCTTGGAGCTTCTCTGGATTTTGTGTTTCTTTCTCTGTCCCTCCCCTGCTCACGCTTGGTCTGTGTCTCTCTCAAAAATAAACAGACATTAAAAAAAATTAAAAATGGAGTTGCTCTGCGTAACTAGGGGTAGTGAGCCCAAAACTTTGTCTACTTGGCCTTCTCCTTGATACTTTTATCATTCCTTCCATGGCCCCAAGTGTATTTCTGAGGGTTACAAAACCCAGCTTGGAAGCCTTTGGTTTAAAATAGATCATCAACCAAATGAACATTATTTGGCCAAGAGGAGACAGGGAGTATATGACTATGGGGTTGTCATGGGAAGGGCTTGGGATATACAAGTAAGGACTAAGGTTAGAGCTAAGGACCTATTACTGTCTATGGTATCAAGAAGGATAGATTAGATTTGACCTAGGGCTTTGACTCATGAGGGGAATGTCATATATTATAAGAAAATGTCAATTCCTAGAAGTTGATACCTTTTATTTGGTTTAAAAATCAGTCCTACTGGTGTCTAAGGAGTTGGGTCCTGTTCTTGAATATCAGAGCATCCTTTTTTGTTTCAGACTCATGCTACTTTTTTCCTGTCACAGGCTCAAGTACATGGTTATCTAAATTCAGTTTCAGTGTGAATTTTGTACAGTGATATGTATCTTATGATATTGTAGTCCATTTGCTTTCACTGTGCATGGTCTGTGGTAGGAAATTTGACATAAATATTTGTTAGCTGATTGATAAGGTTTGATAGTCTGTCTTATCTAACAGATATTTTCCTAAAATTATCAGTATTATAGTTTGACACTGTGTAGGTTAAAGGCATTATTATTTTGGGTTTTTTTAAATTACAATTTTAATTTGAATAGATAACATATTCTTGTTGTCCAAAAGTCAAAATGATAATAAACATTGAGATATCTCACTCTCACCCCATCCTTGTTCTATCCTGTTTCCATGGTCACCATTCTTACTGGTTTCTTGTGTCTCCTTCCAGTGTTTCTTAATGCAGATACAAGCAATATGGTCTAGGAAAAACTCTTGTGTTTTCTTTTACTCTCATACTCCTATACACTTAACAAACACTTCTGACACAGATGTGTGGGGTTTTTCCCACACAGACTAATTTTCTAACACCACCTGTGTGTCCAACAATTTAATTCAGTCCTGACACTATCTACCTGGAGTTAGTGTCAGGTCCAACAAGGTAAGGGCTCAGCCTCACAGGACTGCGCCAGTTTCAGTCCCAGGTTGTCACCTGTACATCTGACTGATTGGGCTATAAATTGGGGTTCTCATGACCTCCTCCTTGGTTTCGGTAATTTGCTAGCATGACTCGCAGAACTCAGGGCAGTGTGTTTACTGGTTTGTTGTAAGGATATAATAAAACCTGCAGATGAACAACCAGATGAAGAAATACAGAGTGAGGGCTGGAAGAGTCCTCAGCACAGGAGCTCCTATCCCTGTGGAGTCAGGGGTGCATCACCCTCTTGGCACATATATATGCTCTCTGAACCCCATAATTTTGGGATTTTTATAGAGGCTTCATCACATAGGCATGATTGACTAACTTTTTTTCTAGCCCCTTTCCCTCTCTAAAGAATGGGGAATGGGTCTGAAAGTTCCAAGCTTCTAATCAAGGCTTGGTTTTTCTGGTGACTAGCCCACCCAGGAGCGCACCAAGAATTACCTCATCAGAACAAAAGACACTCCTATCACCCAGGAAATTTCAAGGGATTTATGAACTCTGTACCAAATACTGGTATTACTCAGAAATTTAGGAGTTTTAGGAACTCTGTCAGGAACTAGGGTCAAAGACTGAGTATTAGGAACAGAGGGCAGAGACCAATAAATATTTTTTATTATTTCACAAACATATATTCCTTTTTAAAAAAATGTTTCCATTTGTTTTGAGAGAGAGAGAGCACACAAAGCAGGGGAAGGGCAGAGAGAGGGAGAGACAGAATCCAACACAGGGCTGGAACTCACAAATTGTGAGCCGAAATCAAGAGTCGGAAGCTTAACTGACTGATCCACCGAGGCGCCCCCTGTATTCCTTTTTCAAAAACCATTTAATTTTGAAATAATTTTAGACTTAACAGAGCCATTGCAAACTTAGTACAGAGTTCCCATTAACCAATAACATAGGATCCCATCAAGATCTCATATTTAATTCTCTTTATTGTGTCTCCTTAGTCTCCTCTCATCTGTTATAATTCTATCCTTTTTGATCTTTTGTGCTCTTGACACTTTTGAAGAGGACAGGCTGGTTATTTTGTAGAATATCCCTAATACAGATTTGTCTAGTGTTTTCTCAAGATTAAATTGAAGGTTACATGTTTTTGTGAAGAATACCACTGAAACCGTGTTTGCCCTTCTCAGGAGACCATATTAGGAGGTATATGATGTTGATGTGTCTTTTTACTGATAATAACTTTGATCACTTGATTAGGTTGTATTGTCCAGTTTTCTCCAAGGCAAAATTACAGTTTTCCCCTTTATAATTAGTGAATATTTTGTTGGGAGATTGACACTGTGCGACTACGCTGTGTCTTATCATACATCTGCCCATTTACTGTAGCATCCATCAGTGATTCTTACCTGCAACGGTTATTATTATGGTTGTTTGCCTAATGATGGTTTGTGTTTCCATTATTTCTTCCATAAATTATTAATTTTATTAATTAGAAAAAAGTCCTTTTTTTTTTTCTATTAATCTATTTATACCAGTATGGACTCCTGGGTATTTTATTGTAGGATTATAATCCAGTGCTATTCTTATTCATTTTGTGGCTTAAATTGTTCCAGATTTGGCCATCAAGAACTCTCTGAAGTGGGCGCCTGTGTCTTTTTGACATGCCTCTCTCATTTTTTTGAGTACTCTTTTACTCTTTGACACCATAATGTGCTGTAGAGTCATCTTATGTATCCCCTTCCCCAGCCCTGGAATCAACCATTTCTCTAAAGAATCCTGGTTTCTTTTTATTAGAGAATATATTTAAAAACCAAGATTTGAATCCTGGGTGTACTCGTTCCTGCTGGGGTGTCATTGCTTCCGGGTCCTCTTGGTGGATAGAACTAAGATATATATGTATGTATATTCATAGATGAACAAACACACTCTGTGTTCATTTCTATGTCTGTTTGTATACATATTTAAAGCCACGATGCCGTCAGTTCCAATCCAACAATTTCATTCTTGCCTTCCTCTATGCTTATTTGTAACTCCTTTCTCCAACAGTAAGAAAACCTAGCTCTCCATTGTCTGTAATATATTTACTTATTAGCTTAATCCTAGTAAAACATAAAGTAGTTTCACAATTGTTAATCCATACCCCTGTAAAAACAGCTTTATTACCTATAGAACAAAATTTACATATAGTTCTTTTCATCTTTAGCCTTACAGTATGTAGTCAAAATACTATTTTTTAAGTTTATTTATTTTGAGAGAGAGAGAGAGTGAGAGAGAGAGTAAGGGAGGGGCAGAGAGAGTTAGTGCAGGCTCCGCACTAACATGAACCGTGAGATCATGACCTGAGCCGAAGTCGGACGCTCAACCGACTGAGCCACCCAGGTGCCCCTCAAAGTATTATTTTACAGTTATTTAGATTGGCTTTCTCCCTCAGACCCTTTGTTATGTTTCTCATTTGTAATCTTTAGGTTCATGTGTTACTTTTTTTTACATTTTGAGTTCCCCCTACATCCTGTTTAATTGAAACTAGTCCTGTATCTTGGGGGTATGCGAAACACTACCATAGTTCTAAAAGTCAGACCTATACAAAAGGTCTTCTTAGAGAAGGGTCACTGCCCTCTTCCCAGCTTTCCTATTCCTCATACCCTTTTATTTCCATCCTATCCCCACCCTGCTCCCCAGAAAGATAACCACACTCAGTTTCTGGTTTATCCTTCCTGCAGTTTTATGGGGTGGATGACCTGATACCTGTATATTTTCTTGTATCTTTTTCCTTCTTACAAAGAAACTTGTTTGTAATTTGCTTTATTTCACTTAAAAATATATCCTGGAAATCACTCCATATGTGTTCATAGAGGTTATCTTCATTTTTTTTTTGTAGCTGTGTAAATATGATAGTTTATTATATGAATATAACAGTTTATATAAATATTATCCTATCACTAGAAAAGGTTTTAGATGGACCCATATATGCTAGCTGCAGAGGAGAGGAGGTGCTTATAAATAAAGACAGCTCTGTGCTCTGATTCCTCTTAGAGATTTTCCAGAGTTTCTTTAGGCTGCCTTCCTTATTTTCCCTTACCTCTATGGGTTTTGGTTCTGTTTTTCTGTCTTAGAGCATAAGCTTCTTTTCAGAGACTTCCATTTTCCAAACAGGAGGATTGTTTACTCACTGGAAATATAGCTGTTACTTGTCGTGGACTTCGTAAGAACTGACCACAGGGTGCTAGCGGTCTCTCTTCTGGAAACTACAGTAGTTGTAACTGTAACTAACTTAGGGGCACCTGGCTGGCCCAGGATCTTGTGACTCTGGGTCTTGGGGTTGTGAGTTCGAGACCCACATTGGGTGTACAGATTACTTAAATAAATCTAAAGAAAAGAGAGAGAGAGAGAGAGAGAGAGAGAGAGATTAACTTGGGTCAAAGCATATGAAGGCAAGTGTGAGGAATAATTTTGCTTGGGCAGTATAAGTAAAGATCATGTGTTCCATCCCTCATTCTCTCAATCTTCATTTTAGGTTGAACCTTAATTTCTTTGTTTGAATTTTTTAAAATGTTTATTTATTTCTGAGAGAGAGAGACAGAGCATGAGCAGGGGAGTGGCAGGCGGGAGGGAGACACAGAATCCGAAGCAGGCTCCAGGCTCTGAGCTGTCAGCACAGAGCCCAATGTGGGGCTCAAACTCAAAAACCACGAGATCATGACCTGAGCGAAAGTCGGATACTCAATTGACTGAGCCACCCAGGTGCTCCTGAATTTTTCAAATGCCAAAAATTAACATGACACCTTTGAAGAAGAAGGACAAATGCAAATAAGCAAGGAAAAAACATTAAAGTCACTCAAAATTCTCCTACCCAGAGATGACTACTGTTAACATTTTGATGTATAGTCTTCTAGCTTTTTCCCCATCTACATATATTTCTATTGCATATGTTGTGTGTGTGTGTGTATGTACCATATTTATGAGTATACATGCATTTTACAGTGCATATTTGTCTTTTTTGTAATGAATACTTTAACTGTAAATGCTCTGTCACTAGCTTTTTAAAACTGTAGATGAAGTGTTGTATCTGAAAGTCTCCTGCTGTCTGTTAGAACTCAAAACTATTGTAAGATTAAAAAATAGACAATTATACTTACCAGTTTCAGATAAATTTGTATTTAAAGAATCTTACATACTACAGTACTTTTTGCACGTGAAAATATGTTTGTCAGACTCCAGAATTACATAACCTAAAGAGTTGGGTGTGAAACTTTTGGGGTATTTTGGTTGGAAGTTGGATTCCTCCAATAAAATATTTCTTGTCTTGTAGTTAAAATATACTCGCCCTGGGCTCCCTACCTTCAGCCAGGAAGTACTACACAAATGGAAGTCAGATATCAAGAAATATCATCGCATTCAGTGCCCTAACCAGGTGGTTCTTTCTCATTCATTTATTCAGTAAATGTTTATCAAGTTTATCAAACTACTGTCTCAGTTATTGATTCCTTCATGACAAAGCATCTGAACCTTAGTGGCTTAAAATGTCAGTTATTTTATTTGTTCAGAGTTCTGTAAATCAGGAATTCTGTCAGGGCTTAGAGAGCATTCTCCTGCTGTGCATGGCATCAGCTGGGATCGCTCATGGGTTGTATTCATCTGCAAGCACCCATGGGACCTGGATGTCCAAGATGGCTTCTGTGCAGCTAATCGAGCTGCGAACTTGGCTCTCCACATGGCCTCTCTGCCCATGAGGTTATAGTGGGTTATACCAGCAAGGTACATGGCAAATGACTTCTTAGAGTGTTCCAAGAACACGAAGATAAAAGCCGCAGATCTCTCAGGCCTAGCTTCAGAATTTGTTCAGCAATATTTCCATGGCATTCTATTGGTCAAAGGAGTCACAGGGTTAACCCAGATTCAAAGGGAAGGTGAATAGGCTCCGCTTCTTACAGGGAAGAGTGGCAGAGAATTTTCATTATTTCTTTAATCTACCACAGCTGTATATGCAGTACTTTAGGAAGCAGGAGATCTACCAGAAATAGGAGACCTATTTGTACTGAAGAAGGCAGATTAAAAAAAAAAAAATCTAACCATGCAATTTTCTATTTCTCTAAGAGTCAGAGAAAAAAGTCTCCAGCAAGGGCATATCTTAAGCTTTTCTGAACAGCTTGTCCACCCTCCCCCCCCCTTTTTTTAAAAAACAAACAAACAAACAAAAAAACCTTTCCATGGTTTTGCGTTTTACTTTTGTGGCTTGTGTGTGAATTTTTTTCTGTTTGGTTTGTAGTGCAATATATTGGGCTTCTTCCCCTAAATGTAGGGTTGGTCACTGTGAACGGCCAGATTGCTAAGAGGAGGATGCGGTTTGGTATAGTCTTCACGTTATTTCTTCTTCTCTTTTTCAGGGTTGTGAGGCTGTCTACAGTAGTGTATCAGGCCTTAAGGCTCACCTGGGCTCTTGTACCTTGGTTTGTAACTTTCTGAATGCTTTATCTTAATGTGACCTCTAAAACAAAAGTCTGACATGGAAGAGAATTCAGTTTAGGTGGATGGCTAGTCACCTCGTTTGCTGTTACGTTCAGAGGCTTGTTTAGTCTTTTATGTCCTAAAGATTCTTGATCTGATACTGGATAGGATGCCAGCATATGTCCAAGACACAGAAAAAGCCAACATAGCCGTAAGTCTTATCAACTGAAAAAATCGGAGAAAAATATTATTAATTTTGAGTCTATATCAGGGATTTAACTTCTACCTGAGCCTCTCCCGCCCTGGGCCTGCCCTATGTTATTGGGCCTTAAACTTTCTAGAATCAATTTTTTACATGTGCTTATCTGGATTGATGAAGATCCTCTAATCCGATCTGAACTGTAGCCTCTGGGGATGGAAAGTAGACTCTATCCCGGGGTGTCAGGCAAACAGCTATTCACCTCACTGAATCTTCTCTGTGTTGGCCCAGGTGCCCTACAACTCACAGACGTGGGGTCTGCTGCCACTTTTTAATTCCATTCAGAAATATCTCCTCATACAAAATGAGCACCATGGACGCTCAGAGCTTCAGGAGGGGAGAGAAAGCTCAGTTCGAGGCAGCAAGGGAGTATAGGCATCCAAACCAGATCTGTCCACGAACGCTTAGGAGTTTGTCATCATGATCTTAGTTTCTGAGTCCTTAAACCAGGCGTTATGGACGATACACCTCTAATTCTGGATTTCCAAGGCGCTCTTTGGAGCAGTGGATTATAGCAGGAAGAATTATACATTGGTGCCTTTGGTGAACTTCAGGTGTTTGATCATTTGGGAAGAGGAACAAGAGAATCTGGAAGTGAAGTGACAGAAACAAGGGAAGATGGAAAAGTATGATGTGTTACATAATACAAGTAGGAGTACTTTAGGTCATGTCGAAGGGGTGGGGGTATCAGGGGTATCATGTATAGAATTATATTAGGATAGATTTCCAGTGGTGATAGTTTGCCTAAATCTGGTTTCCCCAAATATATTTCTGTATTGGTTTTTCTTCCTTCTTACCTTTGCTGAAGTAAAATCCCCCCTTTTCGTCTCTAACAATCCCACACGTGGTCCATGTACGTGTTCCTGAATTTCCCAGTAATTCCCTTTTCTTTCTCTATTGAAAACAGGGCAACTTTGTGGCTGGAAAATACAAGTGTCTTCTGTGTCAAAAAGAATTTGTGTCAGAGAGTGGTGTCAAGTATCACATCAACTCTGTCCATGCTGAGGTGAGGTCCCTGCCTTCCCATCATGTTTTTGTAACCCTGCGGAACCCATACAGGTGTCCCGAGAAAGGTGGAGTTTTGTGTTGTTTTTAGGAAGGAAAGTAAGGAAAGGAAAGTAACTTGAAAGTGGTTACCGGAGCCATTGGAGTTAAAATACTTTGTAAAATTAGATGCATAATTGTATTTTTCTAGAAAGCATTTGCAGTCAGTGTAAGTCTGAGCATCCCTGAGCTCTTCTGATTCTTTTAAATTTGGTTAAATCAGGCCTGTGGGCACTAGGCTGAGTTTACACCTTCGGAATTCTTGTTTCCCAGCAATCTCTATACTTCTGTTTTCTAGTATTCAAATTAATGTTTTTGAGCAACCTGTTTTTGAGGTTGTTTAAAATACTGCAAAGAAACAACTGTGAAGGACATTAGTGAGACAGCCGGAGTCATTGGAATATGACTCTATTAAATAATCGTAATGAGTCAATGTTAATATTCCCAAATGTGACCATTGTATTAGAGTTTTGCAGGGGAATGCCCTTGGTCTTAGGCAGATGTATGCTGTAGTTTTTAGGGATGAAATATGTCTGAAAATAAATTGCAAATGGAAGAAGGAAGAAAGAAAGGGAAGAGAGGTTAACAATGGTAAATCTAGGGTTCATTGAACTATTATAACTTTTCTGAAGGTTTGCACATTTTGAAAATTAAAAAATAAATTCTGGGGGCGCCTGGGTGGCTCAGTTGGTTAAGCCTCCGACTTCGGCTCAAGTCATGATGGGTTCGAGCCCTGCGTCGGGCTCTGTGCTGACAGCTCAGAGCCTGGAGCCTGCTTCGGATTCTGTGTCTCCCTCTCTCTCTCTGCCCCTCCCCCTCTCATGCTCTGTCTCTCTCTGTCTCAAAAATAAATAAAACATTAAAAAATTTAAAAAAAATAAAAAATAAGGTCTGTATAAAAATGTCTTAAAGTTAGGGGCACCTGGGTGGTTCAGTTGGTTGAGCTTCCAACTTCAGCTTGGGTCATGATCTCGCAGTCTGTGAGTTCGAGCCCCATGTCGGGCTCTGTGCTGACAGCTTAGAGCCTGGAGCCTGCTTCAGATTCTGTGTCTCCCTCTCTCTCTGCCCCTCTCCTGCTCACACTCTGCCTGTCTCTATCTCTCAAAAATAAATAAACATTAAAAAAAATTTTTTTTTAATGCTTTAAAGTTCACAAAGTCAAGGCTTTTCTCTCAGGGAAAGTTTTTAGTAATCTAGGTGGGTAGAGAAATTGTCTCCTGTATAATTAAATACCCGTATTGCAAAAGCTAAAGGAGTAGAGTGTGCATTCTCTTGGAATATCTGACTGCAGCAACTATTGTTGTCTGATAAGGAAAAATAGCAAGCACCTTCAGCTGTTCTCTGCCCTCACATTTAATAGTTCTTAACAATGTGGGCTATAGTTAGTGTCATCATATGTGTTTCTTGTTGTTTTACCAGTTTAAGCTTTGGGAGGCCCTTTCCATATCTGAGATTTCTTCTGGAATGCAGTCCTATCTTCTTTATAATAATGGTGTACCTTTTTATGCTTCAGGAAGTACTTAAAAGATGATTATCTCGAGGTGCCTGGGTGGCTCAGTTGGTTAAGTATCTGATTCTTGATTTCGGCTCAGGTCATGATCTCATGGTTTGTGGGTTTGAGTCCCGTGTCGGGCTCTGCACTGACAGCTCAGAGCCTGGAGCCTGCTTAGATTCTGTGTCTCCTTTTCTCTCTCTACCCCTCCCCCACGTGTGCACTTGCTCGCTTTCTCAAAAATAAATAAACAAACATAAAAAAAAAGATAATTATCTCCTGGAAGATCTGGTCTTTATGTAGTTAACCTGTTTTCTCCAGTTTCTTCTTAAAAAGTTGGAACCAACAAATTTCACTTAGTTTGGGGCTTGTTCCCCAAGCATTTGTTCAGTGAGTTGTGCCTGTGTTTATGAATTCTTTGTTGAGGTAAAACATTTTTATTTTGTCCCTCCCTTTCTGCCTCACATGTTCTTACGCTACTTGTTTTTAAAACAGGAATTTTCAAATATGTGAAAATGGACAGAATAGTATAATGAATAGCTTTAACAGACATCATGAATAGCTTTAACAGATATGAATAGCTTTAACAGATTGGCCAACAAGTTTATGGCCAATCTTGTTTTCATTTATAACAAAATCTACTTCTCTTGTTCCTTAAAGGTTTATTTTTTTTAAGTTTATTTATTTTGAGAGAGAGTGTGCATGCATGTGCACACAAGCAGGGGAGGGGCAGAGAGAACGGGAGAGAGAGAAACCCAAGCAGGTTCCATGCTGTCAGCACAGAGCCTGACGCTTGATCCCACCATCCTTGAGATCATGACCTGAGCCAAAATCAATTGTCAGGTGCTTAACTGACTGTGCCACCCAGGTATCCCTTAAAGGCTTATTTTGAACAAATTTCACACATCATGTTAACTCTCACTGCTTCTTTCATTGTGTCTAAACTATAGGGACTTTTAAAAATATATGACCGCAACCATCATTACACCTAAAAAAAATTAGCAATGATTCTTGAATATCATTATATATCTAGTTTAAATTATTTAAATTTCCCTGATTGCCTCATAATTTTTTTTCGGAGTTGATTTGTTGAAATCAGGAGCACAAAAAAGGAAAGAAAAGGTCCATATACTGCATGTTTTAATCTAGAGTGCTATCCGATAGAAATGTAATGTGAGTCATGTATGGAATTTAAAATTTTCTAATAACCACATTTTGAAAGTATAAAGGAAAACAGGTGATGTTAATGTTGATTATTTAATCCAGTATATCTAAAATATCTTTTGAACATGTAGTTGGTAAAAAATTATTGAGATACTTTACATTTTTTCATACTAAGTCTTTGAAATTTAATGTGTTTTGTTATATATTGAAAGCATATCTCAATTTGGATTAGTCATTTTTCAAGAGCTTATTAGCCACATGTGGCTACTGACTACCTCATTGGACAATGCAGGTCTAGAAGTTTCCCCTTTCTCTCCCTCCACCCCAGATTTATTTGTTGAAGAAACTGGGTTATTTGTCACATATGTTTATGCACATTTTGGATTTTGCTGATTACATTCCTGTGGTGGTGGTCCTCTAGCAGAATATTTCCTATAAATTGGTTGTTAGACCTGATTAGATCACTTGATTTAGACTGAAGTCTGTCTTTCTTTCTTTCTTTCTTTCTTTTTCTCTTTTTTTTGTGCAAGAATATTTCATAATTGGATTCCATGTTCCTTAACTCTTAATTTTTTAAACTGAGTCTTAAAGAAATTAATTTCCTCTTGGTCACAGAGACAGAAACAGAGTTGGGATTTGCACCCAGGTAGTCTGGCTGCAAATACTATCATGAAATAAAAATCTCCTAAAACCCAATGCTTTATATCTCATGAGAGTTTTACAAAGGAGATAGATGAGTGGGATGATGCTAGGTGATCCGACTTCATGGATCACCTATTGAAGTACCCCAAATCATGTCTTACTCAATAAATGCTTATAATGACTGCTCATGATGAATCTCTCCAGTTTCAAGGACAGTATTATAAGCTATGGTTCCCTATCTGTTTCCTCCTTACTGTGTTCTACCCTAACCATGCCTTTTAGAGATTCTTCCCTTCCCACACCCATCCTTTATGTTCTCTACTGTGTATTGACTGGATGATTTTTCCATTTTCCATTTGCCTCTGTAGGACTGGTTCGTTGTAAACCCAACCACAACCAAAAGCTTTGAAAAGCTAATGAAGATAAAGCAGCGGCAGCAAGAAGAAGAAAAGCGGAGGCAGCAGCACAGGAGCAGAAGGTCTCTGCGAAGGCTGCAGCAGCCTGGCATCGAGCTTCCTGAGGCAGAGCTGAGTCTTAGAGTAGGGAAGGATCAGAGGAGGAGTAACGAGGAATTGCTAGTGTCGACCTCCTGTAAGGAACCGGAACAGGAGCCAGTGCCAGCACAGTTCCAGAAAGTAAAGACCCCAAAGACTAATCATAAACGAGGAAGGAAGTAGGCAGGCAGTGTGAAAGCTCCTAGGAGAGCGGACGTGATGCCGTTGTCACGGGGGCCTGTGCTGGGAGGACTGAGTCACGGGGGCTGAGTGAGGAGGGATGCACTCTCTCAGCTGTTTGTGTAAGGCTGTGACTTTCTCAGCTCCTTCTGTGTAAATTTCACTGTTCTCCCTATTTATTCACTTTGACCCACCCCACCCCCACCCCCTTTTTGGTAGGTTTTCCTGCTATTCCTCATTGGAGTCCTCTTGTTTTTCTCTTATCTTGCCCAAAAAGCTCCCTCTTAAGGCCAACTGTGGGCCCCTCTTGCCCTGTACAAAACTGAGAAACCTGTTTGGTTGTCCTTTTCCTTCCTGGGCTATAGAATGTTCTTGGAATCTCCATTGATTTAGTAGTCATTCCATCATCTCGCTTATGAAACAATTCCAAATTAATTTTTTAAAACCATACTGATTTATCATTTTGTATTTGTGATATAACAATCCTAGAAGCTAGAACTGTCGTCACTCATGTAATAAGCTTATCCTGTCTCCTTGGGAAGCAGATTTTATGGAGGCTGTTTGTTCTCTCACTATGGTTTTAGGGTTGAAAGTAAGAAAATGGATGTAGGGTGAAAAAGCTAGAACCTCGCTACTCTGGTTTTCC
This sequence comes from Cryptoprocta ferox, assembly GCA_028646485.1. Taxonomy (NCBI): domain Eukaryota; kingdom Metazoa; phylum Chordata; class Mammalia; order Carnivora; family Eupleridae; genus Cryptoprocta; species Cryptoprocta ferox. The sequence continues at coordinate 111,592,670 of CM053576.1, read as the reverse complement.
TGGGAAATGTTTTGTTTATCCCAAGTAGCAGTGACTGAGTAGACACACAGGCATGAAAAGCAGCCCAGACAGTAAAACGTTGCCAACATTAAAATGATTGGAAAGGAGGAAGTAGAAGCAGCAATAAATACTGCCTCATCTTTCCTGGGGCTTGAGGCCTCATCGGCTGCTATGATCAGTGCCCTCCTAAAGCTTGTTTTCTCCCCCCGTTTTAAGGATTGAGAAATACCACATTGCACTTGATGTTTTGACGCAGAATCCTAGTGTTCCTAGTGATGCCACTAAGATTGGTAGCCAAGGTACACATTCCTTCTCCCTGGACTTGACCTTACCTGTTAGTCTATGCCGTGCTGTCTTTATTCCTCCCTTTAGCCAACCTCTGTCTCTTGGAATTTTCTGAGAATATTGTCCTCTATCCTCTTTTATATGTGGAGTTCTATCCTATTTGTATCTTGAGACTTTGTCACCAGATGTAGATATTTATCCAGAGTTGGAAAGAAAAATTCCTTTTCTGTACCTCATGCCTACCTGCTAATGTCTAGTGGGCTACTTCTCTTTGAGGCTGGCTTTCTCTGGAACATTGTTTAGAGCAGCTCTGTTGTTGTGTTTCCAGATTCTCTTCCCCTTTTCCGTAAATATTGGTCTTATATATTCTTGCCAATTTTTGTGGCATGTGCCACATAAAAAGCAAGGACCCTTAACCCTGATATGGATAAATACTACCTTTTCAAATTCTGAAAGGCTGTTACTACTCTTTAACTCTGTATTCTGTGCTGCTCCACATAGCTTTAAAATGTGGGCTTTTGTGAAGACCACTTTCAAACAAGGGAGCATTGAAACCAGATTTGGATACTGCCAGAATAGATAGTTGTAAAACAAGTGAAGGGCATGGTATGTCCACTCTACATTTTCATTGGCAGTCGCACCCTTAAAACCCTTTCGGTAGATGAGGATTGTCAGGGAGGAGAAATGAAGAAGCTATATTAATTTCTGGTGAGTAAGACTTGGGGAATGTTGGGCAATGACAAAAGAAATAAATGACTGTCGGTTAGAATGATGTTTCCAGTTCATTGACTCCAACTTGCTATTTGACTCCTTGCTGACACCGTGTTTGGGGGTAAGAAAACGGCTGGACATGGGAGTGGGTTTGAAATAAGGTCCAAATGCGGTGTCTTGGTAGTTTTTTAGCTCCTGAAGTCTGCTGGTTAATGAGTAAATTTGTTTGAGATTAAAGTGACTTAGTATAGGAAACTTGTCCAGTCTCATCCAGGGTCCTTGCAGGCACTTTAAAAATGTTTCCTTCCTGAGGCCAGGTCTCAGCAGGACTATCCTAATCATACTATTGAGTTTTCAAGATTTTTAGACAAAATTCATTAGAATAACAAATTTGACAATATCAGATTTAGCCAGGTTGTGGGGAATGTGAACTCTCATGCACGGTTTGGAATGTAAATTAGTACAATTGCTTCGAAACAATTTGGCAGTATCTAGTAAGGCTGAAAATACGCCCCTAAGACTCAACAGTTTTACTCCTGGGTGTATACAGAGAAAATCCTCTTGCCCAGGTGTACCAGGAGACATAAACAAGAATGATACTGCAGTATGGTTTACATGTAGCAGAGTCTACCAGCTGTCTGCCAAAATCTGCTCTCGCCTTGCAGACCTCTTGGATTATAGGACACATGGCTAGATTCTGTTCCCGGCCCTCCAATCCCCTGCCCCTGTAGTGAAGGGGTAGCCAACTAACTTGTCTCCAGTAGCATGTGAGTGGAAGTGATGTGTGACACCTCCAGAGTAGAGGTTTTGAGAAAGTAAGGGCACCACTCTGCTTTCTTTTCCCTTCATTGGGCCATATGCAGATAATAAAATGGCTTTAGAGGGTGGTAGAGCACAAAATGGAAAATGGTTGATGCCTTGAATCACCCCATAAAGGATTAAGTGCTAGCCAGGAACATCTGAGACTGTTAAAGAGAAAAAAAAAGTCTGTTATTTGAGACATTATACACCCTTGGGTCTCTTTGGCAGCCTACTCTAATACATAATCTATCTATCATCAGAAGAGGTAAATACAGTGGAATACTATATAACTATAAAATTAACTAGGGCTTGTATCATGAATAAATCTTAAAAATAATGTCTGGGAAAAGGTTACAGAATACATCAAGGGTACCATTTATATAAGGTTTAAAAACATGTAAAAACAATATTCTATATTGTTTATAGATATATATGTTATATAATATATATTTAGTATATATTTATAGTTTAATATATATTAATATATACATAGCATGAGAACATGCACAGAAATGATAAACACCAAATTTAGGATAGTGCTTCTGGGATTCAGAGGGACTACAAGTGAATTTATAAGGTCTTACTTCTTAAGGTAGGTAGTCAGTTTGTTGTAGTTTTCTGTTTTGTGTGTCTGAAATACTTCATTTTATATATATTTTTGGAAAGACTTCATTTTAAAAGTTCTCGCAAATTACTGCTCACCTTTTTAAAAGGGATCACTTTAGAAATTTTACTTTTGCTTCTTTTTTTTTTTTTTAATGTTAGAGAGAGAGAGAGAGAGAGCTAGGAAGCACAAGTGTGTGGCGGAGGGGCAGAGGGAGAGAGAGAATCCCAACCAGGCTCCACACCCAGCACAGATCCCAGACTGTGAGTTCATGACCTGAGCCGAAATCAGGAGTCAGATGCTTAACCAACTGAGCCACCCAGGCACCCCACTTGTGCTTCATTCTTAACCTTTCATTTTCCTCTCTGCTTTAGTCTGCTCTTACCTGTATCTCCTGTTCACTTTCTATTTCAACCACCCCAGTTCAAACCATCGTCACCTCTAGCCTAGACTACAACAGCTTCCTAATTGTTTACTTCTGATTTTTACTGCTTGGCTACACTTCCCAGAACACCTGTAGTGAGTTTTTAAAATTGTAAATCAGATCTCATTCATGGGCTAAAAGCCTGATAATTTCCCAGTGCACTTAGAATTCAAGCCACCCCCTTTCCTTGTCCCACAGCCTACTGCTCCCACTGCTAACCCTTAGCCTCCTCTCCCTTCCCTCCACCTAAGTTCTCTGACCACCCCCCCAACTACACCTGAGCCACACTGATCTTTCTGTTCCTGGAACCTATGAAGCTCATTCCTATTTTGGGGCCTTTACATTCACTGTTCCCATTGCCTGAAATGGCTTCTTCTCTGGTTTTTGTCCAGTGGACTTCACTGTATCATTTAGGTCTTAACCCAAATTTCCTCTTGGAGGTCTTTTCCATCTAAATGCACCTTGCTAACATCACACTGCTTAATTTTCTTCATAGCAAAGCAGACAAAAAGTAGATTGAGATAGTACCTGGCCAACCTACTGCTCACTTGCAGGTATGGATTTCAAAATACTTTTATCAGATGATACACCCTTGAAAGTCTTCAAGGCCTTGAGGCCTCACTCAGAAAGGGGCAGCTATAAAACAATACACCAGGATCCATTATCTGGGATGATCATAGGAATTAAAAATAAACATAGGAGATGGAAGTTATCCACTTCCCAATTAGATAATTGGAACAGTAAAGGCAGGAGGGAAATTAACAGCAGAATAAGATTCTAGATCACTCCTACTTTCCAACTCCTTATCAGCCTTAGTATATATTTTCCCATGCTTTTTTGTGTCCACAGAGAATAGGGCTTCAAGTTTGTCTTGGTTACCATGTTTTTCAAGTTCAGTCTTTCTGTATTTTCAGCTCAAGAACTGGAGTATTCAGGTTAAGGAACCTGGATACTATCTAAAATTATACTCCTCTGTATTGAAACTGTGGCTTTCTTATGTGTACACTTGTAAGAATAAGACTTGCAGAAGCAGTAATAAGAGAGGAATGATGGAGTAGAAAATACAGTACATTGGAAAAATAAAAAAAATCAACAGATACATTATAATACATATTTAATTTTAATGACAAAATACACATTTAACAAAATTGTTAAAGCTAGAAGTAAAAGGCATTGAGGGAGAAAAAATTTTTTAATAATTTTAAAAATTATTAAAATTTTTTAATTTTAATTTTAAAGAAATTCATTTTCCACAGGAATAAAACAATTCATGAAAATTATTTTGTAGAGTCTTATCACTGACAATTTCTGGAAAACAAAGTTGGATTTTATTTCCCCATAGAGGAGTGATGTTACAATATGGGGTTATATTCCTGTACTAGGATTTAGCATTCAAATAAGTAGTCTAATCATCAATATGTCATAAGTGCAATTTTTATTATATTTTTAGTGCAAAAAATTTTTAAAAACTACTCTAAACGTCTACACTAATTCTTATTTCCAGTTCTTCTAAATAGATATAAGGCACATATTACAAAAGGCATTTCATGTACTATCAAGTGCACTCTGAGTAAGAAAATGTAGTAAGTGACCTAAAACTGAAATTCTTAACATTAAATGATCTTGTTATCTTAGAATTTAGAATGTTAGGGAAATGGATGGCACAAGACTTTTTAAAAAGTCCAAATATTTTAACACTTTTTTGGATATATTTTCCTAAAACAAGCAGAGGCATTCAGTCACCTCTCTAATGCTAGAGGTATTTCTTTACAGAAAAGATGGTCAAAAGTAGCCGTTGACCGAATATTCATCCCCTTTCTGCTCTTCCTTTCTCAGTTTCCTCAGTTGAGGGGTGGAGCATCGGACAAAAGGCCCTTCTGCTCAGTGCTTTTTTTTCTTCTTAGCTCTTATTGAACTTACAGTTTAGTTAGATTACTTTTTCACTCTTGACAAAACTAGAGAAGGAGGTGCCTGGCCACTGGTGTGAACTTGAAAAAGAGCTTAAAAAAACACTTTGCCTTTGTGTGGAGCTGGTCAAGAGGCATGAGGATAACTGGTTGTTTACAGAGCAGAAGGCACTATATAAAGTCAATCTGAAATGCTATTCTTAAAGGTGTTTTTTATATAAAGAAATCTAGTTTAGTTAGATGAAATAAATCACACAACTGTTTTCATTTCCTCAAGGTGGTTTTCTTGAGCTAGTTTGAAGTACAGGTGTTTAGGAAATGGTATTAGTTTATCTGGAGATTTGAGGAACATCTTGTTTATCAACAAGATCAATTAAAGGAAAACCTAAACATCTAGCAGTACTGCTGGAAAAAAAAGCACCTAATCTTTCACACTAACACATCATGATGGATGTTTTACCAGAGCAGTCTGAGATCCCAAAGCCTTTGGAACCAGGTTTATACAGCACGTGAGAACTCTTGCTCCAGTCCTTACATAATCAGTGCTTTGGATTAATACTTGATTTGGTACTTAGGAGAGGTGTTTTTGTGATCTCTGGAGCACCCTGTCCTGGGCACGGGTTATGCCTTCTGTGCAGTCGGTTCCTGCCCCGGACTAAGGACTCCACATACCACTGTTCCTGCTGCAGATGCTGCATCTGATTTATGAGCCGGTTCTTAGTAGCATGCAACTCCTGGCACCGCTGGGCTTGCTGCTCTAATTCCTTCTTTAACTGCCGGTTCTCTCCCCTGACATCACAGTAGGACTCAAAAGTATGCTGCCTTGCTTCCGACTCCAAGGTCTTGGCCCTCCTTTCAAGCTCCTGTCTTTGTCTTTTTCCCAAATGCCTCGGGTCTGATTCACTCAGTTGTTTCTCCAGTAATGCTTTTTCCTGGGCCGACTGGATCCGTAATTCCCACTTCTTTGCATCGATCTCAGCTAGGGCTTCCTTTTTCTGTAATATCTGCATTTCTCTCTCCTGTTTCTCCTTTACTAGTGAAACCTCCCTCAGTGCCTCCAACTGCTGCTTTAAATTGGATTGGATGTTTTCCTTCTGCAAGAGCTCCCCTTTATACACTGAGGTTTGTTTTGCATATTTGGAGGCTAATTCTTGTCTCCTTTGTTCAAGCTCCTCCTTTGTTTGTAAATACTGGTTCCATAGCTCTTCAGGCTGCCTTCTATACTTCTCAGTTTCCTTGTTTAGGTAGTCCAGAAAGAACTGGTTTTCAGTCTGGACAAGTAACTTTTCATTGTATAGCTGCTTAGTTTCCTGCATTAGTGATTCTTGCCGCATTTTAGCTTGCTTTACTCGGTTGGTCAGCTTTCTCAGCTCCCTCATTGCCTTTTCTTTAAACCTCTTCTCTGACTTTGTTAGTCCCTGTGGCTCGAAAATTTCATTTAGTAAACTAAGATACTGTTCAGTGGAACTCTGAGAGTCCTTGGCAAACCTAAGGAAGAACAAGTGAGACATTCCCCTATCAATTCTTAATGGAATTTAGTTAACACAAAATGCACAATTGTACTTGAATTCATACAAGAAACTATTCTTGAGTACCTATTATGTTCCTAACACTATGCACGGCACGAGGGACACAGTTAATGGTAAAGGTAATTGAGTGTAGTTTACAATTTAAGTACACAGTCACTACAATCCTGTGTGGTATTACCTCCTTTTCAAAGATGAGAAAACCGGTTCAGAGAATTTAAAAGACGTGGCTACGACTTAAACCGCCAGCAAGTGGCAGAGCGTGGGTGTGAAACCCAATCTTGGGAGTTACTGAACACTACAGCAAGTACAGAGGGCCACGGGCACATTTGGGGTGGTCGGGAGTAACAAATTTCCAGGCTTTTCCACCACCTTTCCGGTTTCATGGACGCTTCCGTCGAGGGAAGCGCCCCTTCAGTACCTACTTGCTCTGGGAATCCAAGGGTTCATCTCCAAGGCCCTCGGATTGTTCACTCAGGCTCCCTGCCAAGGAGGGAGCGCTAGTACCAAGGTCCTGCGCCACGCGGAAACGGCATCTCCTTGTGGAAGGTTTTCCCAGTTTCCCCGTTCTGTGCTCCTTGGGTTTCGGCGGTGCCCAGCAAACCCGCGGGTCGCACCTCACCGCAGCCCTGGCCGGTCCAGCCTGGGTCGGCTGAACCTCGCGGGCTGCCGAATAAGCCTTAGCTGCCGGTTCCCTGGCGGCTCTGTTCCCCGCTTCTTGGGGGGCGAGAGAGAAACGCGCTTTCATTTCCGAACTGTGGGGGCACCGGCGTGGGGACCTCATCTCAGTTCGCGTTGGGAACGAGAACTCGGCGCTTTCCAGGCCCTTCCCAACAACGGAGAGTGCCTCTTTTTTTGGCCACCTAGAGCCATCCTCCCAGCACCTCGTGTCCCCGCTACTGGCCCAAGTTGGTTCCCAGCCTATTTGAGAGTCAAGGAATCGCACACGTCCGGTCGGCCCCATCGCCTTCGCCGTTCGCGCTGGTCGCGTCACGGAAGCCTCTCTAGGCACTCCGCGTCTCTATGGTAGAGTGGGCGGAGCCAGGAGAAAGATGGCGGAGCCTGTAGGTGAAGCGGAGGCGCAGGCTTCGGGGGGTCCTCGGCCCCCAGTGTGCCTGTTGGTGTTGGGAATGGCGGGATCTGGGAAAACCACCTTTGTACAGGTGACGTACAGGGCGCGGGCGTTGTAGGTGCGCGCGCGAGTGGCAGGCTAAAGGCCAGGGAGAACGGGAGGAAGGACTCAGGGGAGTTGGAGGGGACTCGCGTGTGGCTTTCGAGAACTTGCCAGCAACTCCGGTTCCTTCCTAGGCTAGCCTTTTCGGACTCTAGTCTGGTTTAATTAGGGCTAGGGTTCTCTCCTGCGCATCCTGAGTTCGTGCTGGGTAACTTATCTCGTTCTGGAATTGTCTTACCGACAAAGTTGCCAGCTCCTCGAAGACAGAGTCTTATGAGTAACTGGCAGTTGATACAATGTCAGCCCCCGGGCGTTTGGTGTAGATTGTTAAAGAATTATTTCTTGCACAGCTGTCATGTTTTAATCACTGGGGACACAGCGAAATTGAGATTACACGGTTCCTTGCTTTTTGGAGCTAATGTTTTAGCGGGAGTGCTAGAAAAAAACCACACAGACCAGTAGATAAGTGATCGACAGTAGGGGGAGGCTGTGTTAGATGGGTGATAAAGAAAAGGTAGCGTTTTGTCTGAGTTGAATGTTGGAGGTGGATATTGGGGGCGAATATTTCAGGTACTGAGAAAATTAAGTGCAGAAGTTTTCAGGTATGATCGATAACGGACTGGAAGTTCTCTCTTGGCCCCTGTCATTCCCTCTTTGTCTCACTACATCCCTCTCCCCATACCTCTGCAGAGGCTTACGGGACATCTGCATAGCCAAGACTCGCCACCTTATGTGATTAATCTGGACCCAGCTGTACATGAAGTGCCCTTTCCTGCCAACATTGGTGAGTAGACTGTACCAGAACTGTGTGAAGTCCCTCAGAAACTGGAAAGCTTCCAGCTTGGCGGTCTTCAGTGTTTTCATTTTTCATTTTTCAAAACTGTCTACTTTCATTTTACGTGAATATGCTAGAATCTCTAAACAAGTCTTCTCCCTTATTCACGTTTTTTAAAATTTGCTCCTTTCCCCAACTAAATAAGCTTCCTTCTCACTGTTATCTCTCCCCTCTTTCTGACCCTAGGGTGTCCAGCTATTGTTACTTGGGATAGCGAAATGACAGAAAGCCAGCCCTCTCCCTTCCAGATCATAAAACCTTCAGCAGGCTCTGATACATAAACCTGTTTTATTTAGTTTCTTTTCTGAAAAGCTTAGAGTTTAAGGGTTCTTGTGTGGTAGCTCACTTACTGATCTGTAGGAACCTTTCTTCCTCTCCCAACATTACATGGGAAAATATGTATATATATGCATATATGCATTGTTTTGGAGAGGGGTTTCCAATTATCATGAGGCTTCAGAGGAATCTGGCTATGAAAAAAATTAAGAGTGGATATGATTCAGTGTCATAATTCTTGATGGGATCTGCGGCTCTCCTGATTTCTAGGCTGTCACTGTGCTCATCTTCTCCCTCCTTGTCTCTCAATCTGGTTAGGCTGTTTGTACCCCAGTTATACTAATAAAGGAAAGCCTTGTATTAAGAAGCAGAGATCATTTTGAGAAGAGTTTGGGAAAAAAATTGACATCTTCTCACTCAAAGGATGGACTTCTATCTGTTGATAGATGAATGGATCAACAAGATATAGTATATATATACCACGGAAAATGACTCAACCATAAAATAGAATGAGATCTTACCATTCGCGACAACATGGATGGATCTAGAGGGTGTTACGTTAAGTGAGATAAGATAAAGACAAATACCTTATGATTTCACTTATATGTGGAATCTAAAAAACAAAACAATGGAACAAACAAAACAAAGCAGCAACAGACTCATAGACACAGGAAACAAACTGTTGGTTACCAGAGCAGGGAGGAGTTAGAAGGTGAGTGAAATTAGGTGAACAGGATTAAGAAGTACAAATGTCCAGTTACATAGTAAGCCATGGGGATGTAACATATAGCATAATATAATAACTTTGTATGGTGACAGATGGTAACTGGACTTATTGTGGAGATCATTTTGAAATATGTAAAAATACCTAATCATTATGATGTAAACCTGAACTTAGATACTTCATGCCAATTATATTTAAATTTTAAAAAAGATGGAATTCTAATATTTGGTGGGGTCTATAAGCTGATAGATAGGTTTAGTTAGATATTACTGGATGCATTAATTTTCCCTTTGAAAAACCATGTCTGTATTACCCTGTTACTAGTAGGCAGTAAAAATAAACTTTTTCTTGATTTAGCTCCCTTTTTCTTTTTTTTTTTACTTTTAATTCCAGTATAGTTAAAATGTAATGTTATATTAGTTTCAGGTGTACAATATAGTGATTCAACAATTTCATATTTTTTTAGCTCCCTTTTTCGATGCGTATGATCACTGATAAAGTATTTAAGTTGTACAAAACTTTTCTCCCTATCTCAGACCATGTCTACCTTAATTTCCGAGCTCCTAGCCTTACATTTTTCATGGGTGACTTGCTAGTTATCCTTTTTTTTGTTTGTTTTTTTAATATTTATTTATTTTTGAGAGAGAGAGAGAGAGTGTGAGTGGCGGAAGGGCAGAGAGAGAGGGAGACACAGAATCTGAAGTAGGCTCCAGGCTTTGAGCTGTCCACACAGAGCCCGACGCGGGCTTAAACTCACAAACTATGAGATCATGACCTGAACTGAAGTCAGTCGCTTAACTGGCTGAACCACCCAGGCGCCCCTTGCCAGTTATCCTTTGTAAGGAAGGAAAGCAGTGTGAAGCAGGGGGACTTAGTAGAAGAGAATGCAGACAAGAGAAGCCTGAAAAGCTGCTTTCAGCTTCTTACTGGTAGAGAAGGTACTTGCAGGGCACCTTTTGCCTTTCTGTTCTCTTCACGATCTTGCTTTTTTCCCTATCATAGTTCATTGACCTTAGCTTAAAAATTTAAAAAAACAGATTTGAAAAGTAACTGAGATATCACGAGAGAAACTTATTTTTTCTCCTCAGAGGAGGCAGAGATGACGTGAGAGCCCTATTGGCTGAGGCTACTATAGGTGGACGGTCTCAAACTTATTGTTTCTTATGTGTTAAATTCCAGTGAATTCTTTTTCCCCCTCCAGATATTCGGGACACTGTCAAGTATAAAGAAGTCATGAAACAGTATCCTTTTCTGCATCTGCTTCCTGTGTTGACTCATCCCTGGATAGTTACTGTCTATATTTTGTGGCTTTGAGTGAGTGTGTTCGCATTTCTTTGTAAAACAATACTAGCAAAAGCATTTAGTTGCTTTAAAGTAATTTTTAAAGGCTTTTCTTTTTTTTTTTTAAGTTTATTTATTTATTTTGAGAGAGAGCGTACATGCGCACATGCAAGCAGGGAAAGGGCAGAGAGGGGGAGAGAGAGAGAGAGAGAGAATTCCCAGTAGGCTCGGAGCTCGACTTAGGGCTTGAACCCACAAACTGTGAGATCATGACCTGAGTTGAAATCAAGAGTCAGACACTTAACTGACTGAGCCACCCAGTCTCCCCGTTTTAAAGTAATTTCATTAGGAGGATGGAAAGATGAATGTGAGGAAAGGTATTGTAGGTGATTAGAAACACTATTTCAGCTTGTGATGTCAGGTTTCTTACCATTTTCCTAGAGTTATGGGCCGTGGTAAGTAGAGAGCACAGAGATGCTAGCTGGTGCTGTGCCTGGGTTCCACAAAGTAGTATTGCCTTGGGCCCCTTCCTCCTCTGACTGGGAAACTCAGAGATGAGTAGGTTTATGTAGTAGGATCAAGTCTTAGTACATTGCTGTGTGAAGTGTGTACTTTGAGCATAGGCGGGTCTAGGTCGGCTAACTAATTATAATCAGGTTGCTTGATCAGTGAGGATCAGAGCAAGGAGTGTGATATAGATGGTCTTAATGGCTAATGCCATTAGGCTATCACTGCCTGATGCTTCTGTTACATTTTGGTCACTTTATTTAGTTTTAATGTTTATTTATTTTTGAGGGAGAGAGAGTGCAAGCAGGGGAGGGGCAGAGAGGGAGGCAGAGGATCTGCAGCAGGTTCTGCACTGACAGCAGAGAGCCCAAACCCAAGAACTGTGAGATCATGACCTGAGCCGGACACTTAACTGACTGAGCCATCCAGGCATGCCACATTTTGGTCACTTTAATTTCTTCATTTTTCCTAGCCATCTCTAAAATGACAAATGGATGAGGAAGATGTTGATAATGAATATTTCCTTGTGAGGGTAGGGTTGTGTGGTAATACTAGTCAAGGATTAGCTGCCAGTGTCCATTCACGGAACACTAAGTTATGATGCTGTTTGTGGAATGATATCCTGAGTATGAACTTCATCATCTAAATTGATCTGTAAGTAATTTAAATCCTCAACTTAGTGTCCAGGTATGGACTTGGGCCCAATGGTGGTATAGTGACCTCACTCAATCTCTTTGCTACCAGATTTGATCAGGTATGTCTATTTCTACTTTTATAGACATGGCTGTGTAAAAACCTGTGACTTATAAATGCCGTAGCTTGCTCACACTGGGAAAGAAGATCAATAAGTCTGCATATGCATATAGAAAATAAGTGTTTTGGTAGACAGAGAAGTGGGTAATGACAGGATTATCAATGTTGTGGTACACTTCACATTTAACATTTGGGACAGCCAATAAAACAAATCCAAGAGACCCAGGTTCTTTCCTTGATCATGGTTTGGAGCGTTACCTTGAGGCTGGAGTGGAGGGTTGGGGAGTGGGATGGGCTAGTGGGCATAGAATGGAAAGGTAATGGGGCTTTATACCTGTGACAAATAATTATCATTGGTTAGGTTTTTCCTTTATCATCTACTTCTGTAAGAGTGTTTTGTAGTTATTAATTTTTTACCCTGATGTCACTCCATGAGACAGGCTATTAACATTTTACCAAGCACCAAGCGATATGACCTGACAGTGACAGATCGTCTTCAGCTTCTCAGGACCTTGCACCACTCTCCAGGGCGTTGCAGTGCTGCTGATGTGGCTGTGTTTCTTCCATTCATTAGTTGGTGTCCTAAGATTGAGAACACAGAGATTAAATAGTTGATAGTGCCTAAAAGGCAGGCCTCTGTGGAGAGGGCCCTGTGATTTTTGTGTTGAAAATTTTGTGATTATCTGTTATAATTGGCATCTTTCTCTTTTAGGTTATGAAATTTATTGAGAAGGCCCAGAACATGTCTAAGTAAGTGATTTCAGTTTCTGTGTATTACTTTGTAGTTGACATGTCTCTAGAATTTGAGGATACCATCAGGCTCTGAAAGAGTATAGGTTGAGATTAAACCATTAGAAGTGAAGAAAAAGAGTGGGCAAAAAAATCATTAAGATGCTGTACAGCGAAGAGCTGAATTTAATAGTACCCTACCACCGATCACTGTCATATAAGCCCACAACTTCCTAGGAGACATTTTGAGACTTTGTCCAAATTCAGTTGTCTACCTACCTTCTCTTGGGAGACCGTACTTGTTGGCATTAAAGTCTCTGAAACACCTTTCTCTTGTTGAATATAATTTACATGCTTCAGAGAGAATAATTTTTTTTAAGTTTAAATAGTATCAAAATATAAAATAACACTTCTGTTATTATCGACATTTAACTTTCGTTAGATCATGATAGGTTCACTTTTTAAAAAAAGAAAGACGATTCATTATTTCTGTTAAAAAAAGACTATATGCCCATTATAGAGAATTCAAACTACACATAATATTTAAAATGAAACTATCACCCTGATTCCCACTGGAAGTAACTATCATTATTATTAAATATACTTATATATATTATTTTGTAATATTATTTTATAACTTATTATATAGTATGTAATATAATATATTACATAATATACATACATTATACATAATATAATGTATAATATATTACATGATATTATATATCATCATTACCATCAGTGATTATTATTCCACATGTTTCCATGCATATATACATAGAAGGATGGAAGGATAGGGTGTTTTTACAAGAATGGGATTGTACTAGAGGTAAAAAAATAATAACTTTATTGAGATATAAATCCACAAAGTGCACTCTAATTTTAAAGTATACAGTGTAGTGGTTTTCAGTGTATTCATATTGTTATGCATTGATCACCACTATCTAATTTCAGAACTTTTTCTTCATCCTCAAAAGAAACTCCATATTCATTAGCAGTTCCTGTTATTCCCCCTTCCCACCTCAGCTCCTGGTGGCTGCACCATTTTACATTCTCACCAGCACCGTGTGAGGGTTCCTTGCTCACCTCCTTGCCAGTACTTGTTACTGTCCTTGTTTTTGCTCTAACCGTGTTAGTGGGCGTGAAGTGGCATGTCATTGTGGTATCACATTTGATTTGTATTTCCTCAGTGATTAGTGATGTTGACCATCATTTTATGTACGTTTTAGCCATTGGTGTATATTTGGAGAAATGTCTATGGAAAATTCTTTGCTCAATTTAAAAAATAGCTTTATTTAGATATGTAACTCATATGCCATGTAAAAGTGTTTATTTCAGTGGCTTTTACAGAATTATGCAACCATAACCATAGTCAGTTTTAGAATATTTCCATCACCTCAAGAAAAAACACTGTATTCTTTAGCTGTCACTCCCCTATCCCTCTATTTCACCTTCCCCTCCACCTTTAAAAACTGTATGGCCACCCCAAGAAACCGAATGGTTTCCCAAGAGATTTCCCTTCTGTTTTGCTTATCTCTCATTTTTAAAAAAGGTTTATTTATTTTGAGAGAGAGTGGTGGAGTGGCAGAGAGAGAGGGAGAGGGAGAATCCCAAGCAGGTTCCGAGCTCTCAGTGTGGAGCCTGACATGGGGCTCGAACTCATGAGCCAGTGAAATCATGATCCTGAGCCGAAATCAAGAGTCGGATGCTTACCCAACTGAGCCATCCAGGCGCCCCTGCTTCTCTCTTATTTTAATGCAGTGTGTTTCTAAAACTATCACAGTTTCCTCTGTGATCATTTGCAGCAATTGTGGACCACTGGTCTTGCCTGGTAGCGTGAATACTGGACATTGAACAGGGCCTGGGGGAATGCAGTATGCATTTATTTTTTTAATTTTTTCTTTTAATTTATTTATAGTTTATTGTCAAGTTGGTTTCCATATAACACCCAGGGCTCTTCCCCACAAGTGCCCTCCTCCATGTCCATCATCTCCCTTCCTCTTTCCCCCTCCCCCTTCAGCCAATGAGAGGAAGTTACACTTGACAGTGTGAAGAGGTTATTCCAGTCTTGGATGATCAGATGTTCAGTGTTTTGTGTGATGGAATCTCTTTCAGCACTGCACAAGTGTAATACTTCTCTAATGGTCTTCTTAAAAAATTAATTTATTTATTTTAAAGGTTTATTTGTTGAGAGAGTGAGAGAGAGAGAAAGAGAGCGAGCAAGCGAGCAGGGGGAGGTGCAGAGAGAGTGGGAGAGAGACTCCCAAGCAGGCTCTGCCTCGTCAGAGCAGTCCCCGACATGGGGCTCCATCTCATGAATGGTGAGGTCATGACCTGAGCCGAAATCCAGAGTCAGATGCCTAACTGACTGAGCCACCCTGGTGCCTGCCTTTAATGGTCTTTCTTGACACAGATATGTCTTGATTGACACACCTGGACAGATTGAGGTGTTTACGTGGTCAGCTTCTGGGACAATCATCACTGAAGCCCTGGTGAGTATTCTAGGACTTGTTACTTAGAGTAACTAGAGAACTAGACTGGTTAAGCATCTCTTTATTGCCTGGGACTTTATGTGGGAGGGAGTTATGAAAGCTCTGTACACCCTGCTTCAAATGACTGTCCCTTGCTAAGGAAGGTGGGAGGGAATTTGGGGATAGGTTATGAGCCCTTTGACTAAGGCTGTGGTTATTTTGTGGCTTTAGGCATCTTCATTTCCAACAGTTGTCATTTATGTTATGGACACATCGAGAAGTACCAACCCAGTGACCTTCATGTCCAATATGCTCTATGCCTGCAGGTAATTGATTATTATTGGTGGACATGGTATTACATCAAAGTATGAGGCCGCCACCTTTTTTTTTTTTTTTTTTTTTTTTTTTTTTTTTTTTGGTAGTTGAGTGCTTACCAACCTGGATTTGTGCTCATCCAAATTTGCCCCTCAGTTTAGTGGTTATGAGTTGGGGAGAGGTTAGAAGGGAAAAGAGGCACATGTGTGGGCATTCTCTATGAGCAGCTTATCTTCCTCCCTTGCTTGTTACAGAAACAGGTGGTGTACGAATATTATCCTTTTGGTAGTTGCTCCCAATTAAATGAAAGAAGTTTAGATATAGAGTTCCCTGGTGTAAGTGCTCCTTTTCTGTGTTATAACAGGTAGAGTTAAATTGTAATATGAGGGATCATGAACAAAGAGATTTATCTATAATTCTGAAAAGCACAAATTTGCCTCAGGAATGGTGTCATTAGGGGCAGAAGGACATGCCTCACTTAGGTATGTGAGTACATTAGGCATGGGAGCAAGGCCAACCATTATTAAATCTGAGAGAGTTTGATTTTGGGGGTACACAGAAGCCACTGCCAGCATTCATGCCTCCTAATATGACTAGGGATGTCCCTTCTAGTTAGATACCAGAAATCCTAATCCAAATAGAAATCAGACAACAGCATTTTTTGTTTTCATACTTATTGTTTAAAAGACAATTGTTTGGTACAAACAAGCAACCAGACCAAAAAACCTATACAAAAACCAAGATCAGTATTAAAGCATTATTACTGCAAGAAAGTGTGTGTGGTGTTTGCTTGATGGTGGTGATGGTTTTTCCTCTTGGGAGAGGAGAATGTGAGTGCTGTGTAAGCATGGATACCTGTAGGTAGACTCTGAACCCATCTCCCTTCTTTTACTCCGTTCCAACAGGCTGACACCAGGCAAGCAGGAACTTAAGTGCATTTACTAATAATGTCTTGATGTTTGATTTTCAGCATCTTGTACAAAACCAAGCTGCCTTTCATTGTGGTTATGAATAAAGTAAGTGGATCCTTCCTTTTGTGATTCTTTTTCATCAGAACTTTGCGTTAATGGAAGGTTTGGGTAGGTGAGAAGGACTTTCACATGCTGGAGAACAGATTCAGACTTAACTGAAGCAAAGTCATGAGCACTTCTAGGATGAAGATTCAGTCAGATATGAATATATGAATATTTATCACTGACTGTCTTCAAAGTAGTTTTAAGCCAGAGAGAGTAGCCCCTCAACCATAGTGTATGTTATCCCTCAGAATCTGACTGTGCATGTGGGGGTGGAAGTAACAATTAAAACAGATACTAAACTTCCCTGTTGTAAGGGTTGATGGCTAGAATTCAAAAGACTACATCACTTCAGAGCTTAGAATGTGCTGGTGTCCACTGTGGCCATGGTCACTTGGCAGCAGATAGTGAAGGATCTGCGTCCACCAAGAGAACACCTATCTTCATTTAATTATTTATAACAGTCTTGGCTCTTTGTGATTTGTTGTAGTGGAGAAGGTAATGGGGGAAACAGAAAGGAACTATATAAATGATTGTTCTTTGTTGTTACCATTTAATTAATTTTTTTTTGGCATTGTTTGATGTCTGAACTCATCTCTGGTTGCTGATAGTTGACTTCTTTCTGGTACAGACTGACATCATTGATCACAGCTTTGCAGTGGAATGGATGCAAGATTTTGAGGCTTTCCAAGATGCCTTGAATCAAGAGACTACATACGTCAGTAACCTCACTCGTTCAATGAGCCTGGTGTTAGATGAGTTTTACAGCTCACTTAGGGTAAACTTTCTTTTTTGCTTATACTGACAGTCCCTTCAGACAACCTCTTATCCCATCTTAGAACCTATCTTAGAAAAGAAATTCATTACCTCCATAAAAAAGCATTAAAAGCATTATTTATTGAAAACTGGCGGTTTAAAAGATAAATAAGCCTAGTTGGCTCAATTAGTAGAGCATATGACTCTTAATTTTGGGGTCATGAGTTTGAGCCCCATGTTGGTTGTAGAGAGTACTTAAAAAAAGATAAAGTAAAGACCCTGCCTTCAGAGTTTATGGTCTAGTTTGAAGAGAAGGCTACACACACAATTGAAACATGAAACATTGTGGTAAGGGCCTTAACAAAAGATTAGAGGTTGGGCCTGATGTTGGTGAGGGGCAGATCACTCTTGAAATGAGGGATTTTGGAAGATACAGCAGTAGAGGTGTGCTTTGAAGGAAGGGTAAGCTTTATATAAGCAAAAGTGGATAGGTGTGGCAAAGCAGTATGGTAATTGCCCAAGCAAAGGCATTAAGATACTAATATTTATAGAGAACAGACAGTGGTTGAAATTGACAGGGAATAGACGAGAAGTCTTCCTACTGTTTCTGCTAATTCTCTTTCTTTTCCAATCCATTCTTTTCCATAGACTTATTTCCATGGTTTTTGAGTATGCATGCTGTTTTGCTTTGTTTTAGCTTTAGTCTTTGTCAGAGATTTCTTGATGTATCTAAACTTTTGTGAAGATTTTATGACGTTTGAACAAAGTCATGTATACCATTTAAAAATCTACACTTGTTTTTCAGTGGCATTAATGATGCTTTTGGCAGGTGGTGGGTGTGTCTGCTGTTGTGGGTACGGGCTTAGACGAACTCTTCGCGCAAGTCACCAGTGCTGCAGAAGAATATGAAAGGTGAGGATAAAGGAAAATCCTGTAGATGACATTCTTAGCAACGCACATCTGATATGAGAGCAGTTTTACCGGGCAAAGCATTTGGGTTTTCATAGTGTAGGTATTCTGTTTACTATGTGTTATGTGTATTGGATCTGTATGTGTACACTTAGGGATAACAAGTCCTGTTAACTTTTTTAAAAACAGGAGTATAAAACCTTCACTGTATTGAAAGATTAAGAGGAAGAGTCATCAGACTTTTTTGTAAAAAGCCAGATAGTAAATATTTTAGGCTTTGGGGGACAAACAATCTTTGTTGCAACTGCTGAACTGTCACTGTAGGGCAAAGGTGTCCATAGACAATTTGTAAACAAATGGGTATGATTACGTTCCAATAAAGCTTTATTTACAAAAATAGGCCATGGACTTGATTTGGCCTGTTTGCCACAGTGGCTGACCCTGGATTAAGAACATAGACTTTGGAGGGGCCCCTGGCTGGCTCATTAGAGCGTGTGACTCTTGATCTCCAGGTCATGAGTTCAAGGTCCCCACTGGGTGTAGAGCTTACTTAAAAAAAAATTAAGAACATAGACTTTGGAATCAGATAGGGTTAGATTGGATTTCTGTTTCCTCCATTTAATAAATGAGTCGCCTTAGCAAGTTTTCATCATTTGTAGATCAGGGTTAATAGCATTTATTGTTAAGGTTGTTGTCAGGATTATTTGTGAAAATATATCTGAAGCATCTAGCACACTCGCTGACACGTAGCAAGTATACTTCATGACAAATAGTTGTTATTACTATTATGGTAAATACTGGAATTCTGTCTACCTAAAGGGAAGTGTAATCAGAGCACTTTTCCTTGGGCTGGTGGCATGATCATTGGCTGCTTACTAGTGTGTTCCTTTGGGTTCATACTTAGCAAGATTCTAACACCACATGGTAGTTCTTAGACACATTATTTTGATTCGTTAGACAAGGGACCTTTTTGTGTATTATCAAAGCCTCAGGGTAGACTCTTTCCTGTATCCTATTGTTGGTGCCCAGATTAGCCACATAATTATATATTGGGCTACCTGAGCCCAACAGGCCTGCCTTCTTTTATTCATTTCAGATGTTTATCCAAATGAGGCACGAGCTTGAGGCACATGGCTGTCTCAGTCTGTAGAGCATCTGACTCTTGATCTCTGGGTTGTGAGTTTAAGCCCCATGTCAGGTGTAGAGATTACTAAAACAATAAATAAATAAACTTAAAAAAGATGAGCTCATCAGTCATGGACACCAGAGTTCATCTTTCCAGCCCTGCAGTCAGTCTTTTGTATTTTTGCTGGTTACAGGGTTGGGGCAAGCACCTTCATTTTTAATTCCAAAGGGTTAGAATCTCAGTGATTGAGACTTGTTACATCTAATGTTCAGTGAAGTAAGATCTTCTGTTATTGTCAGAGACCTAGGAAAATAGAAATGATCTAGGAGCAGACAGGACAGATTATTAAGCAAAAGAATTAAGGAAGTGTTTTCTCTTTACAGGGAGTATCGTCCTGAATACGAACGTCTGAAGAAATCACTGGTAAGAGAGGAGGCTATTTGTGTATTTTGGGCCACTAAAAAAAATAACTTTAAACCATGTACTAATAGTTCTCCTGCCATAAATGCTTTTGTTTTGGCTATCAGAGTATGTTTCAGATATTTGTTTTTTTAAATTAGTAAATGTGTATGTGTGCTGTCTGGATGCAGAAGGGCCCTTTATTTTTCTTCTCTTTATTTGAAGTTTTAAAAATCTGATTTTTCCTGTTACATTTGCTAAGCACTTCTTATGCCCTATTCCACTTCTCCAAGGCTCATTTAAAGGCTGGCTATCGAATTTTAAGACAAAAGAGGCGGTTCACGGTTTTTATTCCAAATAATCACTTGGCCTGCCCCGTTTGGCTGCACTGGGCCCCTTATCACTGCTATGTCAACTTGAGGGTTCTTTTGATGTGTTTTTGTGTCCTATTTCTGAAACCTCTAAATTAGTCTGCAGAGCCCTTCAGTCTGAACTTTTGCTAATCTGGGCCCACACTCCTTATTAGTGTTTCCCCATATCCGCCATCTCTTACCTGCCTCAATGTCTAAATAGCCTTTAGTATTTGTATACTTAGTCATCTCCTGTTAGAAGTCTGGCATCTAACTCGGGGCTCCTTTTTTAATATGAGGATATTTTTCTCTGTATGTACAGGCCAGTGCACAGAGCCAGCAGCAGAAAGAACAACTGGAACGTCTTCGGAAAGATATGGGCTCCGTAGCCTTGGACACAGGGACTGCCCCCGGTATTGGAGGGTCTCTTGGTGTTAGGAACTAAAAGCCGGATATGCTTATTTCCACTGAGCAGGAAGATACTTATATTTATGAGAGAGAAAGAGAAAAGCATAAAGATAATGTGTTTTAGATGGATTGATCTATTATACCACATTTACTTTGTATATATATATATAAATAAAATGATTCGGAAAGATAAACTCCTAAAAGTTATATATATAACTATACCACTTTGAATCTTCTTTAGGTAGTTTTTGTTTTTGCTTTACTTTGGCAAGATACTTGATCTGTTTTCTTAAATACTTTTCATTCTCTATCCCTCTCTCTCTCTCTTTTTTTTTCTGTTTATTTTGGCCTGATTTCAGATTAACAGAAAAACTGTGTGGCTAGTATAGGAATTACTATATACCATTCAACCAGATTCCAAAAATGTTAATGTTCTACCACATTTAGTTTATTCTTTCTTTCTCTATATATATACTATATTTTATATAAGTATATATATTTATTTGTAAACAAAATATACATTATACATATTCCTTTCTTCAGAATCATTTAAGAACAAGTTATGGATTTACTTTTGAATATTGTCCTTGAATACTTCAGTGTATATTTCCTAGCAGTGGTATTATTTTATATAATTCCATTGTAGTTACTAAAAATTATGAAATTAGGGATACTATTGTCTAATGTGTAGTCCTTATTTAGATGAAGCCATTTGCCCTGTGTAGCAGGAGAAAATCCTGGATCTGGATTGCATTTAGTTGTCCTGCCTCTTGTTCTCCTTTAATCTGGAATAATAGTTCCTTAGTCAGTCTTTGTATTTCATGGCAGTGACAATTCTGAAGTGTATGGGACAGATATTTTATAGAATGTTGCTCAGTTTGGGTTTGTCTGATGTTCTCTCAGTGTTCAATTCACGTGGCTCAGTTTTGGCAGAACTGTACAGAGTAAAGTTGAGTTTTTCCCGTGCATAACATCTGGAGGCACACAGTGTAGATTTGTCCCATTATTGGTGATGTTAATTTTGATGACTTGCTTAAAGTGGTGTCTGCCAGGTTTTTTCATTGTAAAGTTATTTTTCCCTTTATAATAAGTATTTTGTCGGGTGATGCTTTGAGACCATATGAATATCCTTTTCATTTTCACATGTTTACCCACTAGTTTTAATATCCATTAATTTAATAGGGATAATATCCATTTTTCTGTGATACATGTTAGACATATTTTCTTCCTGTTCGCCAGTGTTTTTTTTTTTTTTTTTAATGTTTATTTGTTTTTGAGAGAGAGAGCAAGGCTCACGAGATGGGCAGGGGCACAAAGAGAGAGGGACAGAGGATCCAAAGTAGGCTCTGGCTGGCAGCAGTGAGCCCAATGCGGGGGTCAGACTCATGGACAGTGAGATCATGACCTGAGCTGAAGTCAGACGCTTAACTGACTGAATCACCCAGGTGTCCCTTATCAGTTGTTTTTTGACTTTGTTCATGGTGTTATTTTGCCCGGCGAAAGTTTTTGTTTTATTTTGATATAGTCAAATTTATTTGCTTTCTCTTTTACTGCACCTGAATTTTGTGTCATAATTGGGAATCTCTTACCCATCTTGTGTTAAGAGAGGAATTCACTCGTTTTTATTGTAGTACTTGTATGGTTTCACGGTCTATGTTAAAAAAATTTTTTTTTAATGTTTATTTTTGAGAAAGAGAGAGAAAGAATGAGCAGGCAAGGGGCAGAGAGAGACAGAGACACGGAATCCGGAGCAGGCTCCAGGCTCTGGGCTGTCAGCACAGAGGCTGACGTGGGGGCTGAACTCACGAGCTGTGAGATCATGACCTGAGCCAAAGTTGGATGCTTAACCCACTGAGCCTCCCAGGTGCCCCTCACTGTCTACATTTAGATCCCTGATCCATTTAGAGTTTATTCCTGGATATGGTGTGAAGTAGAGCTCTGTGTTATCTTTTTCATAAACAGTTGTACCCGCACTGTTTCTTAAAAAGTCTGCCTTTGCCTCAGCAATCTGAGATGCCACCTATATCATATACCGAAGTTCCATGTGTACTTGGGTTTATTCCTGGACTTCCTATTTTATTCTTCTGTATTGTCTGTGTCTTTACCACACTGTTACAATTATGTAGAACCTTTATAAAATGTTTTAAGGGCTAGTCCCTTCTCATATTTTCCTTCGTAGTGTTTGCCTGGCTATTCTTACATGTTTGTTTTTCTACATGAACTTTAGCATCAACTTATTTAGCTTGCTAAAGAGCTCTTTGGTTTTTATTGATACTGCATTATATTCATTAATATAGGCAGACTGACAACTGTCATTTTGAGTTTCCCTGTCCAAGAACAAGGAATATGTTTATCTTTGTCAAATGTAATTTGATTTTTCAGGAGTGTTTTCCTCATGTGGTTTTTGCATAGTTCTTGTTAAAATTTTCCAAGGATTTTATCTTCTTTGTTACAAGTGTTGAAAATGGGATTTTCTGAACCATTATGTCTTCAAACTGGCTATGTTTGTGTATATGAAGCCTTCTAATTTCTATATGCTAATGTTTTTACCTTGCTACTTCATTGAATTTTTTATTTTTTGAATTAATTTTGTCATTGATTCTTAGGGGTTTCTAGGCTGGTGCTCATAAATAGTATATATGCGCCCCCACCCACCCATAGTTTTGGGTGTGGACTGGACTGGCCTTTAAAAGAATGAAGTTCTATTCATGAAAGCTATTGCTATATCTTTAGTAGAGAACAAAGCCACGTGAAGGAGGAAATGCTAGGTTTACCAGGAAACTGGCTAGGTTTACCAGTTAAGTGACTTGCCCAGCCTTGTTGGATACCTTAGCAACAAAAATTTGTGTGCTATGCTCCTTTGGAATCACTCATGAATATGTGAATCAGCAAATGTTAATTAAATCTGCTGCAAAAGGTCTTCCTTATTGCTATACCTGTTAAAGGTTGGGACTTTCAATAAGTTATTTGGGAAAATTACAAGTATAGTTAGGCACAGAAGGAAGCATTGACTGTTAGCACACCATGTTGTCATCCCTTTTCAGGGCCACAGGCCCTTTGAGATTTTTGTGCCTTGATGTTGCTGCTGTTGGCCACCTTTATTTCCCAGCTGAGTTCTTTCAGACCAGGCTCCTGAAGAGAGTGGTCATGTCTTCCCATGGCTCTAGGATACTTGGCGTGGTTTTAGGTTCTTATAGAGCCCAACCCTTGCAGGCTGAATCCCCTCACAGGAATTACTTGACTAAACTTTTTCCTGATGATTGGCACTTAGCCCTTATTCGGTTTCCCTGAGTAGGGAATTTGCCCCTAATAATATATTCGATTTTCTGTTTTCCTCCCTCCCTCTTTTTCTTGAATAATATCCTGGCTCCTTTACTGTGTCATTTCACCTGCTATTCTCTTTAGACTCGCTGAACTTAAATTTCCACAGTGCCCTACACTTTTACCCTGACTCTCTAGCACACTGCATCTACTCAAATATCTTTAGTCTTTGTAGGAAAAATTATAGCCTCTTCTAAGCTGTAAGCTAGTAAAAAGGAATGATGTTACTACCAGAACAAACTATTGGAGAATTATTTTTCTTGAGCTTAAAAATAGCACCTTTTGGGTTCCTGGGATCATGAAAACATTGTGTGAACTAAACTACTGTAGAAATGTTAAGTGGTGTTAACAGTACATTTAGAAGAGGTAAGGTTCTGCATTTATATTTATCATGCCCAGTTTCATCCTGCCAATTTGTAATCTTAGTTACTTACGGATTAAAAATCGCCTTTTTGAGGAGGCATAGGTTCATTTCATGCTACTGATAGGTGTTTTCTCTGTAGACAGCTTATCTCCTGCGCTTGACCCTTCTGACTTGATCCTGACTCGGGGAACTTTGGATGAAGAGGATGAGGAAGCAGACAGTGATACTGATGATATTGACCACAGAGGTGAGAGGCGGCTCATGAAAAGAGAACAGCTGCTTAGCTTCACATTGTTTGTTCAGGAGCTTCTTGTTACTGAGAGAAACCTTATATACGGAGCCAGTGACGGGAGAGAAGAGACGGCACTGGATACAGCAGCAGGACAGAGTTCCATATGTTGGGAGTTCCTGCCCTTTCTACTGAATAGTTAATATTGAGCTCATTACAGGCTTTTTTATTTATTAATCTCATGTCTCCTCATCTTTAGGTCATAACTCTGTTTGAGGAATCCAGGATTTTTGTTTGGTTGTGATTACTGTTTTAAGAATACAATGAGAGGAATGGGTGGCTCAGTCAGCTCAGGTCATGATCTCACAGTTTTTGAGATCGAGCCCCGCATCAGGCTCTATGTTGACAGCACATGGGGCCTGCTTGAGATTCTCTCTCCCTCTCCGCCCCTCTCCCACTCATGTGCATGTGTGTGCGCTCTCCCCTTTCTCTTAAATAAACTTAAAAAAAAAAAAAAGACTACATGGGGGGAAACAAAGAATACATAAGGAGGCCTCAGCAGACTGAAACCAGTTAGAAGGGACTGTAACACTGAGGATGGAATGGCTCTGGAAACCCAAAAGGGTTCCACCTGGTATAGTTTTATGGACTGTGAACAGAATCTATTTCTTGAAACAACCCTTTGAGGTCAAATCTATGACCAAGAGCAAACCTCTCTTTACCGTCCAGTGTTCCTCACTGACTCAGATTTATTGAGGTATAATTTACAAACAGTAAACTCCAACCTTAAGTGTATGGTTTGATGAGTTCTAATAAATACATGTGCACTTGTAACAGCCAACATATTCAAGATACAGAACACTTCCATCAATCCCAAAGTTCCTTATGCTTGTTTTTATTCATTCCCCTTCCTGCACACTACTTTTTGGCAATCAGTAATCTGATTTTTTTCGTATAATTTTGCTTTTTTCAGAGCATTGTATAATTGGAATCATAGTATTAGCTTTCTGCGTTTGACTTTTTTCAGTCAGTGTAATGCTTTTGGGATCCATCCATATATCAGAAATATGTTCTCTTATTGCTGAATTCCATTATGTGGCCATACCACAATTTGTTTATACATTCATTAGCGGATTGACTTTTGGGTTATTTCCAGATTTGCTTTTATTAATAAAGCTGTTGTATATATTTCTCTTGGTTAAAAATACCTAGGAATGGGACCTCATTCTAGTTACTTTATGAGTGAGGTATTCTCCCTATTTACAGATGAAAGAAATTGTACGTTTGGGCAACATGATAAATGGAGCATGCTTCTGGGAGATATGTCCTCATTGGGATTAGTGAACACTTAGTTTATTAGAAACAGAGTACTATTTCTGATGGACTAGTGACAGTAGCTCTAATCCACCTGTCTAACAGGAAAGCTAAAAAGAATTAACCTTCTTTTTTCCTTGCAGTTACAGAGGAAAGCCATGAAGAGCCAGCATTCCAGAATTTTATGCAAGAATCAATGGCACAATACTGGAAGAGAAACAACAAATAGTTTCTAGAAGTCCAAACTTTTGCAACTCTGTGAAGGAACTATCCTTACCTCTGATTGGGGGCTACCATAAAGGACAATTTTGTTCAGAGTAGCAGAGTTTCTCTTATAGGGAAATTTACCTCAGATGAAGCCAGGGACAGGAGACTCTTGGACCTTGCAGGTAGATGGCCTTTCCCTTGGATTTGTGCAGGGAAGGATATGGACTGTTCTTGGATACTGATATCCCTTCAAGCCTAAAGCTTCGTTTTATTGTTTGAACTTAAGTACTTTTGCTGCTGATGGATGAAACAGGGAGAACTTAGGATTCACTCCAAATCTCTATTAGGCTGTATCTGTACTTTACTCTCCCAGGATCTTGCCTTTGATCCTACACCACGAGTTCGCCTCCTTTTAGCAGAAAGGGAGAGAGAAAACATGAGCTTGCTCAGAGTGGCAGTGGAAGTCTCCTTGGCAACCAATCAATGTTGGGTATGGAATGTGCCTCACATGGGGTGGCTCATTATAGGACACCAGGTTTGTTGAAGAAATTGAGCAAAACATAAGATCAATGAGTAAGAATCTTGCTTTTGATGGTGACTTGGATAAAGAGTTTTTAATTTTAATTTTGTAAGCCTATCATAATTTCAAATAAGAAAATTATATAATTGCACATAGGTTCACTTTTGTTCAGCACAGAGGTTTAAAGCCACATGTCCAAACCTGTCTCAGTAAAGAGGGGATGTTTACTAAAGTCTCCTGTGTATACGTACCTCGTAACCAGGTACAGAGCCAGGCCCTGTTTGTACTGTATTTTATTTTTAAAATTTATTTACATATTTTTTAAAGTAGGTTTCACAAACAGCATGGAGCCCAAAGCGGGGCTTGAACTCACAACCCTGAGATTAAGACCTGAGCTGAGACCAAGAGTAGGACTCTTGGGGGGCCTGGGTGGCTTAGTTGGTTAAGTGTCTGACTTTGGCTCAAGTCATGATCTCACAATTCGTGGGTTCGAGCCCCACATCGTATTCTGTGCTGACAGCTCAGAGCATAGAGCCTGCTTCAGATTCTGTGTCTCCCTCTCTCTCTCTGCCTCTCCCCAACTCGTGCTCTGCCTCTCTCTGTCTCAAATAAACGATGTAAAAAAAAAAAAATCTTAAAAAAAAAAAAAAGAGTAGGACTCTTAACCAGCTGAGCCACGCAGGTGCCCCTGTATTGTACTTTAACCTTAAAGCAAAGTATCCTTCATGATTTCCTCAGAGGCCATGGATTTGGGTCAGGTGCACATTCATACATAGTAGCCATGGTAAGGTTTGCCCTGCCCCCACATTCTTCATATTAATATAAAACATAGTGCATTTCTTGTGAGGAATTTTATCCCTGCCTAATCTGCACTCCAAATCAGTGGTTCTCAAGTGTGGCCATTGGACCAGAAGCATCAGCATTACCTGAGAAATTGTTAGAAACACGACATTCGACCTCAACCAGAAACTGTGGGGGTAGGACCCAGAAATCTGTTTTAATAAGTCCTTGAGGGGATTCCCATGCATTTGAGAACCACTGCTCTAATTCAAATAGCCTGTGACAGTTCTAGGCCAGGAGAATCTCGGGTATCTTCAAAATGACCTGCTTTATCAAAAGTACCCTAACCATGACCATCTGGGTGCTTATTCTCCAATTTAAACATTCTAAAAATAAAAATATTTTGCCATTAAGTATCAATTTCAGTATTCTATACCTATAGATTATAGACCTCTTTAGGTCTATAAGTATTCTAATACCTATAGATAATACCTAGAAACCACCAGTCTAAAAATTTGAACCTGGTGGAACTGCCATCTCCCAGTAATTTTCAAAATGACCAACACAAAGGGAAAGAGGAGTGGTACCTGCCATATGTTCTCTTGGCCTTTTAGAAAACATGGAGTTGTTCTTTGGCCACATACATGCAAATCTACAAGAAAGGTGATATTGTGGACCTCAAGGGAATAGGCACTATTCAAAAAGGAACATCCTACAAATGTTAGCATGGCAAAACGGGGCCCAGAATGCTGCTGCCATTGTTGTAAACAAGGGCAAGATTCTTGCCAAGAGAATTGTACACGTTAATTTTTGAGATGGCTTCTTGAAACGTGTGAAGGAAAATGATTAGAAAAAGAAGGAAGCCAAAGAGAAAAGTATTTGGGTTCAACTGAAGTGCCAGTCTGGCCCACCCAGAGAAGCACACTTTGCGAACCAATGGAAAGGAGCCTGAGCTGCTGGCGCCCATTCCCTATGAATTCATGGCATGAAAAATATAAAAAAAATAAAAGACCACAAAACTTAAAAAAAAAATTGAACCTCTTCAAGAGGAAACCATTTGCAAAGCAAAACTCTGAATATATTTGGTTTTTCTGCTTAGTGCCTTTGAATATTTCTTTAAAAAATAACTTGTCTGACCTATGCCAAAAACTCCATGAGGAGAGGGACACAGCACAGGAACCAGTACATAACAGTTGCTCATTAAATGCTTGCTAATTAAATGGATTAAATACTAGACGGCTACTTTATGCAAACCGCTTGATGTTTACTTTCACAAATAGGGGAAAATGAAGCTGAGTCTGGAATAGGAATTCAGATAAGTGTGCTAAGGATTGTGCAATTAGCAAATTTATAAGTTATCTGATAGTTTATAATCTCATTTTATTGCTGTCGCATTCATTTTTATTCTCAGCACCTGGGACATACATTTAAGGCATTCAATAATGTACTAATTAAAGCCATGCCTTGATTTTGGTCTCTATTAATTCAAAAGACTTGTATTCTACATCCAAAAACCAAATTTCAGCAGGATTTAACATACCAGCACCCATTACCAAAGCAAAAAACACACATCTGATAATTCCTCCTAATTATTCCAATGCGAATCATTCAGTAAATACTGAGACTTTCAGATGCCGGGCAGGGCAGATACTGTGATGGGTGAGTAATCATGTAAAGTTGAGGACATGATGTAAAGGAGAAAGATGTGTACTGTTACTCTCTTAGAGGCTGCCCATCTAGTAGCAACACAATGCAGATATGAAATTCTGGCAAAGGAATGGACTGCTATCCTCTGATGGCCAAGCAGATGCAACAAATGGAATTCGCGCGAGTCTGTCCTTGGACAGGTCCTGTTTGCTTCATTTCCAATAAAGAAAATAAAACAACTGAAAAGTACATGGTGAAATATTTTTAAAAGCTGAATAGAAATGAGAAAATGACAAAAAGGTTGAGGGTAGATGGAGTAAGTCTAAAGAAGGAAAAAGGGTGCCTGCCTTTGGTAGAGCATTCAACCCTTGATCTTGGGGTCATGAGTTCAAGCCCCATTTTGGGGGTAGAGATTTAAAGGAAAAAAAAAAAAAGCAATGTGGATGGAACACGGCTGTCCAAAGAAGCACCACAGACCCCTGGGTTCAGGAGACCTCATGGGCAGCAAAAATTGTTTTAAAAAGACCACTGATCAGGGCATTATCTATTTTCTGTTAGGTTTTAGTACCAGGTTCCCAGTGATTTGGCCCCAAAGGGAAGCAAATTCAATGAAAAAACTGACATCTGATATCGGCATATATTTACTTGTGAGTCTTTGCAAGCACAGCGTTGAGGTTTGATAACAATCTCAATCTATACAGTATCCGTGCAGTACAGGGCGACCAAGTACGCATATCTTAACTGTGAAACGGTAAGAATGGCAGGGACAGTGCTCTGGTCTGATTACCATCCCAGTGTCATGAACGGTCTGTGAAAGGTGGCTTGGTTGTGGAAAACTACAAAAACTGGATGTAAAAGTAAAATGCAAACTTATTTGGTTAAATCCGTCTCCACTGAAATCCAGAAATTGCGCTGTGTTTAAAAGTAAGAGTCAAATCACCTTTTATGGGAACATTTGAATACATCGGGGTTTTCTGTTGGGTCTTGTGAACCTGGACAGAACATCTCCCCTTTTCCTTTTATATTTTCCTCATCCTCTTCTTGCAACGCTGGTTGAAAACAGGGGAAGATCCCATGAGGCTATCAGTGGAGTGGGAACCGTAGCTGCTGTCCGAGTCATCGGGGCTCTGAGGGATCCCAGCTTCGCTCATCCCGGACATGGGCTCCTCGAAGACATCACTGCCCAGCACACCATGCCCAGAGACGTTGCCTTCTTCGCTCTCTTGAGGCTCCATTTTCACATGGGCAAGATTCCAAAGAGGGGAAGCATTTACCTCTGTGCCTAGCAATGGAAGAACACACAGCTAGCGGTAAGCCAAGGCTGGAACACAGCAAACAAATATTTCACTCAGCACAACATTTGAGCTCAGTTTTTACTCTGATTCTACTTAGCTGGAGAATATGGTTGTTATCCTCTGTTCAAAAAGCTACCAGCTCCAGGGACGCCTGGGTGGTGGCTTAGTCGGTTAAGTGGCCAACTCCTAATTTTGGCTCAGGTCATGGTCTCATGGTTTGTGGGTTTGAGCCCCACATTGAGCCTGCTTAGATTCTATTCTCTCTCTCCCTTTCTCTAACCCTCCCTAATCACCTTCTCTCTCTCTCTCTCTCAAAAATAAAAATTAAAAAAAACAAAAACAAAAAAAAACTACCAATTCGGAATTATTTTCCTTTCTACTTCCTCCACTCTCCTTTACCCCACCTCACCCATCCTCCCATTTCCCCTAAACCAGGGAAGTAAAACTACACAGGTACAAAGATTCTGTCTCATGGCCCAATGGCAGGCACAACCACAGGCTCTTGTTCAGGTGTTGTTTCTTCTTTCCTTCCTTCCTTTTCTAAGCCTGTCCTGTTTTCCTGCCTTTTCGAGTCCCTGGTCCTCTCTCATTTTATGAACTTAATGATCACTACAAAATGCTGGCAGCAGGTCCCAGACTGCTGAAAAGAGACATGGTTCCTATGTGTGCAACAATTTCTCTCTGGCCCTCCTGTCTCTGTGTTCTAGCAATACTGTTTTGTGGTTATTACTTCTTCCATGGTGAAAGGTTCTCTGCTCAACACTTTAAAAAATGTGGCCTAATTATGTTTAGGATTTGTGTATTGATGAAATGACAATTTTATTTTTAAAAAACTGAGTATCTAGACTAATTTGCAATCTAACTAAACTAAGGATCGAGTCGTCCCGGTTCCTAAGGTGATCACAGAGTCTGTCTGGAAGAAGAGGCAGGGACCTTGAACTGGATAGCCCTATTTCAATCCCTTTCAGCTACAATTTGTTGGGAGCACTCTAGCAAGGAAGCCCAACTATTCAAACAGCCTTGAGTAATTAACATTCCTCCATCTATCTGGAAGTTGTCTAATGAGTAGAAGCATCGGGAAAGAACAGTACAGCATACTAAATGATGAAGGGGACACCTGCCCACCCATCTGGGTCAGCTAAATTAACTCTGGTAATAACAGGATAACACGTATTGCATCTGTGTCCTAACTAGGAAAGATTTTAAATAATGCCTGTACAGTTGTGTTAGTCCTCCCTTCACTGATTACAAAGAGAAGAATGTTGGTATCACCAGATCAGTGGGGCTGTATTTGTTCCTAGACTTTGCGTTCTTCTGCCCACCCACACTTTTTTCTCTCATCTCCAGAGTTTGATTCCGAAACACAGAGTGATGAGACTGGTAGATCTCCCAGAATCAAAAGTCGGTTGATTTCTCTTACTTGACGCCTGTGGTGAAGCCTCGACCTCCAGGTTAGATGGGAAGCGTTCACTCTGAGCCCCGAGGACTCCCATGGGCAGTGACTGGTCTCCAGCAGTAAGGTCAGCCTCCAGTTCCTCAGTGACAGGGAAGGTGATGTCGCTCACAGGTTCTTCCTTGATCTTTACAGGTTTAGTGTCCTCTGTGGCCTTCTCAGGATTGACAATTCTTTCATATTCCTCAGATAGTTGCTTACTAATCTGTTGGCAAGAAAGAGTCATTTTTTTCCAAAGGAATGTTAAAAGCAAGGTGAATAGTCAGCTTGTGGCATCCCATGGAAAAGACATCATATTAGTAAGAAAGAATAAAGCAACCACTGCCAATGGAAGGAAATTTTTTTTACTTTTTTTTTTTTTGAGCATAGTTGACACATGGAAGGAATTTGTTTTAAGGTGGTGAGTCTGCATTTGTAAATGACAGAGATATGTAAAGAAAAGTTGTTTGCAGAGAGTTTGTATATCATTAAGTTACACAAAGGTGAAAGAGGCTTTGTTAGAGATAAATCAGAATGGGGACAAAAGATTACATTTTTGTCATAAAAACTGTTGCCATATGTACCCTCGGTGGATAATGAATGGTGATGGAAATCTGAATCACTTAGCAAAGACTTTTTTGTTGGGTGTTAAAAAATCCTTATGATAGTTTAGATTTGGGGAAACCAAAACAGTGGACAA
The DNA here is from genome assembly GCA_028646485.1 of Cryptoprocta ferox. Lineage (NCBI taxonomy): Eukaryota > Metazoa > Chordata > Mammalia > Carnivora > Eupleridae > Cryptoprocta > Cryptoprocta ferox. The sequence continues at coordinate 111,560,577 of CM053576.1, read as the reverse complement.
ATGACTTAAGGCCACATAGGATAAAGAGATTAGAGATTTCTGGCTCTAACCCAAAATGGTACCTCTACCCACTCTTCCACCCTTGGGCAGTATCACCTCATTCTGTTTGGCTCTGTTTTTCATAGCACTTAACGCCATCTGGAATCGTTTTGATCATTTACTTGTTTTTGTTTCCCTCTCAAGAATGCAAGTTCAAAGGACTTATTCACTATTGTATCCCACAGCGCCTGACTCACAATAGGACTCAATAAGTATCTGTTCAATAAAGCCTGCTAACCACATTCTCTCAGACTCTACATATCTGTCTATAATTTCTTCCAGAGGAAGTGTTATCAATACACGGGACCACTCATTGGCTAAAGAAGGCCCCTGGGTCTGGCCAGGTCAGTGATGAGGCCAATGGAACACAGCTAGAGCCAGGTGGAGAGCATGTCAAGCCCACTCTGTTCCAAGACCCTATGCCCCGCTCTCTAGGGTAAGTGTTGTGGGATCCTGCTACCACCCCTACATTACACATTTTTACCCACTTCTCATGGGGTCACCTCACCTGTAGCATGTAACTGTGATAGTCCTTGATGCGGTGCTGCCAGAACTTCTGGAGGGAGAGCACACTGCCGATGCCCACTTCATGGAATACTTGCTCCATGATGTCGGGGAAAGGAGTCTGCCCCAGCCGGGCCTCCCGATCCACAGCGAAACGCAGCAACTTGGTGAACTTAAGGCAATACTCGTGTGCCACATCAGTGAGGGTCTCCAGGACACTTTCATTAGCACACTCAAAGCCTGCGTGGGCCAGGATTGTGGCCACTGCCTGGTAAAGGAGCTGCCGGCAGGAGTGCCAGCTGAGTTCCGTCACAGGTTCCCCCTTCCCACTGAAAGGGGACACATGGCAGTGTTATTAGTGCTCTCGTACCTGTCCTGTCTCCCTACGAGTTTTATAATTTCAGTCAAGCTGCTGGCCCAGCTTTCTAGGGGATTCTATGCATGTTACAGAGCCCAGTTTCATCTTGCTGCCGCCAGGGCATGTCTCAACAGCTCACAGTCATCTCTGCGCTCCTCCAATTACACAAAGTTTTAATAGGCACTATATGTCTATAACAAACAATATAAACGAGTATCAGGTGAATAGGAAGGTTCCTTTTACCATCTGCTCGATATTGATCACTTGTAGGATATAAAATTTAACACTATAGCTGAGATACTGCTCACTGGTGCTCTAGTTATTTCACCACAACATAGTTTCCTCATATGCTGGGTGATAAATGGACCTTCAGAAATTCACAGTCCCAATTAGGAGATTCTTCTACAACTAAAATAGACCATTTGTGAAACTGGGAAAGCAACTCAATTTTATAAAAGCAATTTAAAATACATAGTCTACAAAGCATTTTTATCCTATCCTGTGCAAAGACATGGGTAGGGTCCATATTATTCCCATTTGGCAGGTAAGGAAATTGAGGTTCAGAGGTTGAGCTTCTAACTTCAGATCCTATGTTCTTCATAATACACCATTTTGCCCCTAATCACTGCTGTAGAAATCTTTTTTTAATTAAATTAAATTAATTAGTTGTTTTAGAGAGAGAGAGAGCACAAGTGAGGGAGAAGGGCAGAGGGAGAAAGAGAATACCAAGCAAGCTACACATTCAGCATGGAGCCCAAAGCAGGGCTCGATCCCATGATCCTAGGATCATGACTTGAGTCTAAATCAAGTGTCAGCTGCTTCACCAACTGAGCCACCCGGGTTCCCTGTAGAGATCTTAATCTAAGAAAAAAACCTTCAAAAACCTGTCTGATCTCCTAAAAATAACTTTTAGCAAACTTCTAATTATTTAGAAAAATATAAAATTCCTTTCGTCTGCCTCCCTCTGACAAAGGAAGTAAATGGGTAAGATAAGGTAATACTTGGCATGTATCATCCATGTACTGTACAAGAGGGCTTGGGGAGCTATCTACCCACTTTACTATTATCTGCTCAGGAGCAACTACTGCAATCCACATAATAGCTGGAAAACAAAACCAACTGCCAAGTAACTTTTCATTTACTGTTTCCACCATCATTTCCTGTGGCCAGTCTCCCTAGGCCAAAAGCTAAAGGCCTCAGAAGTAAATAAATAGCTAAACCAGTATTGCTTTATTTGAGTAACACATGGACTTATTTCAAAGGACAGTAATTCTTTTAGCACCCCCATAGCTGAGGCAAATTACTTTTGTTAAACAGTTTAAGTATGTATAAAACAAACTAGTTATAAACTTCTGATGTTTACAGCTCTTCCTAACAATTAAAATCAGAAGATTGAGATTGGAAGAACAAATATTATTAAAATGCCTATCCTATGCTAAGGAAACTACACATTTAATGCAATCCCTATCAAAATACCACCAGCATTTTTCACAGAGCTAGAACAAAATAATTCTAAAATCCTAAAAAAGACCCTGACTAGCCAAAGCGATCTTGAAAAAGAAAAGCAAAGCCAGAGGCATCACAGTTCCAGACTTCAAGTTATATTACAAAGATGTAGTGATGGAGACAGTATGGTACTGGCACAAAAATGGAAACAGAGATCAATGGAACACAACAGAAAACCCAGAAATGGATACACAACTAGACGGTCAACTAATCTTTGACAAAACAGGAAAGAATATCCAATGGAAAAAAGAGTGTCTTCAATAAATGCTGTTGGGAAAACTGGACCTCTTTCTTACACCATATACAAAAATAAATTCAAAATGGATGAAAAGACCTAAATGTGGGACAGGAAACCATCAAAATCCTAGAGGAGAACACAGTGAGTATAACCTCTTTGACGTTGGCCATAGCAACTTCTTACTAGATATATCTCCTGAGACAAAGGAAACAAAAGCAAAAATAAACTACTGGGACTTCATCAAGATAAAAAGCTTCTGCACAATGAAAGAAACAATCAACAAAACTAAAAGGCAATCTTCAGAATGAGAGAATATTTCAGAATAATGCATATTTGCAAATGACATATCTGATAAAGATTTAGTATCCATCCAAAAGCTATAAAGAACTTATAAAACTCAATACCCAAAAACCAAATAATCCAGTTAAAAATCGGCAGAGGACATGAATAGACATTTTTCCAAAGAAGACATACAGATGGCTAACAGACACATGAAAAGATGCTCAATGTCAGTCATCATCAGGGAAATACAAAAGGAGAATGGGTTAAGTGGGTGATGGGTATTAAGGAGGACACTTGTGATGAGCCCGGGGTGATGTATGTAAGTGAGGAATCACTAAATCCTACACCTGAAACTAATATTACACTGTATGTTAACTAACTGGAATTTAAATAGAAAACTTGAAGAAGAAAAAAAATTAGAAGTTTTACATACAACTACAAAATTCTAAATAACAGCATCAGGCGCCTAAGTGGTTCAGTTGGTTGAGCATCCGAGTCTTCGTTTCAGCTCAGGTCATGATCTCAGGGTTGTGGGATCGAGTCCTGCATCAGGCTCTGTACTGAGTGTGAAGCCTGCATGAGATTCCCTCTCTTTTTCTCTCTCTCTTTGCCCCTCTCCCCCCACTCATGCCCTCTTTCTCTCTCTCAATTAAAAATTTTTTTCAAGTTAAAAATAAATAACAGCATCAATTTAATATGATGAACAGTATAATTTTGTTAAAGCTAAACTGCCTTCAAAATGTAAATATGGTACTGATCACCACAGAGCAAGCTTTCTGAACTTATGCCATGCATGTAATGACACAGTTATCCCTACCTTTTTCACTATTCCCAGGACTTGAGAACCTTCGATTATATCGTGCACCAGGACATCATCTGGTCTCCATCTGGCCCAACTGCAACCCTTACATATTAAGCCTATTTCTGTTCTTTTCTCATTAATTTGGGACAATTAAAATAGTAGTAACTATTATCATCAATAAGCACATGCAATGAGTGATAATGCAGTATTATCTTTTTTAATTTTTTAATTTTTTGCTAAACACATATTTAACCTGAATCTAATCTTGAGGAAATAATCAGCAAATCCAGTGAGTGGGACATTCTACATTCTAAATGACCTGAACTCTTAAAAAAGATTTACATAGTTTTTGTTTTTTTGTTTTTTTAAGAGGAAGCTATTTTAGTTTAAAAGACACTAAACAACCAAAGGCAATGCATGAATCTTTGTTAGGGAAAAATATATGTACAAAAGATATTTTGGAGACAACTGGAGTAATCTGAATATGGACTTATTAAATGATATTATTTAATTAGTGTTCATTTACTTTAGTGTGATAATAGTATTGAGATTACATACGAAATTTTCCTTATTCTTAGGATAAGGTGAAGAATTTAGAGGTGAAAGAATGCTTAAGAATTAAAGGGTGAAATACTGAGATATGTGCAACTTTAAAATATTTGGCAAAAAAAAGTGTGTATGTGTATATATATTATGTATATATTTATGTGTGTATACACACTTATACATATGTGAGAGAAAATAAATGTGACAAAATGTAACAAATGGTGAATCCTGGTAAAGAGTATTTGGACATTTTTTGTATTATTATTTAAAATCTTTTTCATGTTTATTTGTATTTGAGAGAGAGAGACAGACAGAATATGAGCAGGGGAGGAGCAGAGGGAGAGGGAGACAGAATCTGAAGCAGGCTCCAGGCTCTGAGCTGTCAGCACAGAGTCCGCTGCGGGGTTCGAACCCGCAAACCATGAGATCATGATGTGAGCCCAAGTCGGATGCTTAACCAACTGACCCACCCAGGCGCCCCTCTTGTACTATTATTTAAACTTTTCTTTGGTCTGACAAAATTCAAAATGCAAACAAAAAGTTTTGGCACCAAATGCAAACTTACACAATGAAACCTAGTAGTAGCATTAGGTTATAAGGCAGTCATTCAGAGGCGTTGGAGTACGGCTTCTCAAACTTAAATATACATACGAATCTTCTGGAGATCTTGTTAAAATGAAGATTCTGATTCAGCAGGCTATGTAGGCCCTGAGACTCTGAACGCCTAACAGGCTCCCAGGTGATGTTGATGCTGTTAGTCTTCGCCCAGATTTTGAGTAACAAGGATCAAGAACATTTTTATATTATTTCTTAAATGATGTTATCAAAATGAAAATACAGTTGACCATGAACAATGTAGGAATTAGGGGTGCCAACCCCTCCATGAAGTAGAGAATCTGCATACAGCTTTGACTCCCCCAAAACTTAATGATTAATGGTTTACTATTTTTTTTTGTTTGTTTATTAACTTCTTTTTAGTAATCTCTACACCCAACACAGTGTTCAAACTCATGACCCTGAGATCAAGAGTCACATGTTCTTGGGGCACCTCAGTGGCTCAGTCGGTTAAGCGTCTGACTTTGGCTCAGGTCATGATCTCACGGTTCGTGAGTTTGAGACCCACCTGAAGAGCCTGAAGCCTGCTTCAGATGCTGTGTCTCCCTCTCTCTCTACCTTTCCCGTTTGCTCTTTCTCGCTCTCTCAAAAATAAATAAAACGTTAAAAAGAATTAAAAGAAAAAAAGTCACATGTTCTTATGACTAGGCCAGCCACGCACCCCAATGACTACTAGCCTGCTATTAACTGGAAGCCTTAGTGATAACATAAATAGTCGATTAACACATATTTTGTATGTTACATGTATTACGTACTATATTCTTACAATAAAGTAAGCTGAAGAAAAAAAATGTTACTAAGAAAATCATAAGGAAGAGAAAACACATCTACAGTACTGTCCTATAAAAACATCCGCATGTAAGTGGACCGGTACAGTTCAAACTGGTGTTGTTCAAGGTCAACTGTACACAATTTAAAAACTTTTATATAAAACTTAATGGATTCCTGATAATATGAGAATAAGTCAGTCCATGAATCTCAATTTTAAGACACTGAGCTAAATCCATAATATACATTTTAAATTAAATAGAAAGACTACACTCTGGATTGTGAGGCCGTGGCTTCTTTTACATACCACTGTAGTTCCTTGCCCCTAGTAAAGTGGTTGGCATATAATAGGCACTCAAATATTTGTTACATCAAAAATAAAAGATAAGGGGTGCCTGTGTGGCTCAGTAGGTTAAACTCAGTTTCTTGAATTCGAGCCCCGCATCGGGCTTGGCACACTGTCCGCATGGAGCCTGCTTGGGAATCTCTCTGCCCCTCCCCTGCTCGTGCTCTGTCTCTCTCAAAATAAATAAACTTAAAAAAAAAAAAGATACAGGCTCTGGATTTGGAAAATCATTTCAAGTCTTAGACTTCCTACTAATGACCTGAGCAACTTTGGCCAATTACTCTTATCCTCAGTTTCCTCACAGCAATATTATTACATGCTTAACAGTGCTGTTGTGAAGATATTTTGAGAAAAGTAAGATATAGCAAAGCCTTGTCTTACCGATAAAAGTCACTCTCTGGATCACTGTGCCGGATCTGGAATGGTGCGTTGGGATTCTTACAATCTAAAGGCAGGAGATCATCAGGAAGAGGAGGTGACCCAGGGCAAGAGGGAAGAGGTTCATTCTCTTCAGTCTTTACACCTTCTGTCTGTTGCTGACTCTGGGCCTGAGCTGTGGCAATGAGGTTGCGCAGACGTCGGTTGTGCTGGATCAGCTGAATGGTATGGATGGTGAGGCTGCATGGCTCTGAGGGGATGTCCAACATAGTGGGGGGCTTGGGCTTATTGGCTGAGGGTTGATGCAGGGGTGGGTCATGGACTTCCACAAGACGGAACTCCCGTGGAAGCAAATCAAAGGAACTCCTGTTGGTCTGGCTTGATGAGATTGGTATCTCTCCCCAGTATCTCAACATTTTGGAATAAGAAACTTTCAAGTTAAATGTAGTGATAACCTAAAGAAGTGTTTTTAAATCTCTAGGTTATAGGCTTCTGTAGGGAAAAATATGAAGTCTAGCCGGTTATTTACACAAAAAGTAGGCTGTTCAACACCACTTAGAAAATGTCAGTGTCCGCAACACTGTAGGACCAAAGATGTTCTCCCTGAAGAAATTAAGAAAATACAACTGTTAGATGCCAGTCACCAGTCACATACAATGACAATTCCTACTGGACTGAACCACAGGTGGAATCTGGGCCATTAGTAGACTAACAGCTGCAATAGTATTGGGAGCTCTAGTGTCCATGTTTTCCGTCTTATCCCACTAACGCATTCCTAGAACAATCATCATGCCCAATCTTGAGAAATCTGCAGGGCAAGATACTTAAATGAGACCTGGAATATTTCTCAGAATATTTTGACACATCTGTCCTGAATCAGTAGGAGAAAAGGGAGTAGAGTTAAAGATAGGAAGAGGTGGTTCTTATTCTGTGTATGTCAAAAACATGAGCAATATTTCAATGGATTCTGGTGGAAAACGTTATTGACCAGTAACCTAAATGGTATTATGCATTGAACTTCTGACATATATATGGAAGAATCTGAGTGATTTCTGCTGCCTCCTAATTGGTATCCCTTCCTCCAGTCTCTCCTTGTGTCTAATCTATTCTCCAGTGCTGCGAGACTTATTCTTATTAAAACTCACACCTAATGGCTTCTCCTTGCCTATTGGAAAAAGGCAGCCAGAATTCGTTGGCCTACCATTCATCAAAATTTGCAATATGGCTTCAACCCACCTTTCCAGATTCATTGCCCATATGTCTCTTCAAGTTGAACAAACGTTTATCAAATGCCAGGCATTATGGAAGGAGACAAGGACCACTGCAAGATCCCTGACCTGAGGTGAGGGAGAGAAATATAAACAGAATATTTCGATATCAAAGTGTGCAGAAAGAGCTGCTCTAGAGACACAGACCTGGTGCAGTGCAAGCACAAAGAGAGAGCTTCCTGGATGAAATTACCACCCTAGTTCCAACATATACTACTCAGTTTCTTGAGAATGTCATGTATTTCACAAATTGACCCTTTGTGATCGCTGCCAGAAATGCCCTGCCACCCACCACATTCTTGGCAGACTTTTATTCATTCTTAAGTATAGATTAAATTACCACTCGCCATCACCTCCCCAGTAAATCTCCCTTTATTATACTCTCACAACACTTCTGATGTCTCCATCACAGCATTTATGCCTGGATTTGAACTGGTCCTTATCTCAGTCGATTTTATTCTCTCATCTATCTCCCAACAACCATGATCTTTGTACAGTGTCGGGCACACAGTATACCTGGCATTTAATGAGCGCTTACTATGTGCCAGGCTTTGCCTTTATTGTTTAATTCGGGTTCCCCAACTATCTCAGTTTTTAAAGGTGGAAGCTGTCTTTCCCAGTAGCACAAATGACGGAGGGAGACAATCCAGATAGGCTCTTAACCGCTACACCATGCAGTCTCAATAATTGGTTTTAGAAAAAAACAAAAGAATGAACAAAGATCACTGAAAAACAGATCAGTGAAGGGACCCCTCTTGCTTAATTTCACCGAAAAGAGGACGAAGAATAGGCACCAAGCTCAAAGAACGCCCAGGTCCCTCGGAGCTCCTCGGTCACGGTCAGCAGGCGCAGGCGCCAATCACAGAATCCTGGGGTCACCTGATGCCCGGGGCAGCCGGGAAACGAGGAGGTCTGGACTTGGACGGAGGCAGAGAAGCGCCACTATTCACTGCCGCGTCGCAGGAGCCGGGCTGGACAACTGTATGCCTGGGAAAGGCCTGAGGCGAGGATCGCAGCAGGCCCGGAAGACTAGCTTGCGGATTAGTAGTCCTAGGCTGCCGGAAGCGCTTCTTCTCAAACGGGCCGTGCCACCGGAAGTTATTACAATCCGGTTGCAACCTCCAAATACGTCCCCGTGCTGAGAGCTTCTCGGTCGCCCTTTTCTGTTTCTGTTTTGGTTTTGTTGTTTTTTCTTATTATGACCTTCCCGTGATATTCACCTCCTCGTAACGTGGCGGGTGGTGAAGGAGCAACTCTGGCATCGCTGTTCAGAGAAGCCACCGGGAGCTGGGAGAGGGAAGCGTGGACAGGAACCTAGGGACCGAAGGGGGAGGTTTCCCAGGAACGGATGTGGAGACTGCACCCGATTGAGGATGGCCGAAAGCTCTTCAAAGCCCGAGCCTCAGGCTTTGCAAGAACTCAATGACGACTTCAAGAAGCCAACCCTGCCGGCAACCCCAGTTGTGCGGGGCAAGGCCCCCGCCACCAGTCCTTCAGACCCTGAGGAGGTGAAAAAGGAAAGGCCCACGGCGCTGCTAGACCCCGATTCCGTGGACCCTGACGTCCCGCCAGTGCGGCCGGACCGCGGGGACACCCGGAGTCCACCGGAGGAGCAGCCGCGGCCGCCCACAGCGGCTCCCTCCCCTGGCGGTCCGGCCCGGGCTCCGCCTTACCGAGAGCCACCGTGGGGCGGCCCCGCCACGGCCCCCTACAGCCTAGAGACACTGAAGGGCGGCACCATCCTTGGCACCCGGAGCTTGAAAGGGACGAGCTGCTGCTTTTTCGGGAGGCTGTCTAGCTGCGACGTGTGCCTGGAGCACCCTTCGGTGTCTCGGTACCACGCCGTGCTGCAGCACAGTGTGTCCGGCCTCGAAGGAGAGTGTGACGGCCACGGGCCCGGCTTCTACCTTTACGATCTGGGAAGCACCCACGGCACTTTTCTTAACAAAACCCGCGTCCCACCCCGCACCTATTGTCGCGTCCACGTCGGGCATGTTCTTCGCTTTGGAGGCAGCACCCGGCTCTTTCTTCTTCAGGTAAGTAGAAAAACGTAGGATTGAAATCTCTGGAGCGCCCCGGGCTGGGTTCCAGAGCTCTTGAAGCTTTCGCGGAGGAAGGAGGTTCTCCCAGGAAGTGATTACAAAAGCGAGAGAATCTGGCCCCTCTCCAGACATCTGTACACATTGCCATCTTTCTGAAAGTGAAATATGAATGCGACAATCGTGAACTCTGAAAGAATTCTTTCTCTTGGTTCATCAGGGACCAGAGGAGGACCGAGAGGCTGAATCCGAGTTGACAGTAACGCAATTGAAGGAATTGCGCAAGCAGCAACAAATGCTGTTGGAGAAGAAGATGCTAGGAGAAGACTCGGATGAGGAAGAAGTGGATTCCACTGAAAGGAAGACAAATACTAGTAGTCAAGATGATGAAATGGGCTGCACCTGGGGAATGGGTAAGAAATTAAAATTGCTGCCAGAGGTTAATATTTTAAATCCATTACTAGTGGTATCCTTAACTGTTTTCTACCATAGCTTTTCATGACTTTTTGAGATATGTGGGACAAACACAATTTGCACAGGAGATTGCCAAAACCCACAGAGATTCATTAACTTTTCTGATGTCAAAAAATTGAATTACAGGCACTATGGATTTCTTTTTTCTTTTCTTTTTTTTTTTTTAAGATTTTAATTTTAAGTAATCTCTACACCCAGAGTGGGGCTCAAACTTACAACCCAGAGATCAAGAGTTGCCTCCTCTGCGGACTGATCCAGCCAGGCACCGAGTCTGTTAATGCATTTTAAAATGCGCTCCCTTGTTCTAAACTCTTCTTCAGCATACAACTAATTTAGTATTTTTACCGTTTAAATGTACTGGCCTTGATTATTATCACTGGAGGGGCTGGAGCTGTATTCAGTCCAATAACATGGAATGTTCAATATAGGATAGTCCTTCGAAATTTTTGTACTTTGTGTAAATTCCCTGATATGTGAAATAGCTAATCAGAGAAAGCTTGTCTTTTAGCCAGAGGAATCAATTGAATTTTCCATAATACCAGACATTTTGGAGGATGGGTATTCAGGAGCTGGGAATATAAAAAAGAGGAATGCCTTAATATGTTGTTGGGAAGACTGGATAAATATTATGGAATTACTGTTGTAAGTGCCAGACAAAAGCTAGAAACCATAAGTATGCTAAAGTCAGGGCTCAGAGAAGGGAGTGATCACTGAGGACTTAGACCCACACTGTCCACTATTGTAGGCACTACCCACATGTGGTTATTGAACACTTACAGTATGGCTAGTCCAAACTGACTTGTGCTATAAATGTAAAATAGTCACTGGATTTCAAAGAGTGTGAAAAAAATATAAAATATCTCATTCATAGTATTTCTGTATTGATTACATGATCATTTTACCTATTGCTCCTTTTTAATGTGGCTACTAGAAAATGAAAAAATTCATGTACGGCTTTCATTAGATTTCTTTTGGGCAACACTGACTTAAAATTTGGGAAAGGTTTTAAGTTTACAAACAGATGAGTCTTGAGTCAGAACCTGAAGGAAAGGAAAATTAGCCCTTAGGAGACTGAATATTGAGTATTCAGGGCAGGGATTGATGATTTCATTTATTTACTTATTTATTACTTTTAAATGTTTATTTATATTTGACAGAGAGAGAGTGCATGAGCAGGGGATGGACAGAGAGAGATGGAGACAGAATCTAAGGCAGGCTGCAGGCTCTGAGCTGTCATCACAGAGCCTGACGTGAGACTCAAACTCACAAGCTGTGAGATCATGACCTGAGCCAAAGTTGAATGCTTAACTGACTGAACCACCCAGGCGCCCCTAGGGATTGATGATGTTAAAGGAGTAATGAGTAAACCAGTCCATCTGGCAGATATAGTAAATATTAAGAAATTATACTGGAGACAGAGTATTAGACCGGTGATAGAGAATGGGAACGCCAGGCCAAGAAGCTTAGATTTTTTTTCCATGGACAATGTGGTAGGTAATTTTGCTTTTAAAATATAGTGATGGAGAAATTAAAAAAAAAGGTGCCATGAAAACAAGTTTTAATTTGTAACACAATTTAGGAAGCCTTAGGATATTTATACTTTATAACTATAAAGTGGTTTTGTGTGCCCCCTTCTCCTCCACACCCCACCTTTCTTTTCATTAATAACTGTATCTTTATGCAGGCTAAATGGAAAGTGGATGTCATTCAGATAATCTCTTCTTATGTCTGTCTTTTCTTTCCTTCCCATACCCTGTAGGAGAAGATGCTGTAGAGGATGAGGCTGAAGAGAACCCCATTGTCTTAGAGTTTCAGCAGGAGAGGGAGGCCTTCTATATAAAGGATCCAAAAAAGGCTCTTCAAGGTTTTTTTGACCGAGAAGGTATGTAAACAGATTTTGACCTACCAGTAAAAGGTTCCCACAGCAGTGTAGTCTTGCAGAGCTTCAAGGTACTTAGAAATTCTGTGTCTTATCTGCTGCTCTCCTTGCTCAGTTCTTGCCCTCGTGGTCAGATGCTTCAGGTTTATTTTGAAAACAGTAAAAATCTTGTTAGTCTTTCTTCCCATCTTGGAAAAAAGGGACTACTTTTTTCTGACTCGTCAGGTCTTATTCTTCTCAGAAAATTCTAGACTTGAGTGGTGGGGAGATTAACCTAACTTCTTAAAATTTTAGGTTTCTAATTCACCTGATCTTTTGTATTTCTTTTTTTTTTTTTAATATTTATTTATTTTGAGAGAGAAAGAGTGCGCGTGCACAGGCAGGTGAGGGGCAGAAAGAAGGAGACACAGAATCCCAAGCTGGCTTTATGCCCTCAGCTCAGAGCCCAATGTGGGGCTCGAACTCATAAACCATAAGATCATGACCTGAGCCAAGATCAGGAGACAGATGCTTAACAAATTGAGCCACCCATGCACCCCTGCTCTTTTGTAATTCTTAACATGGATGTTCACCTTACGTGATTTAAAGAATGTTTCCACAGAGGACTGTTTCAGTAGAAATGCTTTGAGAGAACATCTGTGTATGTGTGCATGAATATATATATGAACTGGTTGCATTCTGCACTTAATATTTGTGCTTCTAAAATTTTTTTCTAATGTTTATTCAGTTTTTAAGAGACAGAGCATGTGCAGGGGAGGGGCAGAGAGAGAGGGAGACACAGAATCCGAAGCAGGCTCCAGGCTCTGAGCTGTCAACACAGAGCCCAGTGTGGGGCTCGAACTCACGAACTGCGAGATCATGACCTGACCCTAAGTCAGATGCTTAACGGACTGAGCTACCCAGGTGCCCCAATATTTGTACTTCTAAAAACCAAGTAACAACTTACATCTACAACTTGTAATAAGTGTGAAAGCTGCTATGTAGTGGACAAAGCTATTAATGGCAAGCTGATTGTTTTGATCTGAGTTTGCTTTTCTTTGCCTCAGGATCACCCTTAGTTTAATATCAGATAATAATTCCTGGGAATAAGAAGTGAAATAAGGGCACCTGGGTGGCTCAGTTGGTTGAGCATCTGACTTCGGCTCAGGGCATGAGCTCACAGTTCGTGGGTTCAAGCCCCACTTCAGGCTCTGTGCTGGACACTTGCTCAGAGCCTGGAGCCTGTTTCAGATTCTGTGTCTCCTCTTTCTGCCCCTCACCTGCTCGTGCTCTGTCTCACTCTGTCTCTCAAAAATAAATAAATGAAAAAAATTAAAAAAAAAAAAGAAAAAAGTGAAATGCTTTGAAATTTAGTGTTCAACAAGGTATGGGAAGTTGATATTCTTTTTTGTTGTTGTTGTTAATGTTTATTTTGAGAGACAGAGAGAGAGAGAGAGGCAGAGAGAAAAGGAGAGAGAGAATCCCAAGCAGGGACAGCTCAAAGCCTGATGTGGGGCTCGATCTCACGAATCATGAGATTGTGACCTGAACTGACATCAAAAATCAGACGCTTAAACTGAGCCATCCACGGGCCCCAGAACTTAATATTCTTTTATCATCCTTCCCTCTCTTTTCCCTTTGTCTCAACTAGTAATTTTCAGATGCTGTTAAAATTGTTTTGTCTATCTTCCTTCCACAGGAGAAGAATTAGAATATGAATTTGATGAACAGGGACATAGCACTTGGCTCTGTAGGGTGAGGTATGTTTTGTTCTCATTAATGTCCATTTGTGAAAAGTGGCCAATTTCAGGTTAGAGACAATAGACCCAAAAAATACCTTTAGTCTTATTTTAGGCTATTCCTGAATTTGGGCCTTGATAGTTTAGTAACATATATCATTGGCAGGTGGAGTGGGATGGGTCAGAGGCATAAGGAAATGATTTAAAGTCCAACCTTGGCAAGATAAAGCAAAATGAATGGAGAGATTAAAAAGCCATGTCAAAGAAATGACTATTTTCACAGCATATTAGTTTTTTTCATGAGAATTGGAGCTTAGTACTATGCTATGATTCACTCCAAACCAATACAGATTACCTGTGGATGATTCAACTGGAAAACAACTGGTAGCTGAGGCCATTCATTCGGGAAAGAAAAAAGAAGCAATGATCCAGTGTTCATTGGAAGCTTGTCGAATCCTTGATACTTTGGGATTGCTGCGGCAGGAGGCAGGTGAGTATGTGGGAACACTTTTTGGTTTTGGAAGCAAGGAAGGGAAAGACAGAGAAACAAGGAAAGAAAGAGAAAGAAAGGAGGGAAGGAAAGAAGAAAGAATTTAACACAGAAGGCAATAAAACCTCTTTATAGGGAGAAAATGTAAATTGTATGAAATTCTATGAAGTGAAAAGAAAACATTCCATATCTCAATACCCAAAGGAAGCCATATTCTCTTAGAAATTTTTTATGAGTATAGATATATGTTCAAAACTAGATCCTTTGATAAAAAGCAAACCTCATGCACAAATGCATTTATGTTACTTATACTCTTTCAGGACTTACATTTTTAATGTAAGAATGTATTATGGATATTGTCTCTATAATTGCATTAAATTTATCTCATTTTTCAAAACCTGTTAGGGGCACCTAGGTGGCTTAGTCAGTTAAGCATCCGACTCTTGATTTTGGCTCAAGTCATGATTTCATGGTTCTTTGTGGGATAAAGTCCCGTGTCGGGCTCTGCACTCGCAGTGTGGTTCCTGCTTGGGATTCTCTCTCCATCTCTCTCTGCCCCTCTCCCCTGCACTCATTCTTTCTCTCTCTCTCTTTCCCAAGAATAAATAAGTAAACTTCAAAAATAAATTAAAAATAAGCCTTTCTCGCTACATCATCATTTATTAATAAAAGCTTTTGTTATATTTTTGTTCTAAATAGTTTTTATTATTGCAAAGTAACTTATATATAGTTTAAGACTACCAAAGGCTTGGGACGCTTGTGTGGTTTAATCAGTTGATCATCTAACTCTTGATTTCAGCTCAGGTCATGATCCCAGGGTCGTGGGATCAAGCCCCATGTTAGGCTGTGCACTGATAGTGTGGAGCCTGCTTGAGGTTCTCTCTCCCTCTCTCTCTGCCCCTCCCCCATTCATGCTCTTTCTCTCTCTCTCTCTCTCAAAATAAATTTAAAAAAATTTAAAAAATAACCTATCAAAGGCTTATACAAAATATGCCTGTTCCTTACCCTGCCCCACCCCAGTCCTCAATCTTAGAAGGCTTTTAACCCTTTTAATTATTTCTTCTAGCATTTAAAAATATTCATATTTCCCAAAAGGAAGGATATGCTGTTTTATTTTGAATCATTTATTTTTTATTTTATTATTGTAATTTTTTTTAGTTTATTTATTTTGAGAGAGAGCACATGCAAGCAGAGGAGGGGCTTCTTGCTGTCAGTGCGGAGCTGGATGTGGGACTCTCATACCCATTAACCGTGAAATCATGACCTGAGCCCACATCGAGAGTTGGACACTTAACCAGCTGAATTACCCAGGTGCAACTGAATCATTTATTTTAAACATTATATACTGACTCTGTTAAGTTAGTATTTAATATTTACACAATTACGTTTATTGCAAACAGTTACAGCTGAGGGGTTTTTTCTTTTTGTTTTTCCTAAAGTTATTGTTTGTTTTTCATGTGTTTGGTTTTGTGTGTGTGTGTGTGTGTGTGTGTGTGTGTGTGTGTAGCTTTGTTCATTCTTCCCACATCTTTCAATAGCTTTCAGTTTTGAGAGAGAGAGAGAGAGAGTGTGTGTGTGTGTATGTGTGAGTGTGTGTGTGAGTGAGTGAGCGAGCAGGGAAGAGGCAGAGAGAGAGGGAGACACAGAATCTGAAGCAGGCTCCGGGCTCTGAGCTGTCAGCACAGAGCCTGATGCGGGGCTCGAGCTCATGAACCATAAGATCATTACCTGAGCTGAAGTCGGACACTTAACCAGCTGAGCCACCCAGGTGCCCCTGAAGAGCACTATTCTCTTAGGGCTCACTACTCTCTGAACCTGCTGGAGCACTGTCATCTGGGACCTCACTTTGCTACCATCCTCGACATTTCCTTTGTCTTTCTCCAAGGTTGGATTTTCTGTTTCTCGAGTCCCAGATTCTCATGTTTCTTGGTTTATTCCCTTGTTTTAGTGAAGCACATCTTTCTGTAGTTTTGCAGATTAAAAAGCTGGTACAATAAGAGAGGGCATGGTTGATGATAGTCTCCCGTGGCTTTCACTTCTTTCATTTTTCTTGGTCTTCTTTCTCGTTTTGGTGGACATCTAGTGAATTCTTGAGAAAGGATGTATAGCAAGTAAACTTTATTAAATTCCCCCACTCTGAAAATGTAATTATTCTAGCTTTACTCTTGGTTAATAGTTTGGCTGGGAATAGAATTCTAAATGGGAAATAACTTTCCTTTACAACTTGGAAGGTATTACTGTTACCACCATATATCTAGTGTCGCTCTTGCAGTCCTAACCTGTTCAGAATCCTGATCTAGTATATGTCATTTCCCCCACCACTCACTAGGAGTTTGTAAGAGCTTCCATTTGTTCTCAAGCTTCTGAAACTTAACTATGATGTACCTTTCTGTGGGTCTATTTTCATTCATTTTTCTAGGTACTTGTTGGATTCTTTTGATCTGGAAATCTTTTTTTTTTTTAATTTTTTAATGTTTATTTATTTTTGAGACAGAGACAGAGCGTGAGCAGGGGAAGGTCAGAGAGAGGAGACACAGAATCTGAAGCAGGCTCCAGGCTCTGAGCTGTCAGCACAGAGCCCAACGTGGGACTCAAACCCACAAACTACGAGATCATGACCTGAGCCGAAGTCAGACGCTTAAACTGACTGAGCCACCCAGGTGCCCCTTGATCTGGAAATCTTTGATAGTTCAGAAACATTTCTGAATTATGCCATTAATCATTTCATCCCTCTGTTTTCTATTTCTCTCTGGAATTTTTTTATTTAGATATTGAACATCTTGGACTGACCATCTAAGTTTTTTTTTTTTTCTTTTTTGTTTTCTTTTTTATCTCTATGTCTTTTTATTCTTTCTGGAAGACTTCTACAGCTTTATCTTTATATCTTGCAATCAAGATTTTAGTTTCCAAGGCTAATTTTTGTTCTTTGGTATTCATTTTTAAAATATAATATGCTATCATTGTTTCCTAGATTTTAAGTGTCTCATCTCGCTACTAATCTCTGCCTTTACTTTTTTGTGTAGTCTCTGTCCTGCATGTTAGAGGTATTTCTCAGTTTTTGTGTAGTCCTTGGTTGTAGATTCTTATTTGGGGACAAAGAAAGGTGATTGACAGCTTGGAATATATAGGTGGGGCTTATTAACATTGAGCAATACTATAGAATAATGTGGATGGGCCTTTTGTTAGGGAACTCCTCATGTAAGTATCCTTAGGTTTTTTCCTTTTCTGCTGGCAGGATTGCTCAGAAGTACTCTTCTGATTTCCTGCATTAAATTCCTGGAGCTAAGTGCTGGAAGATGGCTGAGCAGATTCTCAAAATTCAGCTATTTTCAGGACAGTACTATTTTTAGAATTAATAAATACCTATTCTATGTAGAATATAGAATATAAACTGGTCAGTCCACACAATGCAAAGACTTTTTATCTTACCTTTTCTAGGGATTAACCTCTGGATTTTTTTCTGGGGATGAGGAGGTTAGTAGTCAAGGAGAAGGTTTTTTTTTCTCAACCACTTTTACTCAGATCTGCTTATTTTAGCACTCTATCTATTCTCAGTTCCAGATCCTTTTCAGGATTCTATAGTATCATCAGATTGGTTCTCATCTTTCCCCACTGTTAGTTTGGGATTCATCTGTTTTATTTCTGCTAAGTTAAGTTTCTACTTCTCTGTCTGCTTCCTCATTTCCAAAGATTAAGTGTTGCTATTCCTTCTCCTATTCACTCTGTCTTTGTAGATTAATGTTTACTTATTTATTTATTTGTTTATTTACTTGTTTTTAAGTTAGCTGTATACCCAACATGGGACTCAAACTTACAACACCAAAATCAAGAGTCCCATGCTATGCCAACTAAGCCAGCCAGGTGCCCCAGTAGATTAGTGTTTTTAAAATAGATCTCTTTACCACAGCTTTAGTGGGATTTGGGGAGAGAGTGAAATTAGATACGTATGTTCAGTGTACCATGTTAGCCTGGAAATTATGAAGTTTTTTTTAATAAGGACTGTTTTGGTTGTAAATAATAGAAACCCAATTCAGACTAGCTTAGGGAGAAAAGTTACTGGCTCCACAAGCTGAGAAGAACTGCTTACAGGATTGAAGGAGGAAGTACATGAACTAGGACCTTAAGTTCTGGTCCTATCAAACTCAGTTTCACCAGGACACCATAAAAGCTGTGTGTGTGGATGTGTGTGAGTCTGTTGCATGAACGTATGGTTTTATTTTGCAGATTCTTCTCCCATGCAAAAGAGCTGGCTGCTCACAGCTTAGATTTGTATCTTCCCTCTTTCATAATCTAATTGGAAAGAAAGCCCTTTTTTTTTGTATATCTAAATATAAATATGAGGGAAGGATTCTTACTGATTTTGCCTTGGTCACATGATGATCCCTAATCCAGATGGAATGGAGGAGGAGTTCTAGAAGAAAAGGGGTACTTTTTATCAGAACAAGAGGAGTAAGATCGCACAGGGTGGACAAAAAAGTAATAGCTAACATAGTTCCCTATTGATGGGCTTTCCATATTTTCACTGTTACAAATAAGGTTGCATTGATACCCATAAGATAAATTCCTGTAAGTGGAATTGCTAGATCAATTGCATTTGACAGATACTGTGAGATTGACCATCAAAAAAATTGTGTATCAATGTACATTCCCATCAACTGTTTGAGAGTCCATTTCCCCATACCCTTGCCAAATTGGGAATTATTAACATCTTTTAAAATGTTCTTGGCCGTTATATTTCTTTTTCTGTGAACTGCTTTCATTATTCTTTACAAAATTTTCTTTTGGATTATTGGCCTTTTCCTCATTTATCTTTTTCCTTTATACTCATTGATTTTTGAGAACTTTTAGTTTATTAAATAAATTAGCCCTTTGTTTTAATTTTTTTAATCTGGTAAAACATACATCTCATAAAATTCACCATTGTAAGCATTAAGTGTATTAAATACATTCACACTGTTGTGCTACCATCACTACTGTCCATCTCATTACTTTTACATGGCCCGTATTGAAACTTTGTACTCATTAAATACTAACTTCTCATTCTTCCTTCCACTAGTCCTTGATTACCATTCTACCTTCTGTCTCTCTGAATTTGGCTACTCTAGTTAACTCTTGTAAAGTGGAATCATGTGTGTCTGGCTTATTTCACTTAGCATAATGTCTTCCAGATTTAACCCTGTTTTGTTGTTGTTTTTAAGTTTATTTATTTATTTTTATTTTGAGAGAGAGAACGAGAGCACAAGCAGAGGAGGGGCAGAGAGAGAGAGAGAGAGAGAGAGAGAGAGAGAGAGAATCGCAAGCAGGCTCTGCACTGGCAGCACAGGAGATCATGACCTGAGCTGAAATCAAGAGTCGGATGCTCAACTGACTGAGCCACCCAGGCACCTGAACCCATTGTTTTTATATGTAGTTTGACAGCTTGTTGAATCTTCCAATAATTGAAAGATTCTTTTTCTTTTTAACTTATTTCATTACCATTTATTTTATCTCCTACTAGTATCTCGGAAAAGGAAAGCCAAGAACTGGGAGGATGAAGACTTTTATGATAGTGATGATGACACATTTCTTGATCGGACCGGCCTGGTTGAAAAGAAGCGTCTGAACCGAATGAAGAAGGCTGGGAAGATTGATGAGAAGCCAGAGACCTTTGAATCATTGGTAAGTTTTATTTATAGAAGTAGCTGTGGAAGTTTAATTTTTTAATAAGATAATATATTATTTAAATTTGTTTTATAATTATAATTTTTAAAGCAGTGGTGTTGAAATCTGGTACTCAAGTATAACTTTCTTGATCTGTAAATTTGATAGTAACAAACAACTAGTCTTAGACAAGTTGGAGAAAAGTTTGGCTTGCTGCTAGAGACTCTTATCTGCCTCTCAGGGGATATTGATCCATTCATAAGCATTCTTTGGTTATGATGTTAATCCCACAAAAAGAAGGGAAAAAGTTCCAAATTTGGACATTCTGAGGTGAAATCAACTTTAGACTTCTGGCAGTCAAGAATTGTGAAAGGAATTTTGAGGAATGTGGTTTGGTAATAGTCTTAAGCAGTATATTCTTCATGAAATCATAAGGTAGCATATCTTTTCACTGTATTAAGTAGTATTCAGAGCTTAAAACATTACCCAAAATCTGTTTTTTGTTTTGTTTTATTTTATTTTGTTTTTTTTGATTCATCAGTGAAAAATGCCTTGAGTTCTTTCTTTTGAGTAGACTCAAGTCTGTGTTCTGTACATTCATTCTGTTCAATTCTGAATTCAGAAATTAACTCAACTTGAATTATATAAACACATGAAAAATGTTAACTCCATAAAGAGCAGATTTAACTATACTTCTGAATGAATCCTCTTAAACCTGTAACAGTAGTGAAAATAAGAGGAGGAAGACAGGAAAACTACCGTATTTTGAAAGAAGAAAAACATTTGTTAACCCTGTTAATTTGGGCTTTACAGGTTGCAAAGTTAAATGATGCTGAAAGGGAACTCTCTGAAATTTCTGAGAAACTGAAAGCTTCAAGCAAAGGTAAGTTAATGACCCATGAAGCAAATATATGTAGGGTATCTACCATAAGTAGTGCACTCTGCCAGCACTGGCGCTAGTTAGTAAGATGTATAGAATATGGAGCCTTTCTAAAGAACAACAGAACATCTTAGAACTATAAGCAACGTTATAAATTATTTGGTTTAAACTTCTTATGTAATAGATGAGGGGAATGAAGTGCATTAAGGCAAAGTGATGTACCAAGGTCTCCAAGCTATAACCTGTTTTCTTATTCCTAGTATCAGTAATGTCCTCTGTCCAGCTTTAGGTTAGTGACTTTTCTACAGAAACTTTGGCTCAATTTTAAAATATTTGAGGCCATTTTTCTAAATATGTATTATCTTTTTCTTGGACAGCTTTATCAGAGTCACCATCTCAGGACTCCTTAGATGCATTCATGTCAGAAATGAAATCAGGGAGTGCGTTGGATGGTGTGTCCCGGAAGAAACTTCACCTGAGAACTTTTGAACTGAGGAAAGAACAACAGAGACTTAAAGGGTTGATAAAAATTGTAAAGCCAGCAGAGATTCCAGAACTAAAAAAGTAGGTCTTAGTTATGCTTGAAATTTTAAATAAGCATGTTTGCACAGATAACATTTTGAATTATATCTTTCTTTTTTTTTAAATTGTTTTGAAGTTTATTTATTTTGAGAGAGAGAGAGGGTATGAGTTGGGGAGGGAGAGCAAGGGAGAGAGAGAATCCCAAGCAAGGTTCTGTACTGTCAGTGCAGGCCTGACCCAAGGCTTGAACTCACAAACCATGAGATCATGACCTGAGCCAGAGTTGGATGCTTAACTGAGCCACCCAGGAGCCCCTAAAAAAGATATATAAATTATATCTTTATTTTCTTAGATAATCATTACAGAATAAAAATAGATTGTAGGAAACCCTTAAAAGCACAGAAGGGAGTGATTCCATAGAGTAAAAAACCATTTCATTTGTGAAATATAGACTGCTGTAGGATTTTTAGAGAACACTATATTGATTTCTTTTTTATTGGAAGGCTCTGAATTTTTTACTTAATCTTTTAATGCAGAGTAAACTTCATCTATTTTTTATTTTTGTATTAAAAATTAAAACAAAATTTTTTTTTATGTCTTTATTTTGAGAGACGGAGAGTGAGCAGGGGAGGGGCAGAGAGAGGGAGACACAGAATGAGAAACAGGCTCCAGGCTCTGAGCTGTCAGTACAGAGCCCAACACGGGGCTCGAACCCACGGACTCTTGAGATCATGACCTGAGCCAAAGACAGACGCCTAACCGACTGAGCCACCCAGGCGCCCCTAAAAAAGTTTTTTTTAATGTTTATTTTTGAGAGAGAGAGAGAGAGAGAGAGAGAGAGAGTGTGAGAATGAGAGGGGGAGGGGCAGAGAGAGAGAGGGCGACACATAATCTGAAACAGGCTCCAGGCTCTGCTCTGTCAGCACAGAGCCTGTCACGGGGCTCGAACTCATGAGCTCTGAGATCATGATGACCTGAGCTGAAGTCAGATGCTCAACCAACTAAGCCACCCAGGCGCCCCCAGAGTAAACTTCTTTAAAGAACAACATGCACAAAAGGCTCATTTCTTTAATATATAAAGACCTTTGAATAAGTAGACAACCATCTACCAAAGAGAAAAATTGGAAAAGGATATCAACTGGCAGGCCCCTAAAAAGAAGTACAAACAGCTTTATAACTATATAAAATGATGCTTAATCTTGCTCATAAGAGAAATACAAATACAACAACATAATACCATTTTTTAATCTATGATTTTAAAACCACAGATGAAAAAATATGTATGCAGATTACCATTTTAGCACCTGATTTGTCATTCCTAAGAACCGGTTGACAACTTTAATGTACTTAAATACTTTTAAAGTGGAATTTCTTTAAAATGGGGGAAGGCATAATCCCCTAAAGTTGATTTTGGGGGAAATTATTGGAAGAAATTAACCCAAATCCACTTGCAGAAATCTAGAAGATTTTTTAGTAATTTGTGAACAAAATTTTTCCCAGACTTGGCTAGTATTCACGAGTATGTGAATGTGTGTATGTGTGTGTGTGTGTGTGTGTGTGTGTGTGTGTGTATGAGAGAGAGAGAGAGAAAGAGAGAGAATAAGTTTCTCATTTTCTTTTGATCTATGCTGTAGATCACCCAGGAGTCTCATGTGATATTAAAATTAAATGAAATTAAAAATTCAGTTCTTCAGTCAACTAGGCAGATTTCAAGCCCTCAGTAGCTACATGTGGATAGAGGCTACTGTATTGGACAGTGCAGATGTAGTGTTTCCATAATTGAAGAAAATTCTGTTGGACAGGGGTGCTTTAGATTGTCAGTAAACATTTATGCAGCGCCTTACCCCGTGTACAAAACCTGTGACTTGATGCTGGGGGCATTGCATAGATGAATATCTAGATACTGGGAGGCACCTTTTTATGTAGAGATATAAAGAACGATAAAATGTATGTGGAGCCCTTGATTGTATAGAAAATTTATCCCTAAATTACTAGCAGGTGTGTTAAAAGATTTATGTTTAGTTTGGTTATTTAATACAGCGAATGCTATAGGTCAGTCCAGAAAGGTCTGTTTGACCCAAGAGGCATTTGATTTACTGATAGTGAGGACGGGGGGTTAGCACTCAAGTTAGACTCCCTGGCTTTCATTCTCAGCTCTATCAGTTACTTTTTGGCATTTCGAGGCAAGTTTTGCAACTTCTTTGACCTTCGCTTTCCTCATTTGTCAATTAGAAGTACTAGTGATGTTGCAAAGATGACATGCATAGCCCTTGACAAAGTGCTGGCGTGTCTGTATCATCATTGTAATCATTGTCCTATTTCTGTTACACCTAGCAGTTATTTGTAACGTAGTGTTTGTGGAGAAAGGGTAAAAACTCTGGAGGTAGAGTTGAGGGTAAACAAATTAACAGTGAATTTTAATTCCAACTCCGAAATCCTTTCCCTTTGCTAAGTCATCCCTGTGAGAGAAGGTATGTCAGCCTTCTCCACAGCCTCCCTTCCTGCTGTCTGTGTCTGCTTAGTTTCTCCTCCCTCTCCAAGTTCACGTCCTGGACTTCAGATGTGTGTTCCTTGTGCTCGCTTTGTGTGTAGCTTCTCCATCCTCTTCTCACTTGGGTTGACCTTGCAACCTTTCTACCCAATACCCTTGCTGCCCCTGCCCAAGCAGCTCTCAATTGGGATCCCGTCTTCTGCCTTTTCATCTCCTTGGGGTGACTTTGCTCATCCTCCAGACCAGCCAAGCTATTTAATGGAGCTGAAAAATATCTGGGTTGCTCTTGGTTTTGTCTTCTATGCTAGAACCTTCCTGAGACCTGTAGGCAGGGGCTGCGAAGGATAGTATTTGATGAAGAGTCTTTAAGGTCATTTTCTCATACGGTTCATTGGGTGTCTTGAGTGCCACTGCTGTCCCTGTATTCCAGAATATAGGCCCACCCTTCCCTATGACTCCTCATGCTGTCTTGTCATCCTCACCTCTGCCTACACTCTGAATGTCTTGTCAACTCAACTGCCATCCTCTTTGTTTTTCCTCTGTTCTTTTTTTTTTTGCCCCTGTTCTTTCCCAGTTTCTATAATCTCTTCTTTTTGCTCTTCTTTATCTTTACCCTAGTGGGCTTAGCTGTTACAACTCTCTCCAGCCAGTGAGAATGCTGACAAACCCAACAGTTGTAAGGTCTGTCATTATGTCCTTGTCATGACTCACCACGCAGCATAGCCCCTACACACAGGCTTTTTTTTTTTTTTTTTTTTAACTTCTGTGATCAGAGCCTTTGGATGTGGTTGTAATAAGTTGTGGACTCCAGGTAAGGCACTGTGAGTCCTCTTGAGAGGTTGGTGGAAAATAGGGCTTCACACCTTGGATCCATCTCCTGCCACTTAGTGGGAGTGGGATCTTGTGCCATTTGCCAGTGACCTTTGTACTGTCAGCATCATTTTCTGAAGGTGAAGTCCCGTAGCATGTTGTGACTTACTAGAGTTAAGAACCTCATCTTGCCCTTAGTGGTCCTGTGTCTGTGACAGATGGCAGTATCATTGTCCCTTCAGACTCGGTTGGCCTTTTCCTATTGGTATATGTTTAGATACTCATTTTGTGGAAA
The DNA here is from genome assembly GCA_028646485.1 of Cryptoprocta ferox. Lineage (NCBI taxonomy): Eukaryota > Metazoa > Chordata > Mammalia > Carnivora > Eupleridae > Cryptoprocta > Cryptoprocta ferox. The sequence goes on along the minus strand of CM053576.1, from coordinate 111,535,689 downwards.
TTTTTGTTTTGCCGAAAGTTTCTTTGTCAGAGTCCAGGGTGTTTTTAGATAAAACTTTGGCCTCACTGGAATAGACATGTATAATTACTCTTTCTTCTTAGGACTGAAAGTCAGACTACAGATGTGGAAAACAAAGCTAAAAAGCTTACGTTGCCTCTCTTTGGTGCCATGAAAGGAGGAAGCAAATTCAAATTAAAAACGGGAACAGTAGGGGTAAGTTGTGGGTCGGTGTTAAACTTTTAGCTCTCAAGCCAATTTGCATATAACTGATTTGTAAATTGAACATCAGTGTGTTAATTTGTGATGGATGTTGCATTTAAGAAGTGTCTCTTTTCCTGGTGGGACTCAACATTTGTTAGTTACATAGTCTTTGCACCCGGTTCTGCCATGTAGTGCTCCTTACTTCATTTAATCCTCCAACACTTCCTGACTTGTGGGAATTATTACCTCTCGCAGGTGATAATTCAGGGTCAGAGAGGTTAAATACGGTACACATCATCATCATTAAGTACCTAGACTGGCGATCAAATCCAGGGCCTTTCTTTCTTGAGTTTTGTGATCTCTCTGCTATCCTCTGACACTTCACTGGTGAGATTTTTTGTTTTATGTACATCCCTATTTACAGATTAAGCTTTTAGAAGGTTTTCATGACCCCAAAGAGCTGAATCTTGTGTATTAGTGTGTGAGGGTTGCCCTAACCAAATACCCAGACTGGGCAACTTAAATGACAGAAATTTATTTTCTCACAGTTCCAAGACCAGCAGGGTTGGTTTCCCCTGAGGCCTCTTTCCTAGGCTTGGAGATGGCTGCCCTCTTCCTGCATCTTCACGTGGTCACCTGTATGTGCACTTGCACCCGTGGTGTCTCCCCTCTCCTCCTCCTCTTAATACCGGTCATATTGGGACACCTGGGTGGCTCGGTTGGTTAAGCATCTGAATCTGGATTTTGGCTCAGGTCACAATTTCAAGGTTCATGAGATTGAGTCCCAGGTCAGGCTCTACGCTGACAGTGTAGAGCCTGCTTGGGATTCTCTCTCTCCCTCTGCCCCTCCCCTGCTCTCTCCTTCCGTGCATGCTCACTCTCTCTTTCTCTCTCTCTCTCTCTCAAAATAAATAAATAAATAAATAAACCCAAAAATAAATACCAGCCCTATTGGATTAGGGCCCTACTCTAACTGCCTTGTTTTAACTTACCTCTTTAAAGATTTTATCTCTAAATATGGTTACATTCTGAAGTACTAAAGATTGCGACTTCAATGTATGAATTTTGTGGGGACAGAATTCAGCCCCCAGCACCTTCAGTTAGGGTAAACTGCCATCTGGGGACAGAAGCCTGAAGTCCTAGCCATATGTTATGAGTGAGTGTGTGCTTGACCTGAGATGGAGGTTTTTCCATGAGGGTGGGGGGAAGGGAGGTACTTATGTTTTAGTTAGAGGAAAAACTCTACTAAAAAGCTCTCTTTAGGGGTGCCTGGATGGCTCAGTCAGTAGAGCATACAACTCTTGATTTCGGGGTCATGAATTGAAGGCCCACGTTGGGTGTGGAGCTTAATTAATTAATTAAATTAAAAAAAATAAAGCTCTCTTTAGAGGATTACTGAATTAAATCCTATATTTAAAAAAATGATATGCCCAATGAGTACTTTGGTACTTTCTTCTATCCCTTAAGCTACAATCAACTTTTTCTAATAATTAACTTTTATTGAGAGGTCTTGATCAGAATATTTGGCTTTATTCTTCAAGAAATATCTTTTCTTCAGGATCTATTTTACTGATTTACATGTCTTATTTCCTTGAAATTGAGTTAAATCTAAAGTGAAAAAGCTATGTAAATAATCTGTTTCTTAGATTTTGTAATGAAGATCCTTTAACCCCATGAGGGGTAACAGGACAAAATTCCTGTAGCTGGTACTCGCCTGGAATAAATGCTTTCGTTCCCTATAAGCTATTTCAAGTGTTTTGTACTTAATATTCTTTTGACCCTAGAAATTAATAAAGATATGTGTTAAGGGTTCACAGATGGATAAAAGTTCATGTGCAAGTCCTCCTTACAGCACACTTCTGGTTAGATGTTCTCCACATTTAGCTTAACCTCCTTGAAGAGAGTTGTCTCTTTATCATTATGTGGAACTCTTCATTCATGGTTTTGTTTCCTTCATAGAAGTTACCCCCCAAACGTCCAGAACTCCCTCCAGCTCTAATGAGAATGAAGGATGAGCCTGAAGTAGAAGAGGAGGAGGAAGAGGAAGAGGACATGGAGAAGGAAAAGGAGGAGGATGAAAAGAAAAAAATGGAGACTGGAAGCAGCAGGCTACAGGCGGAGACAGAGCCGGAAGAAGCAATGCAGGAAGCGAAGCCTCCCACTGATCTCACATGTTCTAAAGAAACAAAAAACCATGGTAAAACTTTCTTCTCCTTCCTGTGCTGTTCAGTGGGGCATTTGCATTAATTGTGCATAGGGTTGAAAAAGCAAAGCCAGTTTTTGCTTGTGCATTTTGACTTTGTGGCACTTTATGATATATAACACAGCTGACTCTGTGGAAACATACTTTCTTGGTCTTTCTTTGACTGTCAGTCATTATTTTTCCTCATTGCAAAACAAGGGCAGGCATTTCCAGGCTATTCCAGAATTGTGAAACATTGAAAGCTGTGGAATCTGAAACCACAGCTGCTATGGAATAACCCTGAGCAGCTGCCACGGTGTGATCGGAGGGCCGTAGACTAGGGTTCATGATGAGGCCTGATCGGGTGGTTTCAGGGTAAACCTCCCCTTGCTCATGTTTTTCCCTATCCCTAAAACAGAGGCTAAGCATGATTGTACCCACTGTGCGTACTTCTCAGGAAGCATAATGCCTTAGTCATCTTTTTGTCCACGGTACCTAGCAGAGAACCTGGCAGACCGTATTCACCCACCTCAGCAAAGGCTTGATGAAAAAGAGGGAATTGATTGGTTTTTGATATGCTTTTTTCTGATTATAAGAGGAAGATGTATTCATTTTAGAAACTTTGGATCATACATTAAAGTCCAAAGAAGAAAAGAGAAATCTACTACAGTCTCACCCCTAGAGATCATTGTCTGTTATTTTAGTATCTTCATATCCCTTGTTCACTGCAGGAGGTACTTTCCTGCAGGGTGGCCAGACTGCCTGGCAATATTAGGATGTCACAGAAAATAGAGAGCTTGAGGAAAAACAAAACAAACTGACATTAAATATGTGTGGGAATGTGTGCATATCTACTTCTAAAACAAACCAGGCTTATCTACATAAAACAGCAGGCCTGGTATGTAGACCTTTTCTTGAATCATCTTCAGTTGTTTGAGAAAAGAAAAGTTACTGTTTTTTTCATGTGTGAGAGATCTTTTGTTTTTGCGTTCTCTTGTGTTTAGTGATTGGCAAAATGCTTAGCCTTTTCAAACAAGGTACGTACTTACACCTGCTTTTTTTATGAGTCTAGTGTCTGATCCATACATTGTGAGGGTGGTGTATAGACAGGTCAGCAGGAAGGGGAGCTATAAGTATTGTATTTTTTTTTTTCTTTAAAGGACCAAAGGAGATATGTGTGTGTATAAAAATAGAAGATTTTAAAATTTGGTGAAGATACATTAATTAGTAAATTTGCAGCTGATTAGGGATTGCTGTACACCTCTTTTTGTTTTTTTCCAGTGTTAGGATTGTATTGTACATGCTATTTTGTAACCTGTTTTTTTCTGTGTCTTAAAATATCCTTTTAAAATGTGGCTTCAATAAAGAGCCTAGTGGTCCATCACACGCATGCGCCGTACTTGATGTAATCAACTCCCTATTGTTAGACCTGTACGTTATTTATTAATTTTTGCTGTTATAAGCATACTGTATGTAATAAATCTTGGTATTCATCTCTGATTATTTTCTTTGAATCTGTTCCTGGAAGTAGAATTTCTAGGCCAAGGAATATGTACATTTTTAAGGGTTTTGGTAAGTACTGCTGAAAAGTTTTACCTCAGGGTTGGCCAGTTTTTAAAGTGGAAAGTTGGTTTTTCTGTTAGACATATGGAGGCACATTTTTTTGAAAATCTAATTAAGTTTATTGAAGCTAATGAAAGTAAAGCTAGATGATTATGTATTTACTTAGCTTTTCTTGCTTTTGCCTTTGTTTTCTTGGTTCCCTCCTATGAATTAAATAATAACAGTCCACTCTGGTTCTGCATTTTATAGAAAACGTGTCTCAACTCAGCCAAATGGAACAGAATAAAGATTATCAAGAGATTAGTGAAACAGCTGCATCATGTGAGGAGCCCTCAGGCAAGTAGCGCAGCTCCGTTGCTGCCCTGCACACAAGCAACCAGCTGGTGTCAGAGAAGAGAGGTTGGAGCTGAGCTGAAGCAGCCCAGGGAGTGGCCTTTCAGACACTGAGGGGAGATGCTGTTGCCAGGGCCCTGGAAAGAACTGGAATATATGAGAGATTATGTTTCGCGCCATCCCATTTGCCTTCTTTATTCCTTGTCTGGCTCCTGGGGTTCCGTTTCCCTGACCTGCAGAATGCCTGATACCTTCGCTCCTCCCCGTGGCCCTGTATAGCCTTCCACAATTTTCCATCTCCCAGAGATGAGTCTGTGCCTAACATGGGAGTGATTCCAAAGCTATTAAGAGAAATCGGTTGAAAGGTTGACCTATTAAAAGGACTGGTTTTCTACCGCCTTTTAAAAAAAAAAATGTTTATTTATTAATTTTGAGAGAGAGAGAGAGCACAAGCAGGGTAGGGGCAGAGAGAGGGAGAAGAAAGAGAATGCCAGGCAGGCTCAACAGCAACCACCAGTGCAGAGCCTGATGCGGGGCTTGAACCCACAAACCATGAGATCATGACCTGAGCCGAAACCAAGAGTCAGGCGCTTAACCAATGAGCCATCCAGGCGCCCCTGGTTTTTTCTTTTTTAAATGTTTATTTATTTTTGAGAGAGAGTGGGGGAGGGACAGAGAGAGAATTTCCAGCAGGCTCGAACCCCCAAACCCTGAGATCACGACCTGAGCCGAAATCAAGAATCGGATGCTCACTGACTGAGCCACCCAGGCGCCCCTCTACTGCTTTTAACTGTAATGGTTGAACTGTAGAATAGTAAAATCAGCCCCATTTTCCTTTCCTTTTTCAAATGGTGGGATTATACTCAAGCTCATAGAACAGCGTTTGGATTTGAAAGCTAGGGTTATTAGTGGGAAAATTCTCTCTTAATAGAGTCTTTATAGTAGAGGGAATTTTTGAGAATTTGATTGTTACATGTTTTCCTCAAATTTTATAATGTTCTCTAAGAAGGAATTTTTCTTTTCTATTTTACTTATTCTGAAATTGCTATTGCCTCTTTTCTTTTTCTCAAATTAGCATCAAAGAATGAGTATGAGAAAAACAGAGATGAACTGAGGAAAAAGAAAGCTCCCAGTCCAGGCAAAGTAAGTACTTTAGTCATAATCTTCACGTCTCTAGTAGTAAAAATGAATCCCCTTGACATGGACCACATTCAGAAGAGTGAATTTTTAGCGATAATCTTAGCAGAGTTCCCAACTGCCTAATACCCCCTCTTCTAGAAGTCTGGGCTCTCTTACTTTTGAATTTTTGTTTTCTGAATTCTCTGTTGTCTCTATCCACACTGTTCACTGTAACTGTACATGTACCTCTTTTATTAATTCGTGAATCTTTGTTCATATCCTTTTATGCCAAAGACATTTGAATAATATATTCTTATTTGACTGTTTTTATTACACAGAAAATAGAATGAAATGTCCTGCATTCTACATTTTTTTTTAACCTATTGTGGAAATCACAATAGATATCAGTATACCATGGGCTTTCTACTGTATAGAGGTACTATACTTAACCAGTTCCCTATAGATTGACACTGGGTTTTTTTTTCTTTTAATTTTTTTAAAATATTTTATTTATTTTTGAGAGAGCGAGCGAGCATGGGAGAAGGGAAGGGACAGAAAGAGAGAGAGGGAGACAGAATCCGAAGCAGGCTTCAGGCTCTGAGCTGTCAGCACAGATCCCAGTGCGGGGCTTGAATTCACGAACTGCAAGATCGTAGCCTGAGCCAAAGTCGGACACTCAACCGACTGAGCCACCCAGGCGTCCTGACGCTGGGTTGTTTCTAGTCTTTTATTATAACAGTGCTATAATGAATAATCTTGTGTATATGTAATTTTGTATGGATACAGTAAATTCCCAAAAGTGAAACTGCTAGTTGTGTTAGGAGGTCCCTAAGACCACCCTCAGGCTAGATAATTCACAGGAGGCCTCACAGGACTCAGCATGTGGTTATACTCACAGCTATGATTTCCTATAGTAAAAGGATGCCAAGCACAGTCAACAGATGGAAAACGCAAATGGGGCAAAGTCTGAGGAAACCAGGCATAAACTTCCAAGAGTCCTTTTTCATTGGAGTCACACAAGATGTGCTTAATTCCCCTAGCAATGAGTTGTGACGTCTTGTAAAGTGCTGTTAACCAGAGAGGCCCATTAGAGACTCAGTGCTCACTGGGGACTGATCATATAGGTACCTCCTGCCTGGTACTCCAATTTCTTTCTCCCAGAAGGAAAGTAGATGTTCGGCATGAACCATATTGTTTTTTACAGACAGTTTAGGCATGGTGAGCCACTCTTATCAGGGTAGTAGGAACCCTCCTGAAACCCAGGTCCCTGGAAACTAGGGAAGGGCCGACCTTACAAACAGGCCTTTCAAAGGGTAGCAGTCAGGCTTGCTGTTAGCTCTTTTCTCCACCTCGATCAAAAGACAAATGCCAAAATCCCCTGTGTGGAGATCGTACCGTTAGAACTCGTACCTCTGTTAACTGCCCCTTTTAAAAAACATTCCTTCACTCTCACTGGCTGAAAATCAGCTTGTTGAGGCTTTACAGGAAAAAGTCAAGGTTCTCCCTCCCATTTTTTGGTTACTTATGTGAAGGTAATTAATGGAAGCTGTTCTCAGTTTTTGTTTGCTCACAGGGATAGGGACAGTAATTCTTAGAGTTAAAATTCTTTCGAGTAAAATAACTATCTTTTCTTTGCAGCTTCCAGCAACACTTTCCTCCAAATATCCAGAAGATGACCCAGACTACTGTGTGTGGGTCCCACCTGAAGGTAGATTGTGTTTACTCTTCTTCTCTAAGACTTATTTATATTTCTGAGTAGGTAATGTATGTTTAAGGTTCAAAATATGTAAGTTTTTATAAGAGTGTGAAGTGGGAAAATTCTCCCTTCTAGGGGAACAGGTAGAGTAAAAGATCTAAAGAGACATATCAACCAAGTATAATTTGTGGATTCTGCTTGGATCTTTATTGGAACAAACAACGTTATTTTTCTAAAATTTTTTGATGTTTATTTATTTTTGAGAGAGACAGAGCATGAGTTGGGGAGGGGCAGGGAGAGAGAGGGAGACACAGAATCTGAAGCAGGCTCCAGGCTCCAAGCTTGTCAGCACAGAGCCCGATGCGGGGGCTGAAACTCACGAACTGTGAGATCATGACCTGAGCCGAAGTCAGATGCTTAACTGACTGAGCCACCCAGGCGCCCCTGAAACAAACAACTATTAAAAAAATTATATACCAGTCAGATAATTTTGAATACTAGCCAGATGTTTGATACTATTAGGAAATTATTAATTATTTCAAAGTGTGGATGATGTTATGTTTTTTAGGAAAAGTTCTTATCTTCTAGGGCTGTGTACAGAAGTGTTCACAGATGGAATGATATCTGAGATTTGCCTTAAGATAATCCAGTAGTGGGATGCCTGGGTGGCTCAGTCGGTTAAGTGTCCAACTTTGGCTCAAGTCATGATCTGGTGGTTCGTGAGTTTGAGCCCCGTGTTGGGCTCTGTGCTGACAGTTCAGAGCCTAGAGCCTGTTTCAGATTCTGTCTCTCTGCCCCTCCCCTATGCTTGCTCAGTCTCTCTCTGTCTCTCTCAAAAATAAATAAACATGAAAAATTTTTTTAAAAAGGATAATCCAGTAGAAGTAGAGGATGAGTGAGTAATAGACAAAGCAGGATTTGCCACATATTGATAATTGTTTTGATAATTATTTTAGCTGGGTGATGAGTACATGGAGGTTTATTATATTTTTCTCTTCTGCATGTATTTTAAAATTTCTTTCAACTTAAAAAACAACAACTTCTGGTTCTACCTCAGCTACTCAGTGTTTCTATTAAAACCAACAAAATACCACTTTCTTAGGACTTTTTAAAAAAATGTTTATATGGGGCACCTGAGTGGCTCAGTTGGTTAAGTGTCCGACTTTGGCTCAGGTCATGATCTCACGGTTCATGAGTTCAAGCCCCACGTCAGGTTCTGAGATGTCAGCACAGATACAGATTCTGTATCTCCCTCTCTACCCCTCCCCCACTCGTGCTCTGTCTCCCTCCCTCTCTCTCTCTCTCTCTGAAAAATAAAACATTAAAAAAAAATTTTTTTTTAATGTTTCTTTATTTATTTTGAGGGGAGGGTAGGGAGAAAGAGAATCCCAAGCAGGCTTCACACTGTCAGTACATAGCCCGACTCAGGGCTCAATCTCACCATGAGATCATGACCTGAGCTGAAATCAAGAGTCAGATGCTTAACAGATGGAGACACTCAGGCACCCCGCTGTGACTTCTCATGTATATCATGTGAAATGCCTGTGTAAGCAATAAAATACATAATATTTCACCACCTTTTCTACACAAATAGAAGCATATTCTATATCTGTTTTGTACTTAACACTATATGGATATCCTTCCATAGCTATTTATAGATTTCTTTTCCTTTCTCTTTCCCTTCCTTCCTTCCTTCTTTCCTTTCTTTGCATAGTTTTTTTTTTATGGTATAGATATGCCTTTACTTATTTAACCAGTTCCCTCAACGAATATTTGCTGTGTTTCCAGTTATGCCATTATAAACAACTCTGTAGTAAGTAGTCTCTAACATACATAATTCTGCAAATGTAGAGGTGTGTGAAAAGAATCATAAAAGTTAACATACTGGATGAGAGACTATAAACATTTTTGAGGTCCGAATTGCATTCTATAGAGAGTGTACAGCTTATGTTCGTACACATGCTCTTAAGGCAGTATATGAGGTGCTTGCCCCCCCGTATGCTTATTATCACAGGGGCGGCTTTTTCTATTGATCAAGTTTCTCATCACTAGCAGTTAATAGAAATCTTGTTACTGGAAATGTTTGCTTTTTATTGGCTTTTTATTTTTATTTGCTTTTTATTTTTATTGGCTAATGTGAGGATAGAAATGAAAAGAGGACTGCATTTTGAAATCATATACAAAAAGGCAGAGTTCTAGAATAGAAGAAACCTCTTTGTTTTACTTTTTAGCCTACTAATGTCTGGGCATCTTTTCCCTCCTTCCTTTGGAAAAGTAAATGTATATCTTTCTTTCTTTATACTTTGATCTAGGCCAGAGTGGAGATGGCAGGACCCATCTTAATGACAAGTATGGCTATTGACTGCTTCAGAATCCTAAAGGAAGACCTTGTGGACCATGTGACATGGGATAATTAGGATAATATATCAAGTTGAATGTCCAGAGAAGGAGTTCAGGTGATCTTTTGTAAAATCTGGTGACTGGCCTTTTCTCCCATTCTGTGGTTCCATAAATTTACTCATCTGCTTTTCTTGAATTTGGCATTTATGTTTAAAAGTGTTTGTGTATGTATGTAAAAAGAAACCATATATTTTGAGAATTGGTAAAGTGAAAGACATGAGTCTATTAAAAGAGAAGGTGAAGATGTCTCATGTTTGTTTAAGGCCACAGTGTCTTTCATTAAGAGGAATAGGGTGCTTCCGGCAGTTGGGCTCGAGGATTCACTGATATGGCCTCTTTCTCCAATAAGTGTTGAGATATGAGGTCATGCCATAGTGTGAACCCTGGGTGTCCCTGTCATTCCTGGAATTAAAAGTAGATACAGAGTGGGGGCTTCCTACTCCCTCCCACCAGAATCCTCCTGCCAGGTTTGAGGACAGACCCTGATTTATCAGGACGGTGTCCAGGACCCTGGCACACCTTGTGCATTCAGGCACCAATCGTGATAAAAACTCAGTCCTTTGAATGTCCTGACTCTGATCAATCAGATTAGACTCTCTTCCTCCTGTGGAAAGGTGCAAATAAGGTCATAGAATGAAAAGCTGGATGTGTTCTGTCCAGTGTGGGGCTTCTCACTTCTGTGGAGAGGAGAATAAAAGTTCCTTCCTCTCTGGAAACACAAAGAAATGCGACAAGATGTCTTCTCTCCCCCAGTGCATCCACTGCCACCCCCCCACCCCAGACATTAACAAATACCTCACTTCCACAGGAAGAAAAAGCCTAAGATTGAAACCAAGGTGGAGAGAGTATGGATTAGGCTGGAGGCAGACCCAATGAGCAGTCAGGAGAGACACTGTGGCCCAGCAAGAGAGTGGATGAGGGTGATATTTTCCTTTTTTTATACAGTATATATTATATATTTTTCATCATGTGGTATGTGTGAAGTAGGCAGGGAGCAGTAATGAGAAATGTCAGTTACCCTGACAGATGTGGGAAGTCTGGTCTGCTAAAAGTAATGCCTTTCATTTCTCAAAAAAACAATACCTATATTGAAACTATGAGAAACTATTCTTTTGGACTTCATTAAGCCAACAGGGAAGAATTTGATGTAAGAAGTGACAGGAATTTGGGGGCAGAGTGACCATGCTATCTTGGATTAAAACAATAAACAAAGGTCCGAGCCATGTCAATCGTCTTCAGAGATGAAACTCTTTATTCATACAGTTGTTTGTGGGATCCTAATGCTTGAACAGATAAAAATATATCTGCTCTGGTTTAAATGAGGGCACGGAGATGGGATCTATAGATACACACCCATATGCATCCTTTCCCTCTTACTCTACCGTGACAGTGACCGTGACGAATCCTAGGGCTCCACAGAGCATAGTCTGTTTAGGAAGGTAGATTTCTAAATGCTCTGGAGACCCTGAAAGCAAATAGGACTCCATATGCCAAAATAAATCATAAGTATGTAACTTGTACAATGAACATCAGTAATTCAGAAGACATGCACGTGAGTCTTAGCTCCCTTTACTATATAGGAGACTTTGGGGACATGACTTAAATCCCCTGAGCCTCAGTTCTATCATGTATGAAGTAGGGACAGAAGTGCTTCCTGTTCTTTGACCCTCAGATTTGTTCTGAGAATCAAATGACAGGGGCGCCTGGGTGGCGCAGTCAGTTAAACATCCGACTTTGGCTCAGGTCATGATCTCACAGTCTGTGGGTTCGAGCCCCATGTTGGGCTTTGTGCTGACAGGTCTGAGCCTGGAGCCTGCTTCAGATTCTGTGTTTCCCTCTCTCTTTGCCCCTCCCCTGCTCACACTCTGTGTGTCTCTCTCTCTCAAAAATAAATAAAATAAACATTAAAAAAAAAAAAGAATCAAGTGAGATAATATAGAGGGATATGCTGTATATTTTGTAGCTACTTGTAGTTGTTACTCATTACAAACAGGAGACAAATCCTGGCCTGTAGGCTTGACTCCTCATCTGTGAGACAGGAGAGACTAGATGAAATCAGTGATTCTCAACTGTGGCTGCATATTAGAGTCACTGAGGGAAATTTTTTGTTTTTAAGTTTTTAATATTAATGCTTGGATTCCACATCAAATCAGTTTAATCAGAATCTCTGATATGAGCCTTTTCAAAAAGCACTCCAGGTGACTTTAATGTGCAGCCCCACCTTTAGAGCATGGTCAGCAAAACTTTTCTGTTAACGGCTAGGTACTTTCGACTGTGCAAGCCATGCAGTCTCTGTCATAAGCATTTGACTCTGCCATTGGAGTGCAGACGGCGTAGTCAGGACACAAACGGATGAGTGTGGCTGTGTTCTGGTAAATATTTATAAACACAGGTGGCGGGCCTGATTTGGCCCTCAGGCTATTGTTGGCCAACCCCTGCTCTAGGCTAATTCATCTTCAAGGCTCCATCTGACTCAAGGTGTTCTTCCAGGAACTTTGAGAAGTAATGTCTGTCCCAGTTCATGGATATTTGAAAAGTTTCTATTCAAAAGGCTCATTATCCCCTCCTGAACTGGGAGGTTGTAGTTTTATGGTTGTCAGAAATCAAGGTGATCCAGTCTCCTCATCATAGAAAGAAAAGTAAGATTTTTAGTCATTAGAAAAAATCCTGTTACAGCAAGAATACAATAGGTTAATTAAAAGCAAAGTATTCCTGGTCAGCTGTCCTGGCCTCCCCAGGAGTTCTGTCTCACATCTGCCTTTATATTTAAAGAGTAGCAGGATGCCGTTTGGGTGTTAGTAACGGTGAAATGAACAGATTTGGCTTTTTATTTTGTTATTTTTAAAACTGTTTATTTATTTATTTTTGAGAATGGGAGAGTGAGAGCATGCATGAGAGTGAGCGAGCTGGGGAGGGGCAGAGAGAGAGAGAAAGAGAATCCCAAGCAGGCTCCACGCTGTTAGCACAGAGCCCGACACAGAGCTCGAACTCACAAACCATGAGAAATGACCTGAGCAGAAATCAAGAATCTGACGCTTAATTGACTGAGCCACCCAGGCACCCCCAGATTTGGGGTTTTAAAAGAACACCCAAGCTACAGTGTGGAGGAAGGAGGGAAGAGAACAAGAGGATGCAGGAAGCAAGGTTAAAGCCTGCTACAGAAGACCAGGTGAGAGATTATGGCAGCTTGTACTAAGTATAGGTTGAAATGCAGAGAGGTGAATGGGTCTTAGCAATATTTTGAAAAGTGCAGTGGCTGAGACTGAGTGACGGATTGTTGGGAGGAAGGGGTAGAGCCAGAGGAGGATAAAAGTTCAGTTTGGACAAGTTGAGCTTGATGTCCCATTGAGACATCTAAGTAAAGATGTCAGGAAAGTAGTTGGCTGTAGAAGTCTGGATCGTAGTCGGAGAGGGGGCTGGAAAACAATTACAGTCTTCCACTAGATGAACCTAAATGTCAGGGGGCACCAGCAGGTGGGGTTAAAGACCAGGTGGCAGGCAGGAATTTTGCAGGCAGACCCCAGGCTTGAACAGCTAGTTGCCCTTTCTTTGGTATTGGGAACACTTTTTTGTGGTGTGGGGTCTCATTTATTGGAGTAAAAAGGTAAAGTAAGTGCCACAGTGAGTAGGATTCTGGAGAGAAAAAAATCAGGGGTATATAGTTAACATTAAAACAAGTCTCTTTCTTTGCTTTAGGAAATTTCTAAGGAGGTTACCCAGTGCCTGGTACATTCAAATGTTTGTTGAGCGGCTGCTTTAAATATTTTCCCTGGAGCTGCCCCAATCTAGGATAGGAATTATGAAGCCTCACTGTCTCCTTGTAGCCTCAGACTTTACCCATTACCACTTCACTGGAACTGGATAGAGTTAGCTCTTTTGGGAAATATGACACAATTCTCAACAAACTTTGAAGCTGTTAGCCAGGGCCTCAGCATCTGTTGCTCTACCATTGAAATGCTGCCACCTTCCGGATATGGTGTGACAAGGAGCCAGCAGCTGTGGCCGGCTTCCTGAGAGTGGGAGCCAGAGGGAAGCCCGCCAGCCCAGCCCCATGGTAGTCAAAAGCAGGAATCCAAGCCCCTTGGGCAGGGGGCAGGGGCGGTATTCCCATACAGGGTTTGATCCAACCCTGTTTGGACCCAACCAGGTTCGACAGGCTGCTGGGAAATGACATAAAACTCTCCCTGACCTTTGGGAAGTGGGTCACAGCATCAAACTGGCATGGTCTCTCTGTGACAGGCTGCTCTTTGATCCTGAGATTCTTCACTTGATGTGGGCATTGAGAACAATTTTCAAGATTTCTTCTCTGGTCTCAGAGTGACTTTGGCCTGCTTGGTCTTAGAGGTTTGGCACAACCATGGTCCAGGGTGGGACTGAGGCTTCCATTCCATGGGAGACCAGAAGTTTCCCTTCCAGTAAGACCTGGTATTGAGAGGTGGCTTGGAGGGCTCACCATGGGAGGGGACAGAGGTTCCCCCAAAGGCAGCTCCATTTTCTTCACCCCACGTCAGTCTTAACAGTTTCTGCATGTAGAGGTTTTAAGATTCAGCCTTTGCCCTGACCACTGCCCTGACCCAAGCTCCCCTTACCCCATGACCCTTCACAGAGCTCCCTTCCTCCTGTCCCTGCCTCACCAAGCTCTCCTCCATACATCTGAGTTACCTTAAAATGCATCCCTGAGCAGAATCCGAGATCTCACATGTTCTTCAGTATCCAAAAGCTGAGGTCTAAATTCATTTGAGGCTTTAAAATCCCTTATTACAGGGTTGCTGTACTTTCTAATCATACACCCCATATGCCCTTGTCCCTTCCTTTCTGCCACCTGACCAGGTGTACCTGATACTCTAGTAATAATAGATTATTTCCCCAAATGCACCTTTTGCTTTCATTTCTCGCTATATTTTCTATCAATTTTGCTGTACATGGTCTTAAGCCTCGGTTTCCTGGTCTATTAAGTTAGGAAAATAATGCCTCTTGGTGTTGTGGAGATTAAATAACAGATATATATAAAACCCTTCACTGCACTTGACGCATAATCAGCTCCCCGCAAATGTAGCTGTTGTTAGTTTCATTGTGGTCTTCCTTGCTCATGTCTGCTCATGCCTGTCATTTTTAAAAACTCCAGCTTGAGTCTGACTTCTGCTCAGGTCATGATCTCATGGTTCTTGAATTAGAGTCCTGTGTCGGGCTCTGCACTGACCCCTCAGAGCCTGGAGCCTGCTTCAGATTCTGTGTCTCCTTCTCTCTGCCCCTCCCCCGCTCGCACTCTGTCTCTGTCTTTCAAAAATAAATAAACATTAAAAAAAAAAAAAAAAGTCCAGCTTGAGTCTCATTACCTTCAGAAAACCCTGATCCCCATGGTCATGAATCTCTCCTTCCCTCAGCAGGCTCAGCAGTACACGACCCTTACTCCAATGACCCAGTGTTCGTTAATTATATGTATGCTTTGAGTTATTTACATTTGTAAGCTTTATGAGCTTTTGAGGACAGGAATTCTATATCTTATTTTGTACCCCCCTGTGGCACCTACTCACAAAATGGGGACTCAGTTACTTGTTGCTTTAAATGAGTGGAGGTTGGAAGTTCTAGTCCTGGCCCTTTCTACTCTTGGGTCTTCCAGGCAGAGAGGGGGTTATCAGAGCTGCCTTCATGTCCAAGATCTTGCTTCAGACAAACTGGACAATCTAGGAACTGACTGTTTTAGTAGGGTTAATGCAGACAGAGTGCCTGGATTCCTGTCTTGTTTGGGACAAAACCAGGCAGAACTACCCCTTCCCGTCATGGAGCTCTGGATTCCAGCAACTGGCTTTAATTTGGGCTTTAAGTACTCTGCTGGCCCTGGAAAATCTTGATCTTGAGGGTTGGCTCTGGTTTCCTCAGGCTGTCACGCAACACCCCTCCAAAAGTCAATGCAGCAATGTCTGAGAATGACCAGAAGAGGGCAGTAGAGACCCATTACTATGCAGTCAACTTGCACGGCGGGCAGAAAGCCAAAAGAAAATGTTTCAAAGCAGAAGAAAAGAGTACGTATCAGAGAAGAAAATAAAGATTCTGAAAGAGTTGTGGGCAGCAAGCTGGTTCGGTTCACCAATTTTCCTGGTGACCTGAGAGCAGGAAGTTAGTCAGGGATGCTGGTAAGGCTCAAATGGTATTCTCCAGATCTCTTCCCCACCTGTTGTTGCTGATGCTTCACTTCACCTTGAGAGAGTCATTCTCCAGCAGTGAGGCCAATTCTGTGTGAGTTTGGGCATTGCCTATTTAGTACTTGCACACTGTATTACAGCGTTACAGTTTTTTTACAGAGGACTTCTCACACCCATTTCCCCCCATATTTATTGAAGTATAATTGACAATTTTTGTGTACAATTAAGGTGCGCAACTTGATGTTTTGATATATTTTAAAAAACCGAATCTCCCGTTAGTCTTCAGAGGTAAAAAGAAGAGATGTTATCATCTCTGCTTAAGGAAACTGAGGCTCAGAAACAAGAAATGACTTGCCCAAAGGCATGCCAAGTTTATGGTAGAACCAAGTCTAGAGTTTCTCTGATTCTTGATCCTTTGCTTATTCCTTCTAGTTTTCAGTTGTTTATGTTTGTCAGTTCTGAGTTTTTAAGAGCAAGGACTGGGGTGCCTGGGTGTCTCAGTTAGTTAAATATCTGACTTCAGCTCAGGTCATGATCTCACGGTTCGTGGGTTTGAGTCCCCCATTGGGCTCTGTGTTGTGAGCACGTGGAGCCTGCTTCGGATCCTTTGTCCCCCTCACCCCACCCCATCCCCGCTCCTGCCCAGCTTGTGATCTCTCTCTCCCTCTCAAAAATAAACATTAAACATTTTTTTAAAGAGCAAAGACTACATCTGATTCATCTTTATGTCTCTTGAATGGTGCCCCCTTTCATCTTTAGGGCTGTGACTGGGTGTGTTGTAGAAGGCCCTGCCCCCTTGGGAGTTGGATTCCATGACCTCTTTCTTATCCTTCATGATTTAATAACTCTGATTTTGAGGCACAGCCCTAACAACGGCGGTGGCCCTGATTAATCCCACTGGCGGGGCACTTCAGCAGGGCAGCCACTTGGCTGCCAGTCTTTAAAGACCCATCCTTAGTAATGCGGGGTTGGTGGAGGACAGCTGGGCAGTTTCGCAAAGAGGGCACCAGCCTGGCATCCCTGGTGTTATATAGGAGGTGACTTTAGGGGGTGAGGATGAAAATGTGTAATTTTAGCAGTTACACATGTAAATGTATACATACATTATATATATATGCAGGTGCATATGTTTTGTTGCTTAGAATGAAGTCCGTTTTTTAAGTGAGTTTATCTAAAGAAAAGTGTTCGGTAAATAATAGTGTGGTGGTATGCAGTAGCCAAAAAGCATGAAGCAGGTGTACCAATGGCTGAAGTTCGAGGAATTGTCATGAGGTGGGAAGATGGAACTAGAGTCATAAAATTCATTTCACGTCTGGCTCTGTGACCCTCAAGCCATGTATCCCTGATTAACTTGCCGACCTTAAATGAGTTTTCTCATCTGCAAAGTCGGAGAAGTATTTCCCTCCATAACTCAAATGAGAATAAATTAGAGCACACTGAAGCCTGGGAAATCTGTGTGCAAATGTCCAGTGGTGCTAATATCCCAGTTCCGTGTTTTACCGAAGTTCATCCAGGACCTTCTCTTGACTACTGTAGAGGATGCTTCCTAACTAGCACCCATTTCCCAGGATCCCAAGGACTGAGTTTAGTTCATTTAATTGTCCACACCTACGTCTGCCATTCCGAAGACTAGGAGGAGGGAGGGGCTGGAGAAGCCTGGAATCAGGGCAGAAACAAGTCCCAACACATGTCACTGTTTGCTTTGTCATCCTGATTCAATGACCTCATACAAGGAAGGGAGGGAGCAGGAGGAGCTGTTCTCTTCCAGATACCTAAGGAGCCTTCTGACATCTACTGTTTTCCTTGGCATGAGAGGAGCAGGCGCCGCGCTGTGATTTTTAAGGTCTGAGCTAATCTTGGAAGTGAAGGAGAACAGCACCTCCCACAGCTGGCCAGACTCTGTTTCTTGGGGAGCTGCCTGGAGTAAAAGGGCGGAAGGGAATGATCCCAGGATCCCAGGGGCCAGGGAGTGTCATCATCCTCACACACTCATACATTCAATGAATACTTTCTCAGTACCTACTATGTACCAGGCCTTTGCGGGAAATGAGGCAGCCATGTGTATCAAAGGGCTGCACAGGACCTTAGAGTCACCTTTTTACCACCTGGATTCCTTTTGTCATCCTAACCCCGTCCCCTCTCCCACCCTAGGCTTAATTAAGGTTTAAATAAATTATGTTGTCAGTCAAAAAAACCTGCATGTATTAATTATTCACTTCTAAGTTTTTGGTAATCGATTATTTATGTAACTGCAAATGAATGCTTTTGATCAACACAAGATAAGAACTAGCATTACGACACTGAGTAACTATCCTGTCAGACAAAAGCAGAGAAATCAGCATCTCAGCTATCTCGTTTACCCTGGTTGGGCTTTTTAAAATTTGGGAAGTGGCTAGCAGACTAGGTCGGGAGTCAGTTCTTCGTTTTAGAGATGGCGACATAACTGCTGAATTTGAAGGATAAGCAAGAGTCCACAAGCGGAGAGAAAGAGGGTGCTGCAGGTAGAGGGGGCAGATCAGTCCCACTCCTGTGCACCTGCTCAGGGCTGCTGATGGGCTGATGGGGTGCTTGGGCTGATGGGGTGCAGCAGGCTGTGGCATGAACTTGGTGCGTGGAAGCCGGGATTTGGAACGGGGCTAATGAGGGTGGAGGTGAGAACTGGAAATGTTATGGTCGAATGTTCTAGTCTCCCCACATCATGGTCCTGGAGAAACCGAGGCAGGAAATCCCACTGGAGTCCCTTTGGTTCCCAAGGCAGAAGAGAAAAAGACAGCAAAGGATAAGCCAGAACTCTGCCCCAGAGCTGGCCTGAAACCTGTCTCCCATCCTGGCTGCCCCGCCCCTTAGCTCCAAGAGCACACCATTTTTCTGTGATTTTTTGGCTCATCTCATGAATGTTCCAGAGTCAGAACAGGCTGTGCCATGACTGAAACAAACTTGTTGAACAAATAAACAGGGCGGACTGCGGGGCTGGGGAAGGCACCAGAACTGGGCCCCCACCCGGGTCCATGGGTTCTGGCAAGTCTGTCCTGAGTCTGGACCTCTGCTCCTTCCTTCCAACTCAAGAGGTGAGAGCGTAGGATTTTGGGGGGCCCTTCCAGCTCTGTGATCTAAGCAAATTGCCCACAGAGGGGTAAATGCCAGAGCTGCAAGTTCAAAAGACACCTTCCTTTCTTTTCTTTTTTTTTTTGTATATATATAGTTTATTGTCAAGTTGGTTTCCATGTAACACCCAGTGCTCTTCCCCACAAGTGCCCTCCTCCATGTCCATCACCCCCCTCCCCCTTTCCCCCTCCCCCTTCAGCCCTCAGTTTGTTTTCAGTATT
>CM053576.1:111460753-111516226 GCA_028646485.1 Cryptoprocta ferox | reverse complement strand
TCCCTTGGGTAAATCCCCAGCAGTGCTATTGCTGGATCATAGGGGGGTTCTATTGATAATTTTTTGAAGAACCTCCACGCTGTTTTCCAGAGCGGCTGCACCAGTTTACATTCCCACCAACAGTGTAGGAAGGTGCCCGTTTCTCCACATCCTCGTCAGCATCTGTAGTCTCTTGAGTTGTTCATTTCAGCCACTCTGACTGGTGTGAGGTGGTATCTCAGTGTGGTTTTGATTTGTATTTCCCTGAGGATGAGTGATGCTGAGCATCGTTTCATGTGTCTGTTGGCCATCTGGATGTCCTCTTTGGAGAAGTGTCTATTCATGTCTTCTGCCCATTTCTTCACTGGATTATTAGTTTTTCGGGTGTGGAGTTTGGTGAGTTCCTTATAGATTTCGGATACTAGCCTTTTATCTGATATGTCATTTGCAACTATCTTTTCCCATTCCGTCAGTTGCCTATTAGTTTTCTTGATTGTTTCCTTTGCAGTGCAGAAGCTTTTTATCTTGATGAGGTCCCAATAGTTCATTTTTGCTCTTGATTCCCTTGCCTTTGGGGATGTGTCGATACCTTCCTTTCTGTTAATGGTACCGCGAAGGGCTGGCAAAGGGTAGATCTCCTCATGGCAAATATTGAAACCAAGGGATACCCGTTCCCTCGTTCCCTCCCCAAACACTTATGGAAATCCAATCTGTGCTGGGTGCTCCGCTGACCCTTACCTCAAAGAGCATTCAAGGAGTTCTAAATTCTCCAGCGGAGGAGAGAATGTCATAGCTCCTTGCACGCACTGAGTTCTTGCGCACCTCAAGGCGTTTGCTCTTGCTGACACCTAAACTGTCAACCCTTCCCTCTTAGTTCTTCAGTCTTAGCTTAAATGCCATATCCTCACTAAGGCTTTCCCTAACCCTCCACCCCCATATGTGGTAGGGTTCCCCAGCTCTCCTACCACACTCCATTACCCTCATAGAATGTATGGCAGTTTGTAATTATATGTCTGCCTATTCATTTAGTTATTTATTTGCCACTTTTTTGACTACAGTAAAAGCTGTGTGGAGGTAAGAATTCTGCTTGTATTGATCACTTCTGGACCCTTAGCAGCATATACTTGTGGAACGTTGGCACGTGCCAGATTTTCATAGACCACTTCATTTAGTTCTCTTGATAGCCCTAGGAGCAAGGCGTTATTATTACGTACATTTTGGAGTGAAGAGACAGAGTGGAGGGATTTTAAGTGTCTTGCAGTTGGCAGGGCCGGGTTTGAACCTCGTCTCCAAGTCAGGGCTCTTTCCACTTCACCACATAAGGCTCTGTACCTGGCACCCCCACCTCTGGCTGTTTTCTTTTTTACTTTTTATTTTGAAATAATTTCAACTGACCAAGACTAGTACAGACGACTCCTGTGTACTCTTTACTCAAGTTCACCAGATGTGAGCATTTGTTTTAATATTCTCTCTTTCTGTTGGCTTGTGTTTTTCCATGTTTATACTGATTTCTTTTCTTTTTTGAGTGATTTTAGAGTGACTTGCACACACTATACATCTTTACCCTTAAATACTTCAGTGTGAATTTCTTTTTTTGTTTGTTTTATTTTATTTATTTGAGAGTGAGAGCGAGAGCGAGAGAGAGAGAGAGAGAGAGCGCGCGTGTATGCAGGTGTGCACGAGCGAGGGAGAGGGAGAAGGAGAATCTCAAGCAGGCTCCATGCTGTCAGAGCAGAGCCCAATGTGGGGATCTCATGAACCATGAGATTATGACCTGAGCCAAAATCCAGAGTTGGAGGTTTAACTGGCTAAGCCACCAAGGTGCCCCAAGTGTGAATTTCTATTTTTTCTTTCTTTTTATGTTTATTTATTTTGGAGAGAGAAAGAGAGCATGGATAGAGTGGGGCAGAGAGAGAGGGAGACACAGAATCTGAAGCAGACTCCAGGCTCCGAGCTGTCTGCACAGAGCCTGACATGGGGCTCAAACTCACGAACCGTGAGATCATGACCTGAGCTGAAGTCGGACACTTAACCTACTGAGCCACCCAGGTGCCCCTCCAAGTGTGAATTTTTTAAGGACAAGGGTATTCTTTTATACAAAATCAAAATCAGGGAATTTAAGTCAATATGATACCACTACTTAAGGTACAATACCTGTTAGATTTATCCAATTGTTCCAATAATGTTCTTTGTAATACTTTTTTAGTTTAAGATCCAGCCCAGGATCACATATTCCTTTTAACTATCATATCCCCTTGGTTTTAAATGCAGAATGGTTCCTTGGCCTTTCTTTCTCATTCATGACATTGATATTTTTCCAGAGTATAGGCCAGTCATTTTGCAGCATGTCCCTCAGCTTGGTGTAGTGTGATGTCTTCTCATGATTGGATTCAGGTTAGGTATTTGTGGACAGGAGTTTCAGAGAAGTGATGCTGTGTGCTTCCTATTGGGAACCATGTGAAATCTGCTTGTACTAGTATTGGTGACTTTAACTTGGTTAAAGTTAACACGTGGTTAAGGATGTGTCTGCCAGATTTCTCCACTGTAAAGTTACTGGTTTTTTTCCCTTTATAATTAACAAGTAATTAAGGGAAGATACTTTAAGCCTGTGAAGACACTGCCCTCACTAAACTTTTCCATCTATTGATGTTCTTGACTCAACCAATGATTAGTATGGCGGCTGCAAGATGCAAGTGTTGGTTCTGATTGGAAGGCTGGTGTCACTATTTCAGGATGACAGGGCAGGATGGAAGGAAGGAGGGAGCTAGAGATAACATCTAATCCTGTAAACAGTTGGTTTCTCAAATGTCTGTTGTGGAAAGTAGAAGGTGACTGGTATTTACTTTCTAACCCTATTAAGACAAAAAACTAAAGAATCAGACTGGATTTTAAATGATAAAAGGTGTTACTTCCTAATAGAATAATGATTTCCATTTATTTAGCACTTACTAAACTTCAAACACCATGCAAGCCACTTAGCAGAAGCCACTTAGCAGACGCTATTTCCCTAGTCCTTGTAACAACTCTGTGAGAGACTGTTGTTCTCTCCAGTGTATAGATGTAGAAACTAAGGTGAGAAAGGTTAAAGTATTTGCCTAAAGTCATACAGCTAAGAAGTGGAAGTCTGGATTCCAACTAAGATCTGTTGAGTTGCAAAGCTCTTACTCTTTTTGGTGGGAAGGAGCTCATGACATTCAGCCTCAACATACCCTCCAGGCAGGGCCAGTTTTCAACTAATTCCCAGCTTATGGCTGAGGTATGCTCCCAAAGTGGATGTTAAACCCAGGAGTCCGAGTCTTGCAAAGAGGCTGTGAGGCCTCAGTGTAGTTATCTTCTGGCCTCGGCCAGCGGTCCAGACCATGAGCAGTCCAGACTCCTTGGCTAGGAGTGGTCTGAGAGGACCTCCCACCCTGCTCTGCTGCCGCCCCCGTGAGCCCAGGTGGCAGAGCCATTCCCAGACATTGACTCATCATCAGTCCCCCTCACCCAGCAGTGCTGCATCTCCTGTGCTTAGAAAGGCAGGAAACTGAAGGCCACTACTTTAGAAAGTCTTTCAACAATAAGCTTGATTAAAAGGGGATTTTCCAGTTAACTTGGAGAATTTCAGTTAACCAATGTCTTACTGTATTCTAGTTTTTTCAGATGTGGTAATCTGTGTTCAGTGTATATTTATAGTACATCTCATAACCAGACGATTTACTTCAACAGCATTTCCCCCACCATTCAGGATAAACTGAGGAACCACAGAATTAGCAAGTTGAAAAGGCTTTGGGGATCATTTAGTAGGATCCTTCATGCACAGATGAGGAAATTGAGGCCCAGACAAAGGATGTCACTCACCCAAGGTCACACAGCTTCTTACTGACACAACCATAACAAGACACCCCGAGTCCAACGTGCTTTCTGCCATGTCAGGAATAATTACAAAGCAGGAAACCTTTATGTCCAGGGTTACCTATAGGCCAAATTTAGCCTGCGGTCATGTTTTGTTTGGCTTGCACACTTTTTAAAAGTTGGGAAATTTCCCATAAAAATCCACATTTGTTTCTTTTGAAAAGCTGGAAAATCTAGTTATACCTGGCCCAATGGCAATGAAGGAGGACTGAGTAGCAGCGACCCCTCCAACTGGGGACATGGGATCTAGATGCCGACTCCCATCACCCTGTCATTGGGTACTTGGCCTATCTCACCCATTTCATGACCTGCTGGTCCCTCTGGGAATTGGAATTTAGGTTCTCTGCTTTATAGTGAAAGGCATTCCTTGGTTCATAAAAAAGAAGGCTGAAGTGACCCAGACCAAAGAGGGGAGACACTGAGGAGTCAGAAGCACCTGTGTTAGTTGAGTGCCAGGGTGCAACACCAGGGGTCCTGGCTGGTTCTGGGCAAGCTTAGATCAGGGGCTGAGAAAGAGCTCTAGGGGTTTCCAATTGAGGTGAAAAATGTGAAACGCTAAATAACAATAGGAACGATACTACCTGGCAAGATCAGATGCTCTGGAAAAGTGACTGGAACAGGCAAGATGAGCTAAAGCAGTTCAGATGGTTGAGAAGGCTATAATGGAGATGGGTCTTGACTCAGAAGTTAACCTACTTAAAAACATTTTTTTTAATGTTTATTTATTTTTGAGAGAGACAGACAGAGTGTAAGCAGGGGAGGGGCAGAGAGAGAGAGAGACACACACACACACACAGAATCTGAAGCAGGTTCCAGGCTCTGAGCTGTCCACGCAGAGCCAACACAGGGCTCGAACCCATGAACTGTGAGAGCATGACCTGAGCCGAAGTTGGACGCTTAACCGACTCAGCCACCCAGGCGCCCCGAAGTTAACCTATTTTAAAGAATGGAGAAGCTATGGGTAGAAAAAGTAGCCAGGAAGCTACTACAGCCATCAGAGCTGAGAGCTAGTGAATGGAGATGGGAAAGGGATGGAAGGATGGATGCCAGAGAGATCCCAAAGGGATGGACAGGATTTGGTGCTGGTGTGGAGGTGGGAGGAGAGGGCAGAAGAGTCAAAGTTGATGACACCTTTGTGCCTGGGTGACCAGGGGGATGTTGTACCCAAACAGAAAAGGGAAGCCAGGAGGGAAAGCTGACTTGGGGGAAGATGAAGAATTCATTTCTAGGTATGTTGATTTTGAGATGACAATGGCAGGTGAAGCTGGGACTGCAACTCAAAGAGAAGCCAGAGCTGGTAGCCCAGATGAGATAGCTGAAACCACCACTGCCACCAAAGGGCCGAGGGCACAGGATGGGGAACTGATGGCAATGTGATGAACCCTGGGCATAGCCACCCTTAGAAAGGTGCAGAGGAGGAAGAGAGCCAACGTAGAGAAAGGGCAATCAGAGAGGCAGGAAGAGATCAGAGAGGCAGGAAGAGAACCAAGTTGGGGTATTGCTATCGAAGCTCAGGAGAAGAGAGCCTTTTTTTTTTTATTTTTTTTTATGTTTATTTATTATTGAGACAGAAACTGAGCATGAGTGGGGGAGGGGCAGAGAGAGAGACACACACACACAGAATTCAAAGCAGGCTCCAGGCTCTGAGCTGTCAGCACAGAGCCCGACACGGGGAGCACAGAGCCTGACACGGGGCTCAAACCCACGAACCGTGAGATCATGACCTGAGCTGAAGTCAGACGCTTAACCGACTGAGCCACCCAGGCGCCCCGAGAAAAGCCTTGTATAGTGTCGGAAAACAGGTCTGAAGTCAAGAGAGCAGGGACTGAGAAAAGGTCCTTGAACTGGACAATGAGGAGGGCATCACACTGAGAACACATATATAGGAAGTGGAGGTGACCCTGGCACTGTAGAGGCATCTCACAGGGCTGGGGGAAAGAACTAAGACAATCGACAGTGGGCACCTTAGGGACCAAGGAACCTGGGGAGGGAGGCATGTCTGTAAGGTGGTAGGGAAGGCTTCAGCAGAGAGAGGAAGAGATTGAGGGGCCCTTTTAACACCTGTGGGAGAAGGGGAGATCCTGAATCAAGAGCCAGATTTCAAAGGCTGATTTCCATGGTGGCTGCTCCATTTGCTTGGGGATGGGCTCTTGACTTCACACATCATTATGGAGGTATCTCACATCACTTCCTTATTTAGGACTCATTTTTCCTATCAGGATTAAAAAAGAAAACAAAAACTTCTTTGGGTGCTGCCTACTCTGAAGGGCAGCAGACAAGGTCTGAGTGACTGAGAAATAAACTGGCCCCCTGACCCTCCCTTGACAGAGAAATACCTTTGAGAGCTGCCTCCCTTTGCACTTCCTCACTTAGTCCTGTGAGGGAAACTTGATTAATGGTGTTCCCATTGTGCAAATGAAGTGGAGGCTCAGGGAGGTCAAGGTACCAAAGCTACCAATGTTGGATTCCAGTACAAATCTTCTCAAGTCCCAGTGCCACGGCCTTTCTACCACCACTTAGGCAGGATCCAGGAAATGAACTAGACTGAAGATGAGGGGCATGCCCCCTACCCCAAGGAGACACTTTACAATCTGACCTCCCTTAGCCCATTTGGGGGTGAAATCCTTGCACATACAAAGCCACATGTAAAAACACACATTGATTAAATATAAAGAAGCAGATCACTGGGGAGGGGAGGGAAGGAAGAAGGGAGAAGTGAATCTGGTTGGGAGGAAACTGGCAAGAGGAACGGCTCTATGGGATGCTCTGTGGGGGCCTCTGAGCTGGGGCTTTTGACCTAAGGTCCTTGCGGGTCGCTTGGGTGGCCCAGTCGGTTGAGCGTCCGACTCAGGTCATGATCTCACGGTTTGTGGGTTCGAGCTCGGTGTGGGGCTCTGTGCTGACAGCTAGCCCAGAGCCTGGAGCCTGTTTCGGTTTCTGTGTCTCCTTCTCTCTCTGCCCCTTCCCTATTCATATTCTGTCTCTCTCTGTCTCTCAAAAAGAAATAAATGTAAAAAAATTTTTTTTGAAATGACCTAGGGTCCTTGGACACCTAGAGTGGCATGCACGACCCTGACATTATAAGAGAATTGCAGGGTCTTGTTAGTGTGTGTAGGTTTGCATGTGGACACTTTCTGGGGAAAGGGTGCATAGCTTTCATCAGATTCTCAAAGGGGCCTTTTGTCCAAAACAGAGTTGAAAACCACTGATTCCAAAGCATCTGCAGGGACGCAGTGGTATAATTTATACCTGGTCCCTGTCATTTTTTCTAAATCCTTGCCTAGAAATCTATACTAGCTAGCCTTCCGTCAGTCACGGGGTGGTGGGGAGGAGAGGGTGTAAAGCCCTCCTCGAAAAGCCGCCTTTGGGGCCGTTGTGGCAGACTGACTCCCTGAAGTCTCCGGGGTGCTGCGCCGCGCGGGCGCAGGGGTGGCTGCCCAGGGAAGGGTCGCGTCTCCGCTTCCAGGGGGCGGGAGGGGGAGGCTGCGGGGAGCCGGAGCGGATGTCACGGCTTACCTCAGAGCCCGAATTAGAAGGCTGAAAAAATCACAGCAGGAAATAATGTGGTGCCTAAAATAGAAGCATCAACTGGGAGAGAGGCCGGGGAGTAGGTGGCATTTGAGGCTCCTGCCGAGTCCTCCCCAGCGGCTGCCTGACTAGTGCGTCGGAGGCGCGTGTGGATGCAATCAGGCCAGAAAAGGCCAGAACAGGCAAGAAAGGCCGAGGCTGCCTTTCTGCTGAGGAAGGAGGGCTGCTCAGTAAACAGACTCTCCGATGGGAAGGCGGGGCTGCCATTTCTGGCCCGCTTGCCTCCCTGCTGGTTCCTTCTCACCTTCCTCCTTCCTTCCCTCTCCCCCCCAATCTCCCCTCCCCCACTTTGGTCTTCTGCCTTCCCCACTGCCTCCAGCCTCCTCCCCCACCCACTACCTTCCTCTTAACCCTCCCTTTTTTTCTCCCTCCCGCTCTGGTTTTTCCCACACAAGCCCATCCGTCTCCCCACTCTCCCCCAAGGCCCTGCCTGCTTTCCTCCTGGTCTCTGGATTGCAAGCAGCTTGACCTCCAGACAGGAAGCTGCCTGGAGGCCCTTGGTGCCTTTCTAGGCAATCCAATCAGAGGCCATTCTAGGAGCAACAACCTTCAAGGTCAGCCTCCCTCTGCCTGACTGCAAGACCCCTGGAACCATCCCTGACCCTGTCACCATCCCCACCTCTGAGACTGTCAAAGCCTGCTGCCTGCAGAAAGGCCAGAGGGCAGACGTTGGACCGCCTCTCCAGTGGGGTTGAGCACTACCGAAAACTCTACCAGCACATGGGGCTGGCCCTCCTTCCATGGACACATCCACAGAGGGGACCCTCACAAAGGTTCCCTGACTGGTCCTAGGGTTTGCCAGGCAAGGGGCCCGGTGCTGCAATACTGGCTAAGACAAACAGCCACATACCAAAATAGTACCTGGTCAGCATTTACATACTAACTCTTAATCCTCACAACAGCCCCCTACTAGAAAAGTACGTACTTTTATTATCCCCATTTTCCACATGAGGAAACTGAGACACAAAAAAACGAATTAAGTTGGCCATGTTTGCAGAGCTAGTCCAGTGGAAGAGCCAGGATTTGGGCCCCCAGTAGTCTGACCGCAGGGTCCCTTCTGCTGAATTTCACATGCTGTTATTGCCTCTTAGTGCCCTTCTACTCAGCTTTTCTTTCTAAAAATTATTTTTGTTTTGTTATTTTTTCCCCTGAAAGTAAGCATAAGATATTTGAGATTCTAAGCGTTATGGGTGCTTTGAGATTTCAGTTGTTAAAAAAAATCAGATACCCTTATTTTTACTTCTCTGGGTGTTTTTCCCCCCAGCTGTTGCTCTACTGAAAATAAGTGCTCTCATTTTTGCCATTTGCAAATGCTGTGCGTCCTTATCACCATCTGGAATGGAATGGGCATTCATTTGTGCTCAAGTGCACTGCCCACACACACACGTACATGAGCCACTGGCCGCCTCCCACATTATGCCTTTGCACTGCTCCGGGGTTAATGGCTTATGATTTGCCAAACAGAATTCTCCGGAAAGGTATGTGGCTAACGTGGCTTCACATGGGCTTTATTCTCTGGGGACTGGGAGCTATTGGAATAAGTGGTAAGAAATGTGGCTGAGGTCATGGGTTAAGGGACTAAAAGAAAAGTCGGAATAAAATAATAATATAGTTAACATTTATTAATACTTAACTACATGCAAGCCATTGTGCTAAGCATCTTACAGGAATGATCTCATTGAAGTGACACGATAGCCTATGTTATTAGAAGTGTCACCCTGTGGCATTCATTAGTAGTATCACCACCATTTGACAGAAAACTCAAGGCTGGGTGAGGCTTAGGGCTGAAGCTCTCATGCACTGAATCAGCACTCTGGTTCAGCAGATTAAAAGGAGGTGCTAGTTTTTGCAAGCTTTTTTTCTCCGAAATATCCGGAAAGATCTTTGTCATCATGCTGATTATACAAATAATATGCTCACTATGAAGAATTAAAGCGACAGAGAAGTGTACAAAGTAAAATATAGAAATCCTTCCCCACAATGTGTCTCTGCATAGACTCTGACACACTTGTACGTGTGTCACGCTGTCATTCTCTTCAGTGGACATCTTTGTGTGTGTCAGTACACACTTGATTGTCATTTCCAAAAGTCAGCGGGGAGTTGGTGGGCCAGAAGTTAGGAACACTTATGTTTTGGTCACTCGTTGAAATGTACAAGTTGTGATTTTATTTTAAGCCATGGTATGCAATGAAAGGTGAGGCTACAGTGCAAATAGGCCCTTATATTGCTGACGGCAGTTTAATGAGCACAGGCTTAGAAAAAGCAATTTGTTAGTATGTACTGGGAGACTTAAAAACGTTCACCCTTTTTGCCTCAGAGCAATTCTACTTATGGGAGCGTGTGTCTGACCCGAGCAAATAAATAAATGAAAAAGTAATATTTAGCATTAGGAAAGTGAAACTTTGGGCATAACTTAAATGCCTTTCAACAAGGAAATGGTTAAATAATAAGTGGGAAAAAATGATGACCATCTTTTTTTTGAGAGAATATTATATGCTCACTAAAAATGATGGTTAGGAGGACTCTAGTAACATGGTGAAAATGCTTAGAAGGTAAAGTCTAATGAAAAAAGTAGTTCACACAGTTATATGCACGTATGGTTACAATTGTATGAAAAGAAACTAAAGAAATAGCAAAATGATATCAATGGTTATATTACAGTGTTGGGATGAATGTGGTTTTCTTTGTCATTCTTTCTGTAATGTAGTTTATTTTTGTAGCAAAACTTACTATTTTTTATTATTTTTGTAGCAAAACTTATTATTTTTGTAGCAAAAACATTTGTTTAAAGACTCGAAAATGGGTGGAAATTGTCAAAGAACTTTGCTTCCTTTCTCCTCCCTGGATTTGAGTTTCAATTTCTGTAAAAGAAGCAGTTAGACTAGAAGGAGAGGACTTCTAACTTCTCCCAGTTCTGATATTGTAGATTCTCTGATATAAGTAGGTGGCTCTTTCTGTTACAGACTCGAAGCCAAAATTCAGTCTTTACACTGAAAACGGACAGATCAGATAAGAACCTGTTTTGTAACAGCTTAGGCTATGCTTGCGTGTGTAAAAATTTCCATGTTAGCTGGGAGAAGAATGTTGCTTAAATTTGTGTAGATGCATCCTTAGGCTGGTTTCATTGGGAGATAGAGGGCCCCAGACTTGGGAGTCCTGGGACTGGATTTTGAGCAGTCATTTCCTGGCCCATCCCAACACTGAGGGGCTGTGTCTGGGACCAGCTCCCTCATTCTCCCTCCTATGAGGCCAGGGTGCCAGTGGTGTGTGTGGTTCTCCCAAGGCCATACTGGCCCCCTCCTCTGCAGTGCAGGGCCTGAATGGACACTGTTTCTCCTGCCTAGTAAAGAGGTCCTTTAAGACAAGAACTGGGTTTTTATCCCTGGTATCTGAACTATGAATGAATGAATGAATGAATGGGAGGGAGATAGAGTGAAGAAGGCCCATTATATGGGAGACCCAGGATTTCACTGATTCTTTGAAATAAGTGAGGCTAGCAGTCAGGGGAAGCATGTTGTGAGTTCATGGATCTGGAGTAGTGTGTGTGTGTGTGTGTGTGTGTGCCCGCGCGCACGCACTTGCATGTGTGTGTATGTGTGTGTGTGGTGTTTGGAAAGGGGCAAGGCTGGAAGAATACCTCTCTGCCGGCACAGCCTTCGTCAGAGCCCTGAAAAGGGCTGAGTGGGCTCTGACTCAGCTCTGTGACTCACTTTCTGCGTTGCCGTCTCCATGCTCTGGGCACATCCTCTGGACCATTTCAGCTCAGCCTCGAGTGGAGGAGGGTGAGATCTGAGCGGGTACCTCCGGGTGACTCATCCTGCTGAGCTGGAAGGAAGGGGCCAAAGCCCCGCTATCCTACACTGCCTCTCCAGTGGTTCTTCTGCAGCCCAGACCTCGTGCATGGGTTATGGCTGTTCCACTAACGGCCCCCACCCAGCCACTACCCACCACCCACCCACACCTCCCTGCTTAGACTGCCATGATTTCCTTGGTGCCTTCACTCGGCTGTCCCCTGTGCTTCTTGTGGGCGTCTGAAGTCAGCCTGTAAGGGGGCTTGCGAGGCTCTTCCACACCATCCAACTGCCATTCTGTTCCTTACCTCTCACAGAACTTTCCAGCCTACAAGATAGTTTTACATCCCTCCTCTCACTTGATTCTCTCCAAAACTTTACGAAGCCTGGCAGGGTGGCAAATATCACCACTGTACAGGGAAGGACATAGTAAAAGGATGAGTGAAGGGCATTGAGGGCTAGAGTGGACTCGGGCATGCCGAGGGAGGGGCAGACCTGGCAAGGGCACTGCCAGGGATTTGGTTGGACAGTGGGCTGGGGAAGAGGGATGGTGCTGGCTGGTTTGTGGCACAACAAGAAATAAGGCTACATGGGGGCAGAAGACAGACAAGGTGTTTTGACTTTATCCTGAGACCAATGGGAAACCCTCGAGAGGTTTTAAGCAGGGGACCCTGGGTTTGGCGTGGCAGGGAATTGGAGCAGGGCGACCAGGGGGCTCTCTCTGCAGTTCAGGTGAGAGCTGACAGTCCACCTGCAGACAGCAGCTCCTGTGGTGGTGTCACCCCTTAGTAAATTGTTTATGCTGATTCTATGGTAAAGGGGGCTGAAACTCTTGATAGACAGTGACTGGAGCAGGGCAGTAGATGAGTGGCTCAGGGAAAAGGGAGAGACACTAGGGACCCCTACACTTAAGAGCTGAGCAAAGGAAGGTGCAGCCCCTGCGACAGTGCTCTCACAGGAGGAGGGCATGGTATAATGTGAGGGCACCTGCCTGCCCGTGACGTCCTCCATGTGGACAAGGCCTTGTGAAGGAGACAGGTTACTCTTGTCTCACAGAGGTTCACAGGTAAAATGACCTGCGGGGACCCCTGGGTCTTCCCTCTGTCATGATCCTTCTGCTACCCAATGCTGAGCTGCACGGGTTGCCACTCAGGAAGTGAGGACACAGTCTGGGCAGACTGCCAGGAAGTGGCCTCTCAATAGAGTTCCCAGAACAGCCAGTGGGCTGTAGCTGCGGGCTCTGGGAAGGGACTGGACTCCCTGAGCCCTTTTAGCCCTGGGGATTTCAGAGAGGATAATGTTTCCAGGTAAAATATGGGATGCCTAGTTGAATTTGAAAGTCATATGGATAAATACTTTTTAGTATATCTCAAACATTCCATGGGACATACTTATATTTTAAAAGTATGTGATTCTTATCTGAAATTCAAGTTTAACTGGATGTCTGCCCTATATTTTTGTTTGCTAAATTTGGCAACCCTTGGGGTGCCTTACTGCTGCAGCCTATCAGGGCCTGAGGATTTTCCTCTGTCTGAGACCATATTAAGAACAGCCTCTGCATCCCTCAGCCTGCCCTGGGACCTCACCTGGGGCTCAGGTCACTTGGGGACACAAGCTCTGTCCCTGATGGCCCTCAGCTTCTGGCTCAGCATAGCTTCTGGCTCAGCCCAAGCTAGTGTGGCCTTCCACATGCTAGTGGCTCTTTGCCTGGGTGGGGACAGCCTGCTGCTTCTGATCATGAGACCTAACTAATGAGGTACCAGGGCTGTCCTCTGGTCAGCAGTGTCTGCCAGCTTGTCACATCCAGGCCCAGTAGGTGGCCCAAGGGGCCTGGGACTAGAGGACTGGTGGAAAAGGGAGATGTCAGCTCTACCCTGGGTCTAGGAACTGAAGGTAGTTTTTTAAAAATGGCAACATCATGGGGTGCCTGAGTGGCTCAGTCAATTAAGCGTCCGATATTGGCTGGGGTCGTTTGTGATCTTGTGGACTGTGAGTTTGAACCCTGTGTCAGGCTCTGTGCTGACAGCTCAGAGCCTGGAGCCTGCTTCGGATTCTGTGTCTTCCCCTCTCTTTCTCTGCCCCTCCCTTGCTCACACTCTTTCTCTCTTTCTATCAAAAATAAGTAAACATTAAAAAAAAATTTTTTTTAATGGCAACGTCACACCTGGCCTGGCTTTACAGAGTTCAAGAGGCTGCCACATGTCTGACCTCATTTGACCTTTACCATGTCCTTGTCAAGTGAGGAAGGAGGGTATTTGCAGCCGCCTTCTCCTTTATAGATGAACAAACTGGGGCTGAGAGATTTAAGCCAGCCCTGAATGCCGAGGCTCCCCTCTAGCACAGAGCAAGGTGATCAGCCAAGCTGCTGCTCCAAGAAGTATGGGAGTTGGCACTCTGGGTGAAATTTCTCCACTTCCACAGTAGGGGGCAGACCTGAGGCCATGCTTTGAGAAGTAGGTGGATGGACGAGGCCACCGCTCTGCCCTGGCCATAGGCAAAAAGGGCAGGCAGGCAGCTCTGGCTGAAGGAATTTGGAGAGTTTCCTTATGACACATCTTTTTGGTACCCCTTCCCTGGGCACGGAGTGGACAGCGGAGATGATCTCCCCAGGGGAGCAGGACCCGGTGCTGCGTGCTGGGAGTGAGGATGTAGGTCAGTCACAGCAGAGTCTGTGAATGTAGAGCCAGACTTTGAAGGAGGAAGATACAGGGGTGGGTGTGGCTGAAATTGTGCATGTGAGGAGTTGAGTTGTATGTATTTATTCCAGAAATATTTTATGAACATCCATACATACCAGACACCATTCTAGACCGGAGAATACTGCAGGATAGAAAAGATGTGATGCCTGGAATACACAGATTGTCTTCTCTCACTCCTGCATTGACTATTTTGACCCCAGCAAATGTAATGCAAAATTTAGCCCCTTTACCAGCTTCCAGAACAAAAATCCTTTTCTACCAAATGTAGGGTAGGGGACTAATTTTACTGAAGATTTCCTGGGATGGGGTAAGAAGCGACATGGCTCTTCTCACAGCCTCTCATTTTGTGAATCCTTCTCCCACATCCCCTTTTGGCCGTGCAGTGTTCTGGGGGCACACGTCTCTCCCTCCACTCCCCAACCCAAGCTCCCCATCTTGCCAGCCTTTCTCCCACAGTTTTGCACAGGCTCCAGTCTTGGAAGGGAAGGCTTTTGTCTCATTCTGGCCTCACTGTTTGGCCTTGAAGGACATGCCTTGATCTGCAGGGCCCCTGCTTTCTGACATGGTGATGTTGGCTCTATCCCATTTCCACTTCTCAGCATTACTCCAGGGTGAAGTGAGCTCATATCTGAAAAGACTTTTGCTCAGATCTCTAGCACCGTGGGTCATGTCAACCAGAGATACACTTGATGGTGTCTTGCTCTCAATGTTAGATCAGGCAGGAGAACACCAGTCCCTAGTGTTTTACAGTCTTGGAGATGATGTCCCTGTGGGAGTAAAGGTTCCATTTTCTTTTTTCTTTTTTCTTTCCTCTCCTCTCCTCTCCTCTCCTCTCCTTTCCTTTCCTTTCCTTTCCTTTCCTTTATTTTTAAAGTTTACTAATTTTCAGGGAGAGAGAGAGAGAGTAAGCAGGGGAGGGACACAGAGAGAGAGTCAGCACAGAACCCAACACAGGGCTTGAACTCAGGAACTGTGAGATCATGTCCTGAGCCGAAACCAAGAGTCCGACACTTAACCCACTGAGCCACCCGGGCGCCGCCCTCCTTTTATTTTAGATTGGATGTAGTTTAGCACTTTGTTCTCACTCTTGTTAATAAAATAAAACAATATGAACATTGACAGCCTGTGTTTATGTGTTTGTGTTGTGTCTGTCACTAAAGCTGCAACTGCAATGTAGATTTTTAACAAAATGGTTTTCATTCAGTGCTGGGGAGTATGATAATTAAAAACAAAAAGGAGGGCAGATTCTTCTACTGTATCTTTTCCATCCTGCTTTCTCTTCCTTTTCTTCTTTTCATTTCTCCCTTAAAACAGAGGAGTTGACCCCTCTGTTAATATTGACCTTGGCCATCTCTAACAAAGCAAAAGCAGAGAAACTGGGTTCTAAGAGTATCTGTGCTAATTCTGTGAAGAGTCCAGTTAGGAAGTCAGGCAAATGCTCACCTTTCTTCCGCTCTTGCCTGTTGCCTGTTGCAGGTGGGTTTTGTTTGCTGCTCTGCTCTCCCCTCCCCTCCAAGGTCTGCACTGTGATCTGGAGCACTGTATGTGGTGCCTCTGGTGAGTGATGTGTGAATGAGGAGAGCAAGGAAAGAGAAGAGGAAAGAAGAGAAAAGACAAGGAGCAAAGAGAGACTTTCAGTTGCCTTGTGAGCTCAGGGACAAGGATGAGAGACACAATAGTCATGTTACATTTTAATCAGGACTTCGGTCTATTGGCTGAAAGTAATAGGAACAATTCTAATTAGCTTGAACCTCCCAGGGGAAGGTGTTGGTCTCATAAGCTGACTGTGGAGACAGCAGAGAGGGAACAACTGGGTTCCAGAGTGGCCACCCTGGGGACTCACCTTCCCCTCCCGCAGCTCTCAGGGCTGGTGCCAGAAAGAAGAGAGATCTTGCCACCAGCTTCCGGTAGAAGGCTCTGGCAAACAGCAACATACCATCTTTTAGTAGTCAGATTTCAAAAATGTTGAACTTCATTAATCTCAGCTATTGGTGAAGGGATGGGAAAATGGGGACCTTAATGCTCTGATACACTGCTGGGGGCGGGGTGAGTAAGTTGTCCCTTTGGAGAGAAATGTGACACTCATATTATGATTTTAAATGTGGGTACTATTGATCTGATGGTGCCACTTCTCAAAATCCAGATTAGTGAACCTCACACATAGGCATACAGAAATATAGGCAAGGATGTTATTTGAAATATTCTTCGTAGAACAAAATTAGGAATCACTTAAATGTTCATCTTTAAACCATGGTATGTATATTTTATACTCTGAGTATATGGAAACTTAAAAAAATGAAACATGTACTGACATAAACCCCTAAGTCGTCTTGGTAACTGAAAAAAGTAATGTGCAGAATGATGCATACAATATGCTATTCGCTCGAGCATAAACAAAAACAAAAACAAAACCTTGAAATAATAATCGGTATGTCTGTGTGTTTTATCACATATTTCAAAGTGTATCCAAATGCTTAGAAAAAAAGTCTGATGAGGAACTAAGGGATGGGAATTGAAGGAGACGGTCAGGTTTGAATTTTTTCAACGATAACCTATCCGTGTAGAATTTATTTATTTAGAGTTAAGATTGAAGAGGAAAAAATAATGGGAGCATTCTGATTGGTTCAACTGGGGTCATGTGACTATTCCTAGGCCAATCAGAGGCCAAGAGGCTCCCAGGGCTCTATGACTGGCCGCACCTGGGTTACACATTCACCCTTGTGAACACTGGAACAATATTGATGATTGGCAGGTCCTTCCATAATTACACGTTGTTGTGGGGAAGGAGCTGTTCCCTCAAAGAAGGGAGGTGCTGTTCTCGGCAGACAAAATGACAAATCTCTATAGTGAAAGCATTTGGGCCAGCATCATCTGTATGTGTCCTCCAAGGCTGAATGATTTGTTCAATATGTTTCTATTACAGTATAGGATAAGGATTTGTTTTGCTCTGCTATATCCCCAGAACCCATGAAGGTTCAGGGTATATAGTAGTTGCTTGGCTTAGCGAATATTGGTTGAATGGAGACATCATTATTATCATTTATGATTATTTTAATAGTAATCTATAAATGGACCAGCTGACAGAAGCAACTCTTCCCAAATGCTCTCAGTAGGGGCAGAAGGGAGAAAGGAAGAGGAAGTCGAATCACCAGCTCAGGACTCTTCCCAAGGCCAGGGAGTCACCAGGACACACACCTGGGACAGTTTGACAATGACTTGGCAGAGGCATGGGGTTGGGCAGGGGGAATGCCTGCAGCCCAGTCACTCACACTTCTCATGACTAAGTGATGCTTCCTTTCTGGGCTACGCACTTTGCAAATGCTTCCTTAGCCCGTGTTATAGACTCACCAGCTGTGGAAGATGGAGCCACAGTGGAATAGAAGGTGGCAAAATGGGCCAGGTCACCTAGGGTGGGTGACCCTTGGGGGAGTCACCTAAGTCATCTGAATTCTTTCCTTATCTGCAAAGTGCGAATGTTATAAAGAATCTCTCCCTTGGCCAGTGGTGAATGAACATGGCCCTCCATCATCCACTGGGAAACACAGAGACATCAACTAAAACGCTGAGATGGCTCATTTTTCTGAGAGCCTACCACGGACAAAGAAGTCTGAGCCCCAAGAATTGAGCCTTGGGGGTGCCCACAGCAGGGAAGGGAGGACTTGTAAAGGATACAGTGAAGTAAGAATAGGTGGTTTTAGAACAACTTGAGGTCAGGAAAGCTAACAAGGCAGAGGGTTCCAGGAAGGGGGTCACCAGCAGTGTTAACACTGGTGCTGTTGGAAGGAGGCCTATGGGACTCTGGCAAGAGAATGGTTCCAGAAAACGGGTGAGGCTGGAAGCCAGCCGGCAGAGGGGAAAGAAGGAAATAGCTTCCAATTATATTCTCTTCCATACTTCCCAAGAAGACTGGGTAGTCCTTCCTCCTCCCCCTTCCCCCTCCTGGGTGCTGGCCTCTGCCTGGGGAAAGAGCTGGTCTGCCCCAGGTCTGTTGGGAGGGAAGGCTCAGCCCCAGGCCTGACCCAGCCATTGTCACTCCCTCTGGAAGGGAACTGGATTCTGCTGCGTCCTGCACTCACTGCACCCCCGTCTACTCCCAATGGGCTGAGGTCCTGCCTGGAAGGGGCTGATCAGCTTCTTGCCAGGCATGGCCTCCCTGGGCCCAGTGGCAGAGGAAATTCCTTTAGCCAGGTCCAGGGTGTGTCTGCTCCAGGACCTCTGTGTCTTGGACCATGTGTTTATCCTCCTTGGGTCTCCCCTACCATGCAGATAACCCCAAGCCCTGTGCCTCCTGTGCTACAGAGTTCCCAGAATGCCTCTCACCTGAGCACATTTCCTTTTTTTTTCTTGCTCTGAATTCTTTTTTTTTTTTCTTGTATAGTTTATTGTCAAGTTGGTTTCCATATAACATCCAGTGCCTGAAAACATTTCCTGAGTGGAGAAATAGGATGGTCTTAAGGCAGCAGACATTAAAGTATTGTATTATATAAATATATACATAAATGTATAATTTATAAATGGTATAATATACATATCTCTGTTTTATATTTGGGGGTTGAGGCTTTACTGTAGAGATACAATTTTGTATCCCCTCCCCCCCTTTATTTTCACAGAACGCCAAATCACAAGCACTTTGCCAGGTCATAAAAAAACGTGTGAAGGCATTTTAATTAAGGCCAGGAGAGACCAGCATGGAAATCAGTGTATATTTGTAGGCAAAGGAGCAGGTGTGAGTGGAGAGAGAGACTCCAAGATGCTACAGGGTGACGGATGTCAGCCAGGAGCCCAAGTGGGGCCAGGGCCAGGACGGGGGGCACCGGGGCAGTTAGGGCTGGAGGTGTTCTGGGTGGGGAGGCAGACCGCACCCTGCTTTCACTCTCGCTCTTGTACTAGCTCCAGTGACACCCCCCCACTCCCCCCAGAGACCAGGCAGTGAGTCCACATTCTTCAGGTTCAACGGATTTTCTGGTTGGAGAAATGTGAGAATTTAAATTGTTGCCACCAAACGATCTAGTTGCTGAACCTTTGAACCCTAAGCTGAGCTTGGCTTGGCTGAGTCTTCCATAAGAACCCAAGGGGAGCTAGAGGTGTGCATGTCTGGTGGAGACTAAAAATGCAACCAGACAGTTCACAAACCGAGCAAATTCCAGGACACATTTTCAGACATGTTTCCTTCATTCCTCAGGACCCTGTCCCCTCATCAGCCCTGTAATCATTGGCTACCTTGACTCCCACAACTGAGATTCTGCACCAGCAAATACCTCCGCCCTTTGCTATGGTCATTACCCAGCATTGGACAAGTACCATTTATATTTATTGAGCAACTACTGTGTGCCAGATACTACAAGACACTGATGTTACAAGACATATCCTTGTCCTTAAGAGACTTCCATGTAAACAGCAGCTTGCTCAGGGGACCACAGAGATTGCCCAAACTTGTATTTAAGTAATAGACCCCTCTGTGAACTGATGACAGCTTTGTACACTTCCCCAGAAAAACACAACATGCACGGAAATTTGCATACACTTGAAGGTGGCACCAACTTCCTGGAAGCTCATTTATGACTTTAAGTGTCTGTGTTCCCCAAGTTGCAAATGTTTTATCTAATTTAACCCTCTCATTCTGTAGATCAGGAAACTCAGAGAGAGAAATGACTTGTCCAGGGTCACGCAGTAGGTTAGGGACTGAGCCAGCCCTTGATGCCAGGACTTCTGGCTCTCCCAGGTACTGCCCCACCAGGCTTCTTCTGCCTTCCCTGTTGGCTCAGAGAACCTGGCTGGAGAGGGGTCCTGGGCCAGTTCCCTTTTCAACTGTCAAGTCTAGGGCTGCCCAGCCTACAGGACTCCTCCTCCACCACCCTACTGTCCCCTCAGGAATGCAGGGCCAGTGGTCAGGAGTGCCCTGAACAGTTGCTCTGACCCTGATCACCCACTGGTTCCCCCCAGACGTCAGGGGAAATGTTCTGCAGAGAACAGGATGTGTTTTCCTGCAAAATCATTTGTCTCATTTGCATACTGGTTGGGACACAAATGTCATTCCCTGCCCATTTCCTCCCTAGGGAGAAGTGTTCCCATCACGGCTTTCCCCTCAAATGACAGGCAGCCGTGTGGGCCCAGCCTCAGCCCCAGGGGACAACTTCCTGATAGGAGGGAATCAGACATTAGTGAGGGCTCCCGGATGTAAGGAGCCCCCTTTCTTGCCTTCTCACTTCCAGGGCTTGGCTAGAAGGGGGCTCCAGGGTCCAGCTCTGACAAATGGCCTGCTCCTATGATCCCCAGGGCTCTGGGCATCCACCTTTATAACACATTCTTGGAGGTAAATTACTGGAAATTCATCTGCTAGAAGGGAGGCTTGAGGTGATGTTAGGTGAAAAATAATAACAAATAGCGCTTATTACATGCCAGCATTGCTCTGAGCAACTTACTGTAAATTCATGTAATTCTCACAACAACCTAGTGAGCTCGGTTCTATTATTTTTTTCCATTGTCCATGTGAGAACTCAAGGTTGAGAGAGGTTAAGGGCACAAAGCTGGTAAGCAACACAGCCAGAATTTGAACACAGCCAATCTGCCTCCTAAATTGGGACTTTTAAGTACTGTATTATATATAAGAGGGAGAATTAGAAGATTGGAGGGCTAGTCTAACCCTTGAAGGCTGTGCCATAGTCCAGAAGCATTGGCATGGAGTTCAAGTTCCCTGATGATCGGGTCTCAGCCCCACTGCTATCCCTCCTTGCCTCCTATCACCATGATCCGCTGCCTAAACAGTTCATGAACATACCCCAGCTGGTCTGCACATATCTTTTGCTCTATCCAGACAGTACTTACCCATTTCTGTCTGAAATGTCTCTTTTTCTACTAAGAACCTCTGAAAAACCTTCCCAACATCTGTAGACTGAGTGAGGTGGGCCTTTCTCTTTTTAAAATTTTTATTATTATTATTTTTTAGTGTGGCTTTCATCATTTGTCTTCTAATTATTGGCTAATAAGTCTCTTTTGCTTCTAGACTTCATTTCTAAGGGCTGGATATCTGTCATATCTGTTTCGGAATCCTCAGCACGAAATCCAGCATCTTATATGTGGTAAATACTCAGCAGATGTCTGTTATGTACAAGTGAACAAAGTATGTTACAAAATAATATATGCAGTGTGCTAAATATTGTATTATGTATACTATAAATATATCACCACCTAGAACTTCCCAAATGTTAACAATGATTTTCATAGAATTCGGGGGTTACAGGTGATTTTTATTTCTTTGCATGTCTGCATTATCCAAATTTTCCATAATGATCATGTATTACTTTTGTAATACAAATGGAAGAATAAATTATTGGAAAACTGGTTTTGAAAGGATAATCACTAATATTTCTTGAGCGCTTACCACATAAATTAAGAGCCATACGCAAAATTAAGAGCTATATATATACTGTCTCTAATCTTCACAACAGTTCTCTCTGATAAATACTATTGGCAGAATTACCATTTTACAGATGAGAAAACTGAGGTCCAGAGAGGTCAAGTAATTCATGCACAGTGACACACTTCGTAAACAGTGAAGTTGAACATGGAGCCCAGCTTGTTGGACTCCAGAACCCGAACTGCCACCTCTTTGCACTCAGCTTCTAGATGAAAGGTTAGTAAATGGGTAAACTTCTCTCTTTAAAAATTCAAACCTTTATTTTGAAATAATTTCAGACTCAGAACAGATGCAAGAATAATACCATGGGGGCACCTGGCTGGCTCAGCTGGTCTAGCATGTAACTCTCCATCTCACGGTTGTGAGTTCAAGCCCCATGTTGAGCATGGAGCCTACTGAGGGAAAAAAAATACCATGAACTTTTGAATATCCTTCTCCCAGATTCAACAGTCACTACTATTTTGCCACATTTACTCTATCACTCACTTTCTCTCTTTTTACATGTATACATATTACTATTACTTTTAAGATTTTAGTGTTAAGTAATCTCTTCAGCCAATATGGGGCTCAAACTCAACCCGGAGATCAAAAGTCACATACTGCCCCAAATGAGCCAGCTAGGTGTCCCTACATATTATTATTTTTATAACAGTTTTATTGAGGTATAATTTATATCCCGTGCAATTCACCCATTTAAGTTGTACAAGCCAGTGGCTTTTAGTGTATTCACAGATATATGCAGCCATCGCCACAATTTTAGAATATTTTCATCACCTCAAAAAGGACGCTCTGTACCCTTTAGCTATCTCCACCCCCTCAAACCCCCTGACCTCAGCCCTAAGAAATCATGCATCTTCTTTGTCCCTATAGATCATGATCCCAGCAGAAGTTGAGAGTCAGGTGCTCAACCAACCGAGCCATCCAGGGGCCCATGTGGCTTGCTTCTTTCATTCAGCATAATCTTCAAAAATCACCCATATTGTGGTATGTATCAGTACTTCATTCCTTTTTATAGCCAAATAACATTC
Source organism: Cryptoprocta ferox (assembly GCA_028646485.1). Lineage (NCBI taxonomy): Eukaryota > Metazoa > Chordata > Mammalia > Carnivora > Eupleridae > Cryptoprocta > Cryptoprocta ferox. The sequence continues at coordinate 111,493,830 of CM053576.1, read as the reverse complement.
CAGTATATAGATATATACTAGATTTTATTTACCCGTTTACCACTTGATAGTTCAGTTTCTACATTGTAGCTATTAGGACGAATGCTGCTGCTGCGAACATTGGTGTACACATTTCTGTGTGGACATATGTTTTCATTTCTCTCGTGCATATACCTAGGGGTGAAATTGCCGGGTCATATTCTAACTGTATGCTTTGTTTAAGGAATCATAATGTAATTATTATTATTATTACTTCTGAACCTTTTGAGAATAAGTTGCAGATATGTCCCTTTATCCCTTAAATACTTCAGAGAAAACAAACCAAGGACATTTTTATTTTCCTTTTTTCAATAAGTTTAGGAAATTTAACACCAATATAATGTCACCATCTATTATTTAAATTTTGCCAATGGTGTGCTTTACGGCAGTTTCCCCCTGCCTTTCCACCGCCCATGCAGTCCAGAGTCACTCATTGCATTTAATGATCATTCTCTTTATTCTCCTCTAGTGGGAACCGTCCCTCAGCCCTGTTATCTTTCTGTCGTTCTGTAAAGAGCCCTCGGTTTAGCTGTATCTGATGTTTGGGCGGATGAGTTTCCACGGTCCCTTTGGTGGGCCCCGAGGTCGAGTCGTGTAGCTGCAGAAGAGAGGAGATGTGGCTGGGCACAGACCTGTCCCTTCTGACGCCGGGGAGGCTCAGGGGCACTCTGAGGCCGAAGTAACCTAGTCAGCCCTGGACACAGGGAGGGGCAACCCTGTGGAAAATTCCTCCCCCGGTGGTTCTGCTGGGAAGTAACACAGGGAAGAAAAGAGGCTCTGTGGGGACTTCTTCCCCAGCCGTTTCCAGGAGCAGGAGGGAGCTTGAGGGGTGTGTTTCGGGACCTCGTGCTTCCGCGTGGCTTCACCGCGGGCTCCCGGGGGCCCACCAGGCTGAGCCCCCGGCCTGGGAAAGACTGCAGCGAGGGACACCGGCATGTCCGGGAAAGGGCGGGCGGGGGAGACCAGCAGCCCCAGTGCTAGGAAGGGCCTGCCCCTTCTGGGAAGGACCCTGATGCAAGTGCCCACCCCCTTCCCTCGGCCTCGCCCTGCATTCCTGCTTCCGGCAGCCCCAGCTTGATTCTCTGGAAGGCTCTGGGGGAGGAGAGTGAGGCCTGATTCTAATCAGAACACGAGATGGAGATTGGGAACTGGAAGGCAGTTTGCTTCACTTGGCTCTGAGCCTACTTGCTCCACAAGGACTCCCAGCCAAAGGCCCCACCAACCTTTGCAAGAGGCCTTCTCAAAGCTCTGTCAACATTACTGAGAAGAGCATAATCTTCAAAGCTGCCCCACAGCTGCCAAGCAAAATTCTATGTGAAGCAGCCCTGGCTCTTTGATTTGTTCTTAGTTCATGCATGCATGCATTCATTCTATTCATTCACTCACTCATTCATTGGTTTTGTGATTGGAGATCCCTGCTCCTCATCCTTCCCTCTCCCTCTTGGGAAAGAGGCTTGGTGGGGCTTTCAGGTGGTGGTCTCACACCCAGCCTGCTTCTGTTGAGAACATTTGTCCTCCCTCAGCCCCACCCACGGCCTTGGGTTCAGGCCACTCCTGGGGCTGCACTAACCCTGGCTGTTTACAATGTGGGTGACAGACACCACTAGGGGAAAGGCAGAGCCTTAGGGAACCAGGAAGAAAGGAGTAAAACAGGGAGAGGAGGAAGGACACCCATACCTTGAGCACACAGTGTGCCAGGAGACCTGTAGGAATGTCATTGTCATCTGAGTTCACACTCAGCTGCAGACATGCTCTGTTCTGTCTTCATGAGCTTTTGAAAATTGGAAAAGTTCACATGAAAATCCAAATTTCTGATTCTTCTGACATATAAAAAGATCTGGCAACCTGGAGCCTGTGTTCCACGTGGCAGCCATGCCTGAGTCAGGAAAACTTTTTGTGGAACTTCTCTTCACTAGTTCCATTACCTACCTGTTCTCCAAGGGCACCTGTGATTTCATTCAGGCCTCCCCAGCCTCCTGTGAGGAGCATTAACCCCATTTTACACAGGAAAAAAAGCCAAGGAAGAGGTCAATAGACTTTGACCCAACGTCATAGACAGGGAGAGGCAGAGCTGGGAGTCTCACCCAGCTTTTTCCTCATCGGAGAGCTGCTGCATGGACTGCAGATGGAGACAGCAAATGAGAACCTTCTGGGCACCCAGGTCTGCTGCCTCCCAGGCCACTGCAGAGTCCTGAGCTAGGCTAAACAGCTGAGGCTCTGCAGAGGCTACGCTTTACCAGATCACGGGGCGGGAAGTGGTTGATCAGTGGTCTTATGGCAAACGTGGGCAGACGGGAGGCCCCAGGTACCTTGGCATGGGGGCACTGATCTCTCTCTGGTCAGCCAAGGTAGTAGTGTCCTTCCTGCCTTCACTCCCTTCCCTGGAAGCAGGCATCCTCTGGCAGCACTTTGCTGCATTTGGCCTTTCTGCCACGCATGGTGCGTCCTGATGGCACCACAGTGCCAGAACCACAGTAGTCTGTAAGCCACAGCACAGTCCAGGCCAGTCAGGTTTCCTTGAGCAAAGTGCTCTTTCTGGTTCATTGTACATTCTTCTCTGGAAAGGCTGGCTGACCCTTTTCCTAGATGGACTTGGCCAGGACTCCCCAGCAGCTTCTAGGAATCAATGGAGGGGCAGCACCTCAGGGTCACAGGGTATCAGAGGTGGAGTGACTGCTAATAAGAATCTTTCAGCTGTGTATGGCGCTCCACAGTTTATAAAAAAGAAACCTTTCACATCCATCTGTATTATTTTGTTCTCATAATTATATAGCCAAACAGAGCAGAATTGACAAATACGGATCCTCTAAGGAAAGGGCACAGAATATTGAGTTACATTCTCAATCCTGCTACTCACCTCGGGCAAGTTCACTTCATCTCTTTCAGCTTTTATTTCCTTGTTGAATAAGAAAGATAATAATCTCTCCCAGGCAAGGCTACTGTGCTTTCTAACTCTAGGGAGTGCTAGTCACATGGAGGACCACAGGATGGGTCCCCTTGCCCTTGTTCATGGGGGGATGGAACTCTTTCTATGCATGCTGTACAGATGAAATATCATAATTTATGTACTAATAGCACTAGGCCTGGGAGATAGTAGGTGATTAGCAAATGCTTGTCAAGTGAATGAAATGCTCACTTAGTCATGATGGCTTCTGAGAGGAGCTCACAGGAAGAAGGAAGTAGTCTTGGCTCCCTGTGGCTGGTGTTGTATTTCCTGCGCATTTTTCTGTGACTCTTGCCAAGTTGCCCTTTGTCCTAGGCCTCTGGGCTCCCAGCCGACTGGAGGGGCTGGAGGCACAGACTTATCTGTGGGGCCTGGAGAACTGGGCCTGGGCTGGGTAATGACCAGCCTTCCGCTCACTTGAAGTTTCCGTTGGGGGGCTGGAAGCCACAGCATCCAGATGGCTAATTGCTTTGTGCCTGTTTCTGCAAATCACAGTGATTCACTGTCCCTGCTGAAAACATGCTCTCTTTTCAAAGATTTAATGGTTTCCAAAATTAATTTAGCCTCATCTGTTATCCCCCTGCCCTTCTGCACTGTCCCCTCCTCCCAACACACTCTCCCACCCCAGGATGGAGCTCTCTGCTCCAGAAAGCCAGCTTCCACTCTGCAGGGTATAGTGAAAAGTGTTGGGGAGCACAGAACACTTTCCAGGGTCACCTGAGCACATGCTGAGTGTGGAGTTTTTTAGAAGCCCAGGAGGCAAGGGCTGGTGTGAGGGTCACTTTTCCCATCATCCTACATGCTTTTGGCTACCCAGCCCAGGTATGACTGACATTCCAGGATCAGGAGCTCCAAGAAGCTCCCATTTGCACTGCTTTGCTTATCAAACTCCCAGACGTCACCTGTTTTTTACATGTGAGGGACACAGTCAGTCTTGTTTGTTTTAGACAGCTCATTATGGGTCCATGAGACCTGAAAGGCAGAGCCTTGGCTAAGAGACCAAAAGTTTAGGGAGTTTACCTCCTTCTGATTCTGACTTGTTTCTTGACTATCTTTGGGCCTTTGTTCTACTCCAGTAACATAAAGGTAATATAATTCCTGCCTCTGCCCACTGTTCATTTATTTAATAAACATTGAGCCTTTCAGGGTGCCTGGTGGCTCAGTTGGTTAAGCATCTGACTTTGGCTCAGGTCGTGATCTCGCAGTCTGTGGGTTCAAGCCCTGCATCGGACTCTGTGCCTGGAGCCTGCTTTGGATTCTGTGTCTCCCTTTCTCTCTGCCCCTCCCCTGCTCTCTCTCTCTCTCTCTCTTTCTCTCAAATAAACAATAAAAAAAATGAGCCTTTCTATATATTAGGCATGTACTAGGGACTGGGGGTACAGCGGTTAAAAAGTACCACAATACTGCCCTTTCAAGAACTCCATTCACAATCTAGACTGGAGAAAGGCCCAAGGCCAGCAGGTGAATACACACTATGTTAGGGAATGTTGGGCATCTAAGGAAGCACCCAGTCTGGTGGAGCCAGAAAGGCTGGTGCCTGAGCTGAATCCTAAATGATTGGAAGGAATTATCTTGAAGAAGAAAGAGGAGGAGAAGGAAAAGGAAAGGAAAAGATGAGCAATGTTCTAGGTAGAGGAAATAACGTGTAAAATCCCTAAGGCTGGGGACACCATGGTCCATACTAAGGATCTACAAACCAGTTTAGTGTGACCAGCTGTAAGACAGTGAGAGTGGGAGTGTGGGGAAGGTGGCCAGTGACAAATGTGGGGCCAGACAGCAGGGCCTTTTAATATCTGACAGAATCGTTGCTGGGTTTTAAGCATGGTCCAGTGCATATTTTAGAGAAATCATTCTGGCTTCAGTATGGAGAATTGATTGGATGAGGAAAGACAGAAGTAGGAAAGTCAGGTATGCAATGGCTACATCTAAAAAGTATTCCAAGACTCCGAGTGGGATATTGCTAACCATTTTTTTTAAACAAATGAACAAAATATCTTTATGGATTTGTAAAATTCCTTCAGTAACTTCTGGATTTTATCTATTTCAAGGCTGCATTGTGAAGAACACTCAAATTCCCATTTATTTTATCTCCTTGGTGAATTTTTCCTTTTATCAGTACGAAATATACCACTTTGACACTTACAATGCTTTTTACCTTAATTTGTATTTTATTTTGCCCATCATTAAAGGACCACTTGTATCAATTTGGTATATCTACACAATGGAGTACTATGCAGTTATGAAAAAGAATGAGCGACATCTTCATATGCTTCTAGAGTGATTTATAACTTATATTGTTAAGATGAAAAAGCAGAGAGGCAGAAATATGTAGTGTATGCTACTGTTTATCTAAAAAAATTATCTGTGTATGTGTTTGCCTATATTTTAAAAAGCAGAATGAGTCATAACATAAAAAAAATAAATAAATAAATAAAATGGTTTTCTCTGGGAGAGAGACTGAGCAAAGGAGTCATTGATAGAAGCTAGACTTCTTTGAATAGATGATGTTATGGACTTGACTTTGGAGCCATACAAATATTTACATAATTATAAAACAATTAAATTAAAATAGAAGAAAGCAATTTTTAAAAAAGAAATGATGCCATGTATAAAACTGGTCATGAGGCGCCTGGGTGGCTCAGTTGGTTAAGCATACAACTCTTGATTTTAGCTCAGGTCATGATTTTATGGTTCATGAGTTCCAGCCCTGTGTTGGGCTCCACGTTGACAATGAGAAGCCTGCCTGGGATTCTCTCTTTCTGCCCCTCCTCCATCACATTCTGTCTCTCAAAATAAATAAATAAACTTAAGAAAATTGCAATCTTGCATATTGTTTCAAGAGACTTTAAAACACAATAATTTGAGGATATGACTACAGAAGAATGCACCCTATGGAACAACAGAAAACCCTATAACAATATTAAACTTTTGATAATCATATTGTTAGTAATATTGTTAATATTATTATTCTGAAACTACTATACTCAGGTAAAATGAAGAAAATAAGTGATTGTGTTAACATCATTATATCCAAGATTTTCTAAGACAAAAGAGATAGATACAAATATAAAAATCAAATAAATTAAGCAAAAAACCAAAATTTAAATTGGAAATATAAGTATGGATTTACAGTCAATTTGAAATAATCTCCTAGTGGGGCCAACTAAGAAGTCCTAGAAACAATAATCAACCCAGTAACAATGAGCACCTCTAACTCCCAGGCTGTGATTTCTAAATACCACATTTTACAAAGACCAGGCCTTCTTGGGGGAAATGGCTGATTTTAGGATAGGGATAATGTACAGTGTGGAAAAATTTGTCAAACCAAACAGAAGGAAGCTGTCAAAGACTATTAGGGTCTTGTCAAAAGAGCTGCAGCAACAATTTAAAGAGGCTCCCACTGGTTAAATATGGGATAATTTGTGTCAATAAGAATGATAACTTCATTAAATTAAAACACAGGAAATAACTTAAAGCCTGAGTTAATGTTATTATTTAAAAAATAGTCACCTTTGGAGGATGCTATGAGAACAGCTCATAATTCTGAAAACTGGCAAAAGGAAAAGATTAAGCATTTAACCTCCTTCCTATATGAACTATCTCAGGCTGACCAAAAGGCTGATGAAGTATTTCAGCTAATAAATAAAAAAGGAGTAACAGATTTAGAATATCATCATTTTGAAAAGTACTAAGATATAGCAATGCCCATTATCCAAGGCCAATAAAATCACAGAGACACCAGATATAATGTATGACAGAAGTATACAACACAATCTACTCTTCTTGCAACAGCTGAAACTGAATCAATAAAAATTCTACATATTTATCAATTCACAGGAAATACAGGATATAAAAAAAGATGTAAACAACACATAAGTTTGAAGATCTAACTGGCTTTATTAAGTCATTCAGTGAATTGGGCAGTATCCCATTCAGCAAATAGAGGAGAGCTTCCAGGAGTTGTACAAAATGGAAGGTTTCTTAATTTTATTTTAAAGTTTATTTATTTATTTTGAGAGAAAGAGAGAGAGAGAGAGAGAGAGAGAGAGAGAGAGAGAGAGGCAGAGAGAGAATCCCAAGCCAGATGTGGGACTTGAATTCATGAACCATGAGATCCTGACTTGAGTCAAAACCAAGAGGTAGACACTCTAACTCTAACTGAGCCACCCAGGTGCTTCCCATAATGGAAGGTGTTATAGGAAGGAACATGGGGCAACCAGTTATTAGCAAAAGAAAAGAAAGGATTGTTTCAGGCAAGGTCACCTTGCCTTAGGGGGAGGGTTAGGGTTAGGGAGAGGTCTTATCTTGCCAATTACCTCATCTTCCTCTGGAGGATGGAGAGGGCCCATGTGACAGATTACTTCATTGGTGCTGACCAGAAAATCCCAGATTGATTGGTTTAAAATTCCATTCCTGGACAGGTTGAAACTGCAGTAAGTCTTCGTTTGCTGTCCTGGGGGCAAGTTTCTTCACCTTGGGCCTGCGGGTGTCTTTTCAACACTACAAAGAGGCAATCAGCAAAATCCAGACCATGGGAAATTCTATTTAAAAATGACACAGTTTCATATATACATATCATATAAAAATATATTTTAAGATTTATATTTACCATATAATATTTAATATATACAAAGTATATGTAAATATATATAAAGAATAAAAAGCGAGGGACCTTACAAATTAACTGAGACTTAAAAGGTATATCAAGCAAATATAATTTGATATTAAAACACTAATGTTAAGAACTCTTGAGTGTGATATGATAGCCAAGAAGTAGAAGCAACCCAAATGTCCATCAATGGATGAATGGATAAACAAAATATGATGTACACATACAATGGAACTATTCAGCCTTAAAAGGGAAGGAAATCCTGTCACATGTTATATGGATGAATCTTGAGGACATTATTTTAAGTCAAATACGGCAGTCTTGAAAGGACAAATACTGCACGATTCCACTCTTATGAAGTATCTGAAGTAGTCAAATTCGTAGAAACAGAATGTAGACTGCTGCTTACCATGGACTGGGGTGGGAGTGGGGTAGGAAGCAGAAGTGTTTAATGAGTATAGAGTTTCAGTTTTGCAAAATGAAAAAGTTTTGGAAATCTGTTTCATAACAATGTGAATATACATACACTACTGAACTGTATGCTTTAAAATGGTTAAGATGGTAAATTTTATGTTATATATTTTTTACCACAATTTAAAAAAATAGGTACAAGGCAAAAAATATTTAAATGTGATAATGACATTGTGGTTATTTTTAAAGAGAGTCTCTTAGCTGTTAGAGACACATACTGAAATATTCACAGTTGAAATGATAAAGAGATCTTGGACTTGCTTCAAAATAATCCAAGACAAAGATGGGGGAGTGGGTGGGATATAGTTGAAATAACATTCCCTAATTATTGAAGTTGAATAATGGCTATAGGGAGTTTCATTATATACTATTTTCTCTATTTTGCTATGTTAGAAAATTTCTATAAGGTGATAGTCAGCTTTTTTGTGCAGATAATTCTCCAAATCTCATTAACAAAATTTAGGGAGGTATTCACTCTCAGGTGTGGGACAGTGGCTCAAAGTTCATTTCATATCTCAAGCTGCTGCAGTTTCTTTTCGTATATGTTGGTGGCTCTTGTGAAAATGCAACTCTTTGAAAACCTTTTTCGTTTCTTTTTCTTTTTCCTTTTCTTTTTCTTTTTCTTTTTAACTATTTGATTTCAGGGAGCTTTGTGTGTCCATAGCTGTACCCATAGTTCTTTTGGAGGATTGCCTCCTTCTAGACTTTATTGCAACTATCTTAAGTTAATCAACTTCTGTGGAAACCTGTTTATATTCTTTTTTGTCCAACCGAAAGGATTTACTAAGGGCTACCTTATCCTGTTTAGAGATACTTGTTGGTTTGTGGGTTTGCTTTTTGGGTTTTTTTGTTTTTGTTTTTGTTTTTTTGCTTTTCTGTTAAACAAGTTAGTTGCTTTAGTGTATTTCTTCATTCTAACTCTAAATGACTCAGGGGCAGAGGTCATGTTATTCATCATGTTTCCAAAATGCTATGTGGCCCATGAGAAGGTCTCAGGAAATACTTGCTGTTGAACTAATGACCAGATAAGTGAAAACTGCTCAGGTAACCAATTTTACCCTTAGATTATGAATTTTCTTTTAAAATTAAAATATCCTTGTAGTTAGCTCAGTACTCAGTGAGGTGGGGGAGCGCTCCTTAACCCAAGTCATTGTTTTGGATGGCAACGTTGGTGGAACAAGGTGGGTGGGGATGGCAGGGAGATAACTGCTAAAACATGACAGCTATTCATGATGGTCATGCCCAAACCCATGGCTGTTGGCTCCTACTCCCAGGCACAAAGATATCTCTGAGTTTGATACCTCCTGGCCTACCTTCCATGTTAGGATTTCATCCACCCACTCATCTTTCTGGGTGCTGGTTTATTCTGAGACTTCCTATGTGAATAGGTGCTTTGCATCTCTAGCTTCTCTTAGTGTTTTGCCTGTGTTCACCCATGCCCTTCTATAGGTCTGCCTCAGTTACCAGCATTGGTTCTAGCCCTGATGCAGAGCCATGCACTCTGCACTGTGGAACAGGAAGCAAAACAGGCAGAGCAGACCATCAACTCGTGTAGTGGGATCTCCACCTTCCTCATCCTCCATCTTGCCCTATTGGGCCCAGATGTAGCCTTGAGCTTGGATTGAAATCTTGGGGAGTCTCAGAAGGTGGGAGAATGGGTCCGAATACACACTCCTGAATGGTGGCGTCAGGTCTGTAGGTGACTTCTGTGACAGCTGGGACTCTTCTGTGCCTCCCTTGAGGAGTAGATTCTCATGGGGGAGCATGCACAGGGCAAGAGCCAGATCCATTGCGTGTTCTCATTGGTAGGGTTGGGCTCTTGGTCTAGTTCTATTTAGCAGTTTTAACAAAAATCTTTACCCAAAAGCTGTGTCTTAATTGACCTTGTTTCTTGGAGCATTTCTCTGCTTTTTTCCCTACTGATCTTTAGACTGCTTCAAGTCCCTGAATTCTGGATTCCCTGTTAATCTTTCATCCCTTCTTGAAAACCAGCCAATTATTTTCTAAACCTTTTTCCGCCTTGTAGAACATTGTCAAATGCAGGTAGTAATAACCAGGATACACTACTAAAAATTCTGTTTCAAGTCCTCGTCACTTAAATCTACAAGCTCATTAGGTACCTAAGCCTTTCAAATGATCACACACAACAGTTTTTCAAATGTTGCACCACTGCAACGTGTCGGTCACCATTTTTTCAGCTTCCAGTAAAACTTTCCTTACTACCCTCTGCCCAGCTCCAAAGCCAATACCACATATGGTACTATTTTCTTTTTCCTTTCCCTTTTTCCTTTGGTATGGCAGCGCCTCAATTTTATGTAGCAATTTCTGTGTCAGCTTTATTGGAGTAAGAAACATACCACACATAATAAAGAACTAAATAAAAGAAAGCTAAAAATTATATTTTATTTGACATTAACTTTGAATTATAACTAGCTTTTTATTGGTTAATATTTGCTTGGTAAATCTTTTTCTATGCCTTTATTTGCTTGTGCTTTATATCATTATTTCAAGGCTTGTCCCTCTCTTAAAGAGTAGTTGGATTTTGATTAAAAGAGCTAACTGGAAGTATTAATTTGTAATTAATGTGTATTTATTAAGATTAATGATATAATTATACTTGGGCTTTTTTTCCTGACCTTTTTTTTTCTATCTCAGAATTCTCTTTATAAGAATCGTGCTAAATTTTTAGCACAGTTAGTCTAGAATTGGCCCCTCAACAACAGGTTTCCTAGTGCTCATGTTTCAGTCATCCTGCCTCTTTTGTTTCAGTGTCATCCTTTTTGGTGTCTGGGACAAGGGTCATAGGGAGCTGGCACCTTTGGCTTCTTATTTTTGTTTTCTATGTAATTGTCTAAATCTAAAAGTGGCCCATTATATTTTACTGGTTGAATCAGTCAGGCATTGGCCTTGCCTTGTCTTCCTATGCATGAGCTCGACGCATACTATATGTCAATTTCCTTCTTGGTGATTAAAGTTTTCGTTTTCTTACATTCTTCTTTCTCTCATCTTCCCATGTAAGTTTAATATGATTTTTAAAAATTAAGTCAATAGTCAATGTCTATTTTATTATGACTCTGTAAATTTTATTTACTGCTGAACAATATTATAAATTACATTCCCTCCAACTTTGTGTTTTTCTTGTAGTTAACAGTTGCCATAGTTTTTTTCTTTTTTGGCCGTAGTTTTCTTTTGCTTAGTTTCTTTTTTAATAACTATTGCTAACATTTAAAAAATGTTTTCTATGCATCTGTTAAACATCTATGCATCTGTTAAACATCTAGTGATGTTTCTTTCCAAATGTCCAAATGTATCAAATAATCTATCACTATCTTTCCTGCCCTCCACTCTTGGAGTCCTCCCATTTATGCCTTCTGTCATCTTACTTCAGTTTGGGTGGGTTGCCCTTTATACCTGGGACTCAGGTGTCATCTTAGGACTTCATTTTATTAGTCTTATCTTTTGGATTGTTTCTCTGTTTTCTGGCATCCCTTTGTTTCTTGTTCTTGGCTTAGTCTTTCATTTCACTGAATCATATCCTTCGCTATCTTCCTAAGAAAAGATGTGTGGGAGGTAAAAATTTTGAGTTCTTACATATCTGAAAATATCTTTATTTCACACTTATACTTATCCTTTATTTGGATAAGTATAGAATTATAAAATAAAAATAATTTCCACTCAAAACTTTGGGTGTCCAACAGTACTGTCCTCTAGCATCTGTACTGCTGTTGAGAAGTCTGATGCCACAGCTTCTTACACCTTCACACACGACATGATTTTTCTCTCTAGAAACTATTACATTATGTCTTTTATCCTGGCATTCTGAAGTGTAAAATTATTGCTTTGGTGTTTTCCTTCCATTCCACTGGACATTTAGAGGGTACTTTTAATTTGGAGATTTATGTCCTTTACCTCTGGGAAATTTTCTTATATTATTACTAAAAAATAACGATTTCCTGTCTTTTGTTTTCTGAAACTGAATACAGATATTGGAACACCTTGGATAATCCTCTAAAACTCTTTTCTCTAAAACTAATTTTCATTGATGTTTTTATTCTACTCTCTTAGAGATTTCTTCAACTTTGTTTTTCTCCTCTTTTGTTGAATCTTCTAGCTATCACATTTTAAATTTCAAATTGCTCTTGCTCTTCCTCTGATTATTCCTTTTTCAAACCATCCTATTCTTTTTCATGGACGTGCATCTTCTTTTAGATCTGAGTCCATTAATTAAATGGACATATAAAAATATTTTCTTCATCTCTGTTTCCTCTGAGCTAATTTTCTGTTTTAAATGTTTGTTTGCTTTGGTCTCTCTTTCATGTGGGATACTTTCCGCAAATTTCTGGTGATTCTGGGCTATCCAGTGCTATAAAACAATGAGGCATCAATGTGGTTGGCAACTGTGTGTGTGCATTGTAGAGAGGTGACAGGGATTTGACTGGTGAACTTCACTCTCAGGCCATTTAATTGGGAGATCATGAAAAGTCATTGCTTAGAGGATTTTTCTTTGGAGCTAGTAAATATTTTCCAGTGAAGAGTCTTCCAACTTTCTACCCAGGGAACATATACCTGACAGTCCCATTCTAGTATGGGTAGTGGAAGGAGTCTGGCAGAGGGCCCTAATATTAACATGTGAACTTACACTTGATCTCCCTGTTTTCAGCCTGGCAACTGCTCCTTTACTGTTGCTGGAATCCCTGAATTTGGAGGTGCTGTTTCAATTTCTAGTCTCTTGTAGGGACATAGTTGCCTGATTATGGGATTGAGAGAGGATCTAGAGTTGTCATATGTCCATATATCTTTTTCTAAAAGATTTATTTATTTTGAGGGGGGAGGGGCAGAGGGAGAGAATCCCAAGCAGGCTCCATGATGTTGTTGCAGAGCCGATGCAGGACTTGATCCCATGAACCACGAGATCATGACGTGAGCTGAAATCAAGAGTCAGATGCTTAACAGATTGAGCCACCCAGGGGCCCCTGTCCATATATCTTTTTCAAACAATTCCCTAGTGTTTAGCCCATGCTTCAAACCCACTTCTTGCAAAACCCCGCTGCCTCTGATTTCCCCATCTCTCTGGAATCTATTGGTAGAATCTGTTCTCTCATCATCATCAGTTTCTTCTCCAGGCCCTTTTGAGTCTTAGTTTTACTTACTCTACTAATTCAGTTACCTCTCCTCCAGCCACTTTTAATCATCTCCAAATTGCTGAACTAACTCTCTTGTCCACTAATGTCCTCATTTCTATTCTCTGTATTCTCACTCGTGTATACTTTATTTTATTATTATTTTTTAAGTGTATTTATTTATTTTGAGAAAGAGAGAGAGAGAGATAGAGAGAGCACCAGGGAGGGGCAGAGAGAGAAGGAGAGAGAGAATCCTAAGCAGGCTCGGCATTGCCAGCGCAGAACGTGATATGGGGATTGACCTCACAAACTATGATCATGACCTGAGTGAAATGGAGCCCGATGCTTAACCGACTGAGCCACCCAGGTGCCCCTATACTTAAAAAAAATTTTGGGGGGCATGTGGAGTGAAAGAAGATAAAGGTGTATGATCAATTTTTTGTCTTTAACTAGAACTTCATAGTTATTAAAAAAAACTGTTTCCAAGGGCGCCTGGGTGGCTCAGTCAGTTGAGCATCTGGCTACGGCTGAGGTCATGGTCTCTCTGCTTGTGGGTTCAAGCCCTACATCGGGCTCTGTGCTGACAGCTCAGAGCCTGGAGCCTGTTTCAGACTCTGTGTCTACTTCTCTCTCTGCCCCTCCCCCACTTGCACTTAGTCTCTCTCAAAAATAAACATTGAAAAAAATTTTTTAAAAATATTTCCAGATTTTATAAATAGTACCTTGTAGAAAATTTGAGCAGCACATTAAAGCAAGCACTCATGACCCTACCACCCAGAAATAATCAAATATTAACATTTGGGTGCATGACACAATCACCTGCTTTTTAAAAAAAAAACGCTTTATTTTAGAATAGTTTTAGATTTACAGAAAAATTGCCATGACAGGACAGAATTCTCCACACCCAATTTCTCCTATTACTAATATCTTACATTAGTATGATACATAATAAATGAACCAATATTGATTCATTATTATTAACTAAGTGCAAACTTTATTTAGGTTTTTAAGGTTTTTCCCTACTGTTCTTTTTCTGTTGCAGGATCACATCAAGGATACTACATTATTTAGTTGTCATGTCTCCTTAGGTTCCTCAGGGCTATGACAGTTTCTCAGCTTTTCCTTGTTGTTGATGACTTTAACAGTGTCAGAGTATTGGTCAGATATTTTGTAGAATGTGCCTTAGCTGGGATTCATTGAATGCCTTTCTCATAATTAAACTTGGGTTATGGATTTTTTTGGAAGGAAGACCACTGAGGTGAAGTGCCATTCTTGTCCCATCATATCAAGGGTATATACTTATCAACATGACTTATTACTCTTGATGTTGACCTTGATTACATGGCTAAGCTAGTAGTTAACAGGTGTCTGCACTGTAGAGTTACTTCCACCCCCCACTCCTTTCCAAATTGTCCTCTTTTTAAGGAAGTCACTATGCGCAGCCCACAAACACCTAAGGGGTGGGGAGTTGTACTACATAACAATATAAATTATTTGGAATTCTTCTGTGAGATTTACCTATTCTTCCTCATTTATTTACTTATTGATATCAGTATGGACTCACGGATATTTATTTTATACTTTGGATTATAATATAATACTACTTTATTTTCTTGCTCAAATTGTTCCAGCTTTGGCCAGTGAGAACTCTTTCAGTTGGCTCCTGTGTCCCTCTGTGTCCCTCTCTCCCAATCATTGTGAACTTTTGGGGGCACTTCCTTACTTTCTGGTACTATTAGATGCTCCTGGATCATCCAGTATATTTCCTGCCTCAGTTCTAGAATCAACCATTTCTCCAAGGTGGCCTCGTCCTTTTATTGGAGAATGGTGTTAGAAACCAAGATCTAGGTACTAGATGTGCTTGTTTCTAGGGGGATGTCATTCACTCTAGGTCCTCTCAGCTGACATTATTCCTTATTCCTTATTAGGAATAGTATCTATAAATATTTCCAAATGTAATCATATCTATATTAAGTTAAGCATGGGTTCCCACTGATGTCTTTAACTCCAGTTCATTAAGACATGGATCATTCTAGCCTTCTCCCCTTCTTTGTCTGTAAATATAAACTTGAAAAGAAGAAAAAGAAAAAAAAAGAAAAGAAGTCTGGCTCCCACTATCTGCCAGCCATTTACTTAATCAATCCCAGTATACATGTATTGTCAATTGCCCACTTTTTAAAGTAGGAATTCATTTTAATTGTTCCAAAACTACTTACTTCAAGTGTCAAAAATTCCATAAAGAACTTTATGTCATTTTGTTCTTACAGTCCCTGATCTGTTCCCAGCCTTCAGTTTGCCAAACTAAAATGCCATAGATACCCTCTCCAGGCTTTGGGTCATCTTGGTTGTTTTTCTCTGACTTCTCTCCAATGGAAACATCCTTCTGGAGGTTCGCTGACAGGAAACATATCCATCTCAGGAAGTACTTGAGTGACAAACTCTTATTCTGCCAAAATCTGTGCCCTAAATTGTGGAGCAGACAGGGTAAAAGGCAGGGCTTGCCTTTGCTGCGGGAGAGGAGTGTGTTCTCCACATATTTCCTCACTCTAGACACAGTCATCAGAAGCCACCTTGGCTGCAGTGAGAGAGGGAAATATCCCTTTAATGGTGTGTTCCCATACCACCCCACACCACATTGCCCAAGGAAACACTGCTGTAAACAGTACTTGGTCTCCTCACCAGTCCACCACAGACTAGTTAACCCAGATGCAACAGGGACTTGGTAGGATGAGGAGAAAGCAGAAAAACAGATAAAACAACGAGGAGAGAAAAAGAAGGAAGATGGGGAAAGGGTGGTGATATTGATAATAATGTTTCTAATCATTGATTTTCATAATTACATTTGTAAAGAACTTCCACATGTATGGTCTCATTTCTCCATTAATTATAACAACTCAAAACAGTATACACTCACTTAAACTATCTTATACATTAAAGTGGCTTTTGTGGGTTCTAGAGTCTAGACTCATGACCGAGCTGAGCCAATCAGAGTTGGCCCTGGGATTATTGCTAGAACTATTGAAAAAGGAGGATGTTCTCTTTCTATTGGGATTGTAAAATAAGTGTAGGTGGATGTTCAGTATATCTAGTTATTTGTTTGTTTATATGCATAAAGGAAGCTCTGAAAGAGTATCCCAAAATGTTAACATCAATTAATTTTTGGTGGCGGGAAAACTGGTGATATTTATGGCTTTTACCATTTATGTATTATTAATATTTCCTATAAAGTGGTGAATTACACTTATATTAACATGGATTTTTCTGTTATAAATTATTGTTTTTAATTATTTTATAATATATTTATGCTATAAAATAATATAAACCTGTAGTAATATATTTATAATCTTTACAATATATTATTATATAAATAATAGATTAGTGTAATTTTTACACTAATATAAGGCAGAAGTGCTTTAACCCCCAAATGCCCATTTATTCCTTCCTATGGTTACTGCCTTAAACCCAGTTTTCTATGCCTGGCAGGACATGCATCCCTAATCCCATGGGGATCCAGTTTCCCAGAATAACTTTTTCAAAATACAGTATTTTTGAAACTATAGTATTTGAAACTATAGTATTGAGGAAAAAAGAAATTTTTCAAAGGTAAACATTTAACAACTCAAAGGTACTACTGGTTTTGTCCATATCCCACCAGAACTGGGGGCTCCTCATGGAGCTAAGTTGAAAGGCAGGGAGGTTCTGCTCTCAGAGAGGCTCTGACTCCACTCTGGGTGGGCTGTGGCAGGGGGCCTGGGGGAGTGGAGGTGCCAGTTTTACATGTCTTTGTGGTCTTTTCAGAAAGAGCTCAGTGAGTTTGGGACTGGCTTTGATGGTCTCAATAGACCTGCCAGAGAGGGAAACACATCACAACTCCCAACAGAAGAGGAATGGTCTGGGTCCTGGCTCAGCCCTTTCCTGGGTTCCCCCCTCCAGTGTTTGCGAGGCCTCCTGGGAATCCCACACGGACTGGGATGCCCTCCCTGCCCACCACCAGCTCAGTCCTTCTCTCTTCCACATCCAATAGGGGCCCCTCCCGCAACTCCCCAAAGCTCAGCTAAGGCCAGGCTGCAGCATTTAAGAAAACTCCCCCCTAAACCCTGAAGAGATGCCATTCATTCCAAAGGAAAACTGCCCCCTACAATTATGATGCAGGGCCTGTAGCTTCACAGTGTTCTGAATTGCTTTGTCTCATTTCCAGAATAGGTTGAAATTTTATCCTTGCATAACCCAAAGACCTATGAAAATGTTTTCCTAAAAACAAAAGGGATTATTCCCGCTGGAGCAATCTGCATCCACCTCCACAGGAGACAGAGGAACCGGCATAAAAACCCAAACCCATGCAGTTCAGAATAGCAGTTTGTCCCCTTTTCTTGCCATTGCCGGTTTCAGAAACAGCAGCGCCCACTTTCCGGGCACTCCGCTGTCTGCCGATTTGGAAACAGAAGACTGACTCTAAAAGAGGGGCAGGGATTTGGCTGGCCGGGGACTATGTGAGAGACTCAGGAGAGGGGCAGGAGGTCAGTGGACAAAGAAACCACCAGTTTTTGCAAGATTGGGGCTTTAAAACTTGGAGTCAGATGTGGGGAGAGAGAGGGCTGCAAGGTGTCAGCTGGCCACCATCTCCAGGATCTCAGGCAGTTCACTTGACCTCTGAGTGTAAAGGAGGCACCTGGACCAGATGACCTTTTAGGGCTCTTCCGGCTCCAAATCTGTCCGTAGCTCAGAGAGGTCAGTGAGGCAAGGGGCTTGCTCCCCAGGTGTAGGTTTCCACTGGGCTCTTCCCGGATTGCGTCAGTGCACTGCCACTGCCAGGGTGCTGTTCTCCCACCCCAAGGGCGCCTACACCTCCCTCCTCCCCTCCCAAGGCTTCTAAGTTTAAGATTAACAGTCTTTTGTTCTCCCAGTGACTCCACACCCAAGGGGAGAGGGAATGAGGAAACATTCGGAAAGTGCTGCCTATCTGATGAAGGTAAGAGGTAAGAGGCAAGAGGCTGCTCCGATGCTCCTGTGCCTTCCAGGGAAGCTTGTTCCCAAGGGCCCCCACCCAGTTCAGGAGGCGTTTCTGGGCTTGGCTTCCTGGCAGGGGAGGCTCAGAGGCACTGGGGGTGCCGAGGAGGGTGGTGAAGTAACTTGGCTCATAAATTTTCATCTTGGGGATACATTAGGGATTTTTTTTCCAAAGAATCCTCCAAGGACTAGGTGGGTGTCTTCTAGTGGCTTCCCACCAGACCCATGGTCAGGTCCAAACTTCTGAGCGTGGCATCCAGGACTCTGCAGAATCTTGCCTCAGCCTTCTTTGCCAATCCCCTCTTCTGCTATCGCTCCCCAGACCCACTGGGCTCTAGCTACATAAAACTACTGTTATCATCGCCCTGAATATGTTACGCATTTTCACGCCTCTGTGACATCTTTGCATTTGCTCTTCCCTCGGCCTGGAGTGCCCTCGGCCACTTCCCTTCTTAAAGAACTCCTATTCCTTCTTCAAGACCCTATTCAAAAGTCAGAAGCCTTTTCAAACCTTGCCTGACTCCCCAGACAGTGTTGGTTGCTCTGTGCTCCAAGGCACGATGTGCCCTGCTCATCACCCAGTAAGTAATTATTAGGATTTGCATGTTTATCTTCCCCTTAGTTGTTCCTCCAGGGCAGGGACTGTGGCAGTCACCTTTGTAAATCCAGTGCAGTGCCCTAATAATTCCCCAGGCAATATTTGTGTTAGAATGAACCCCATTTTTGCTGGATTTGTGGTATTTTTGAGTGTCATGAAGAGAACACTGTGTCACCGTGGGCGTTCCCTGGCCCACAGTGCCATCTCTCCAGACAAGTGTAACATATTTGTGGATCTGTGTTCACACAGCATCAGTACAGCAATCCTCAGGTAGTTTACATCTGATTTATTTATTTTATACATTAACTCTCTGAGTGGTTATTATAGTTACCATCATAAGATGAAGAGACTGAGATGCCAAGAGATTAAGTAACACTGTGTTCAAGGTTACAGCACAAACATAGCAAAGATGGGACTTGACCCCAGGTATTCTGGCTGCAAGATAGAAAAGATCTCTGCCTTCACCATCCTCAGTAAGTGGTTTTTGAATGGGCAGATCAGCACCACCTGGGATATTGTTGGAAATGCAAATTATTGGGCCCTGGCCAAGACCTACTGAATCAGAGATTGCTAGGATGGGCCCAGCAATCTGTTTTCAGCAGCCCTGGAGGCGATTCTGTTGCAGAGTTCAAGGTTCAAGTTCAAGAACCCAGGCCTACACGGTAACTGCTCCAGCAGCCCAGAGCCAGAGGAGGGCGCTCCAAGGCAAACTTTCACCCTGAGCAGTCCCAGCAGCTTGGATGGGAAGGGGTAGCAGGCAGAGTGGAAGGGAAGAAAAGGCACAGGCTGAGTTAGGAGACAGTCTACTCCTACCAGTTCTGCAATTATTGGCTGAGTGGTTTTAAGCACTTCTCTAGGTCTCAGTTTTCTCATCTGTAAAATGAGGATGTTGACTAGCTGATTCCAAATTTCCCTTTATGTTCTGTTATTCAACTCTCCTTCTTTAGAATAATATGTTGTCTATGTAAGGAATGAAATGAAGATAGAGTACCAAGTGCTCAGTTTGAATGGATTTTGCCCATACTTGGAAATTAGCAGCCCCAAATTCCAAATCCTTGGACTAGCTACCTTCTTCCTCCTTAGGGGTGAAGAAAGAGAGAGCAAACATTTGAGTCGACCCATGAAACTTTGTGAGGGGAGAAAATAGAAAACCGTCTGATAGTATTGGTTTGGAACTTCCCTCCACTGTCTGAGGCTCCTCCACCTGGACCTTTTCCCTGATCCCCCTCCTGTCACCTGCTTCCCCACTGTGACTCTGCCAGACCCCCTTGCTCACAGGACCATCTCCCTGTCCTCTCCCCGGGCTTGCCCAACTCATAGGCTCTGGCTTATCCAACATTCTTTTGAGGAAGGGCGAGGTGCGACGTGTCAGGATGACTTACTAGGTGTGCCAGGGGTTTCATGGCCTAATGGGGGAGCCCCACAGTCATACTGAAGCCCTATCCTCATGGTTTCATATGGACCTGAGGGCCCTCCCTGGGGTTCCCAAATAGTGGGTCAGGCTGTGCCCATAGGGTACCTGGTGTGTACCATAGGTAACAGCACTCAGTGTCAGCTGGAAACTTTCTACATCAGGCTGAAAAGAAGACTGCTTCTTGTCCCTTTGAGATGATTATGAAAATCTGAGACAAGTAATTACATTATAAAAGTCAAGCCCTAAATCAGAAAGGTGGTTGGTCAGCAGGAGAACATGACTGAACTCTCAAGTCCAGAGGGGCTATGAGAAGGTGGGCAGGGTTTTTTGGTTTTTTTTTAATGTTTATTTATTTATTTTTGAGAGAGAGAGCAAGCAAGCGAGTGAAGGGAAGGGGTATAGAGATCGGGAAACGGAGAATCCCAAGCAGGCGCCACCCTGCCAGTACAGAGCCCGAAGCGGGGCTCGAACCCAATAAACCGTGAGATCATGACCTGAGCTGAAATCAAGAGTCAGACCCTCAACCAACTGAGCCGCCCAGGTGCCCCCAAGAAGGTGGGCAGTTTTAAAAATCGGTCAAATAATATGTCATCTTCAGCAAAATCTCATGCCAGATAAACAGTCCGAATGTCTGTCAAATCAGTATCATGTTTAGAGAGAGACTTTCATTATGAAAGCTTAAAATGCAGGACGTTAGGTGTTGCCAGAGTCCTTAGGTTAAAAGCCAAAGAAGGTGGTTATTAAATAGACCACAGAAAGCAGAGGCACTCGCCGAGGCCACACTCCTCAGCTGCGAATAGCTCTGGGAGGCTGGCTACCTCCCAGATTGCATGTCAGTGGAATTACAGGTTAATAAAGAATATGTGTGTTCTCCAAACTCATCAAGTATACATTAAGTATTTCAGCTTTTTATATGTCAATCATATCTAAAGTGTTTTTTTAATGTTTATTTATTTTAGAGAGAGAGAGTGTGAGCGCGAGCATGCCCAGGCAAGTGTCAGCAGGGAAGGGGTAGAGAGAGGGGGACAGAGGATCTGAAATAGACTGCACTGACAGCAGCGAGCCAATGTGGGGGGCTCAAACTCACGAATCATGAGATCATGACCTTAGCCAAAGTCAGACAGTCAACTGACTGAGCCACCCAGGCGCCCCAATAAAGTTTTTTTTTTTTTTAAGAATACGTGCCTGAATTTGTGTGCAGTTATAGCTTCTAATGTACCCTTTAAATCAGCACACATCATCTGTAGTTACTGATCTCAACCCAGTACCCTGGAGTCCCATGTTAACACCTTCTGGTGATGGCTGATCTTTTTGCCAGTTCTGAGCCCCGCCAAAGTGGGCCTGGTAGTTGAAGTGCAACCTGGAACCTGTCAATCTGTCTCAATGGCCCTGGCACTCCCCAGGTTCCAGGGGGCTTGAAGGCCTGGGCAGACCAGGCATAGGTTAATCTCACTGGGACTGCTCCAGAATGGGCCCCTCTTCTCCCTCACAAACTGCTCTTGCTTGTGCTCAGCCTGATATTGGCCTGTTCTCATGTGAGCTGTCTCTCTCCTCCTCTTCTGCATAATGTGCAGAATATATGACAAACTCACTCCTTAGAATCTTCTAAGCATCCTACTTGCCAGCTTATATGACTTCTGAACATTCATGTCTGGTGCTGTCTTCCATCGGAAGATTGGCTAAGTCTGAACACTGTGGTTCTTTATATGTTCCTGAGGTTGTTCAGGAGAGAGGAGGCGCGGGCCGTAGTCAGAGCAAGCAGATGCAATCTAGCTGTGGGCCCCCAGCAAATCACGTTACTTCCCTGGGCCTCACTTTTATCATCTGTGAAAGGCAAGTGTTGATTCAGATGCCCTGTTAGATTCTGAGCCCACCCTGGCTCAAACAGAAGGCTCAGAGATCCTGCCCATGACCCCACACATGCCCAAGTGGAGAGAGAAGGGAGTGCATGCAGTGTCAGGCCAGTGGGGAGGACTCTGGGCCAGTTGAGTACTTTCCCTTCATGGGCTTAGGTTTAAGGATCGCCCCGTTGGGTGGGGCCTGGCTGGAAAGAATGAGCCAGCCTCCCCCAAATTCCCCCCTGCCTGAGTGGTTGCCTCACAGGCTGTTACTTAACCCTCTTTACCACTTCCCAGGGTGGGGAAGGGCAGGGCAGATGGGTAACAGCTGATGCAATAGACAGACGCAAGCCTGTGTTGTTCTTCGAAGACTAAGCAAAGGTCAGCTGGGCTGGGCCGGCCTGGGCTGCAGCTGCAAGGCCCTGTTCTTTACAGAGTTTTAGCTTCCTCTTTTTCTTTGACTCTTTCTCCTGGAATGGCGTTTACTCTCTGGTCATCAAAGTCAATAGTTGATACTATTGTGTTAGAATCTACTCACATCTATTCGCTGTGGTACTCTAACCTGCAGAGAACATCCTTGCCTGCTAGGAATGTGCACATGTGGGTGTATGCACACGCCCAGTGGGGGCATCCGGAAGTGAGACAGGTGTTCTGAGAATGTGCTCCAGGTGCTCTTCTGAGGAAGTGGGTTCAATCAGAAGGATCAGAGAGTGTCAGAAGATCTGGAAATTTCCTGTATAGTCAAAGTCTCAAAATATGGTCTAGGGAATGCTATTTCTATTCAGGACTCCATCTATCAAATATAAATGAGGGGCCATTTGCCCATCTCTCAGGGATCTGCATGCCTCGGATACAATATTATCCTAATCATCAATTTACTTTCCATTTACTATGTGCCAGGCCCTGTGTTAAGTGATATATGTGAGTTTTCACATTTTGTCCTCAAACCCTATGAGATAGAGTCTATCATTATCCCCTTTTACAGATTCAGAAACGGAGGCACAGATGTGTAAGTAACTTGCTTAAGGACATAGAGCTAGTAAGTGGTCGAGCTAAGATGTTAACCTGGTTACCCAGACTCTGAGCTGCTTTTTTTATTTTTTATTTTTTTTTAGTTAAATGTATCTGAAAAACTCATATATGCAGATTATAAAAATTACAAAAGGATTCTCCAGAATGGTCTCTAAATCCCAAATTCCCCTGTAACTTCAGTCAGTAAAATCCATGGTTTTATTTTATGGGTTAGTTTTATTCCCAAATTTTAAGGAACACAGTTTTTGAATATAACAGACTTTTGCTCTTTGGGAAGGGTCACTACTAAACCTCTCATCAAATTAGTTAATTCCAATATGATTAATTCTGATACTAGTTAATGATTGATTTATTTTCTTATGAGTATTGAAGAGCTAAATGTAGAAAGGAGCTTTGGGCAAGGTAGTTTATACTTTAAGTATGAATTTTATAATTACACATTTGTATATCTTCACACATAATCAAATTTAATCAAATAAATAGCCCAAAACAGTGAAATTATAGTGTTATCATGGTGTAGCAGGAGTTGGGGGCTTTCTTCTTGAATCAGCCGTCAACTTGATTTATAGATGTTTTATCTCATTAACCTTTATGCTGTGGAGCTAATTAGTGATGCTGGGAACTGCAAAACACACTTGAAGCAGTCATGTAGCTCTTTAACTCCATCGTGCACCCAAGTAAGCTGGACCCAATAATTCCGAATCATAGAAGACATCTTTGGAAAGCCGTTCCCTCCTTCGTTTCAAATGGCTTACTGAAATGAAAATCAAACTTGATGCCAAGCCCATTTCCTCTTTTGGCTGCACACCATTTGCATCAAATCCTTCTGAAGCCTTCAAAAGCTCTTCCCAGAGAGGCAAACACATGCAGATTGTTCTGACTATCCCTGTTTGGGTAAAATTGTCCCAGGACCCCATGGATGGTCCTGAGGATTTCACTGCTGGCCTCCCCTGTGCTGGTGAGCATCAGGGTGGCCACATCAGAACCCAGCCCCAGTCAGAAGGCTGCCATCTTGAGGATGGAAAAGGTCCCTCAGGTTCTCACAGTGCTTTTGGCATCCTTTTGCACTTATTCCCCATTCTTACTTCTGGAACTAAGGCCCTGAGGCACGGGTGGTTACAGCCTTTCTTCCCTTCCTGGCTTCTATGGGAGGATTCTGAGGTGCTTGGCCTCCCATTCTTGTGGCTGGGTCAAGGGGCCAGCTAGAATGGAGGGATGATGGGAATCAAATAGGCTGCATTGATTTACATAGGAAAAAAGTGTGGAGCTACTCCCTGGAGAGAGACTGAGCTGGGTGTAGCTCTTGAGTGGGACTTGAGAAAAATGGGCACTTCTTCAAGAAGCTTAGCAAAGGTTCACATTATGTTCAAGGCATTGGGAGTTCAACTTGTGTTTCTTTTGAATAGGACACCACGTGAAGGTGGATCTTCATAAGGGAGGAAGAAGGCTTACACTTATTCATGTTACATTTCAAGTAATTTTCTGAGTGAGGAAAGTGGTTTGGGTAGAAAAATCTAGGACGGTGGCTTACAGTGGGGTTTTCTGAATTTGCATGGTTTTAGAACAGGACTGTGAGGTGTGGGCAGTTGTAGAGAGGGGCCCATGTGAGGATATATTATCAGGTGGAGCCTCTTCTCCTCCCTTAGATTTGCAGGTGAAGTTCAGGTTTCTTCTGGGGTTTATTTCACATGAAGAGTAAACTCCAGTGCTGGAGTAAGGTGACACCAAACTGCAGTTTCTTTTCTTGGTTTAGTTTAAAAATGGACTAGATGGTTAACATACAGAAGAATTTTTGTGTGGGTTCTTGCTCCTTAAATGCCAAACTGATGTTCTAATGCCGTTTGACATGTCTCTTGGGTGAATGACTCAGCCCTGGCCTCATGGACCCTCCACAGGCTCTCCCTCCCTCAGGGGTGCAGGTGTGTCCCCACCTCGGTTGGAGGCCAGGAAACTAACCACAATCTCCTGGCTATAAGACTGTAGGCTCCTGCCTTGGAGGCAAAACAGGGTGAAACACAGGCAGGCAGGATCCCAAACCACAGAAGCTCAAGTTAGGTCATCTTTGTGAACATGACAACTTGCTGTCTCCCTTAGTCAACAAAAAGAAACATAGATCCATTCTAAAATGGCTTTAAAAGAGAATTTGCATGACTATGGTGACTTGCATTGAGTGCAGTTCCAAAGCAGTGGAGAATTAATTAGCCAGTCCTCTTCACAAGCCAAGAAAGGTGCAAGGGTACGTTCACACCAGTTTATAGCAGGACACTTGAGTACAGGAGTTTAAATCATTTGTCTGGTAGCCAGTGAGTATAATGTCTGATTTCCTGGTCCCTCCTTGCATGCACCTGGCAACTTGGGGAACTGTGTGCTGGGCAGGATCCATCTTTCAAAGCCCTTGGAGAAGTTGCAGAGACATTCACGGGATTGTCCCTCTGTGAGACCAGGCTCTCTGGGGCAGTTAGAAATTATGTTGAGGATCAGGTTAGTGGGGAGGAACCAGTGATGGAAAATTATTATTTTTTTGAAAATAGTTATTCATGGGAACTTTGCATGATTGGTATGGCCATTAATATGGTCATTTCATTTTGCCTTAAGTGTGGGATCTAGTCCAAGGTGGAGGTAGATAAGCCCTTAGGAATGCATAGTGACTATTTACCCAGTTTACTTGTGGGAATCAAGCAAATGAAGTTGCCCGAGAAAAACAACACTGCTTTGAAAAGCATTCTCACACATTCACAGTGTATTTAAAATAATCATTAGGAAAAAGGGCCTGGTGTTTTGAGGAATCTATCAGAAATCTTCAGCCCAGTTTGTTCCTAGGGCAGAGTGAGAATGGATTTACTTTGCTGAAGTCCTAACTGCTACTGTCAGGGTTATCCAGAAAGTCTAGATAGTGCTACACATAGGAAAAATAAACAGAAACATTTTCTTTTCTAGACTGGCACCCCTGAAGACTAGGAATAATAATCACTTTAAATATGAATTATTGATCCATTCCTCTAAGGCTAGTTAATAACAAATACCATTTGTTCCTTGTGGAATTTAACATCTGCCCAACCTACTTACAGCACATGGAGTTTGGCCTTACCTCACACAGCCATACTGGTTGCCCATGACCCTGGCATGTATCTTCCTGACATCTATTTTGAGCGGAGGAAAGAGGAGAGTAATAGAATTGATTCTGAGTGTACTAAATTCTACCCATGACAGACATGTTTCAGGCAGCTTCATGGAATTACTCATACAGACCAGAAGAGTTATTTCTGGACCTGGGGCTTCTTTGGCCACCTACCTCCCCACTGGTTGGCTCACTCCCTGATTCCCATAGCAGACCTACTTAAGGAGGCTCGTGTATTTTCTTGGTTGCGTTTTTCTGTAGGCTTTTAATCTCCAAGATGAGACAACTTAGCATGCTCCTCCCTCATGTGGCCAGAGATCTGCTCTGTGACAGAATCAGGACCAATCTTGTCCTGGGCAGAGGGCTAGAAAGACCTTGGACCTAATAGTTAGCATCAAGTCACGGTGGTTCCTGGCTCTGCCCTGGCTCCAGAAACTGGACTCTTAACTTGTCCATTCACTTTACAAATATTGATTGAGCACCTGCTATGTGCCAGGCCCACAAATATGGCAGCAACTAAAACAGATGGAAGTCCCTGCCCCTCTTTAACTTCTGTTTCATTTTAAGAAACTACCATTTTGTCCTGAATTTCAACTGTGACTCCCTGGTCAGTAAATCACTTCTTCTAGAACAATATTTCTTCTTTTCTTTCTTTCTTTTGTTTTTTTCAGAGACAGAGAGAGAGAGGGTGCAAGTGAGCGAAGGGCAGAGAGAGAGAGACAGAGAGAGAGAAAAGTGGGGCTCACCTGAAGAGGGGCTTGTGTTCACTCAAAGTGGGACTTGAACTCACAAACTGTGAGATCATGACCTGAGCCAAAGTCAGATGCTTTAAGACTGAGCCACCCAGGGCCCTAGAACAGTATTTCTTAAACTTCAATGTGCATGCAAATCACTTGGGTAACTTGTTAAAATGCAGATTCTGATACAGTAGGTCTGGGGTGGGACCTGAGATTCTGCACATCTAACAAGCTCCCAAATGACACTGTTAGGAGGCTGCCTGGCTTATGCGTTGAGTAGCAAGGATGGACAGCCAGCAGCATCAGCACCACCTATGCATTTGTTAGAAATGCAGATCCTTGGGTCTTGCTTCAAACCTACTGGCTTAGAATCTGTCCTTCAACAGGATCCCCAGGAATTGAGAAACATCTAGAGCACTGATTCCCAAAGCACATGCAACATCAGAAGCTACAGGCGACAGTTACAAAATATCTGTGGGTCTCCTTCCCCCTTCCACAGAGTTGTATTAGACAGCAGCAAGCACCCTAATGGATAACAAGTCTGAAAACTTGCAAGAGGATTTTCAGAGGACGATTTCTGAGCTTCGGCATTTCACAATGGAAATAGCCCTAAAGATAACTTGATGATAGTCATCTGAGATTGTGTGGTCCTCTGAAATTATCCTCACACAAGTCCCAGATAAGAAACTGAGGCCAGGTTCTTGCCCAGGGTCACATGGTTACAAATGGCGAAGTCTGGACTACAACACACATGCTGTTTTTCTACCACAGCCCTGCTTCCTACCCACCACAGGAATGCCTCTCCTTGACCATGACCCAAATCTTTCCCTCCTCCAGCAGAGTTTCAGCCCATTACCTCTAAGCCTCCACACCCTCACAAGTGCTTTACTGCTATCCTCTCCCCACCCACATCACCCAGCAGCCAAACCACACGTTTAATTGGTTGACTTTCCCCAAAGACTTGTTTCTGTCAGCCTTTTGATGATGATTGTGGCTCTTCTTGGGGCAGGTGAAGTATGTGGGTGGGAAGGGTGTTGTCCTTTGGACTTCCATCCATCTTTCAGGAAGGCTGTTCAACTTTCTGCTCTTTGTCTTCTGTTCTGGCGTCTCTCTCAATAAGTGTTCTGCAGCCTTCTGGAATGTATGTGAGCACCTCCTCTCTTTGCTTACAGCTTCAAGACTTCCTCATTCTTTCAGATTGGCCACTTTCTTCCCTCCCCACCCTATTCAGGGAGGCGCTGCTCACCAGTGAAGTTTGATAGACACACTTGGAACTTATGGTCTTAGATAGGGGTCTTAGCTTGGCGTCCACATACCCTAGCCCAGTACTTTTCAGTCTTGAGTGTACCGTAGAGTATCTTAGGGAGTTTAAAAAACCTGACGTCTGGACTGCACTCATATTGATTAATTTAAAAACTCAGGTGGGAGGTAGGCATCAGTGGTTTATAGAGTTCTCCAGGTGATTCCAATGTGCAGCCAAGGTTGAGGGCCACTGGAAAATCCAGGTAAAATTGTTTCTGCATAAGTATATGTGTACTTCCTGGAAAAGCTAAACCATAGCTTTTAGCAGATTCTCAAAGGTGTCTATGGCGCCTTCCTCCTTCCCCTTCCCCACCTCAAAAGGGCTCAGTGGCTGGTCTAAGATAATAAATAAGCAGGAAAAACTTACCAATTTTTAAGGAAACACCTAATACATGTATTAACTAAATACAGCAGGCATTAGCATGTAGAGCAGAGAAAGTACCTACTGTTGCTTCACAAGTGAAGAGGACCTTGGGAATGTTCTGTTTGGTGGGATGGGAGAGTCCCTACCTCCCCCAATTAGCTGGAAAAACTGTGTGATTTCAGATGCTACCACTACACAGGTCTGATCACATCACTTAAACTCTCTCACTGCTACAGAACCACAACCTCCTGGTTTCTTCGTGACCAACCTCCAGCCACCCTTTCTAGCTCATCTCCCTCCTTCACACACTTGAGCCCCAAGAGGATGCTCACTGTTCAGTTTTCACATACTGCTTTTGCTTTTATTTTTTCCCAGGCTTCCTCCCCCACCCCAACTCTGCCCGCCTTGAGATGGGCCTGGGAGGGGAGGGAAGATTGAAGAGAATGGTTGGAGGCAGGTTCCCTGGGTACAGAAGTGCTCAGTGCACATTTGTCAAAGTGAGTTGGGCAGCTACCTCAAGAGCTCCTGCTTGGGGATTAGGGAGATGATGTAGAGATTCAGAAAAGCTCTGGCCTTCAAGAGACTTAGGTGCCAGTGAGGAGGAGGCAGACCAGTGATTTGAGGAGTGCAGGGAACATACTAGGTGCTCTGACAGGAATATGTGGAGGGGATCTGTGGGGTGGGAGGGGGAGTGGAGGGTCAGGAAAGACTTTTCATCCAGGAAAGACTGATACCCAGCAGGGACCCAGTGAAGAGAGATGGGACTAATTAGGAGGCTGAGGCTAGATTATAGAGGGCATTGAATGCTAACCTGAGGACACCCACTACACACAGATGGAGCCCAGCTGGTGCCCCCAGGTCTTGCCAGCTTTTAGTCTTGCTCCTTCAGGAGTCTTTGCTATATCAAGCTGTTGAGGCATAGGAGCTAATTTTGAAGCTGTCGCATCTGCCTGGAGGTGTCTAAGCTTGGGAAGGTGCTAGCTTTTTGCAGGGAGCCCCGGCCTTCTGTAGAGTCTCCTTTCCCACAATGCCCATGTTCCCAGGGTCCTAGAACAAGTCAGGGAGCCAGGATCCCTGACCCTATAGATAAGAACAATGGCTGTACTTCCCAACCATAAGTCAGGTGGGACATAGGTATAAAAGTGGGCTGGAAAATGGGCAGGGAGAGACCTCTCAGAATAGCAGAGGAGGAGGGGAATAACCTCCAGATCCTTGGGTTTGAAGCCCAGTGCTAAGTGCTGGGAATTCAGTGTTGACTGACACCACACAGACACTGCGTCTAAAGCTCCACGAGAGTAGATGTTCAATAAATGTTGAACATCTGCTTTCCTGGGCTGAGAATCCAGGTTAAACAGTTGTACCTTTTCCCCACGACCACTTCCCCCCACTGCAAAGAGGTGGATGCCCCTCCCCTAAGGCTTTCCCCCTTCCACTTGGGCTGCCAGGATTCTCTAATTGTTCTACACTTTAATAAGGCACAGAGGGCTCATTATGTATATTCAGGCAATCCTCCCCTCCAACCCAAATCGTGAATTACATCTGTATTAA
Organism: Cryptoprocta ferox; assembly: GCA_028646485.1. Lineage (NCBI taxonomy): Eukaryota > Metazoa > Chordata > Mammalia > Carnivora > Eupleridae > Cryptoprocta > Cryptoprocta ferox. The sequence continues at coordinate 111,463,710 of CM053576.1, read as the reverse complement.
TAAACATTTTAATTTACATTTACCAACTGCCAACAAAGTGTTAGGTGTAAATAACAGGTGGGTGCAGGTTGAAGTAATGAGACTAGAAAGCCACTGCCTCCTTTCTATTCCATTCAGAAATTTCAAGAAAGAATCCATATGCTATGTCTTTTTAAAAACAAGCTCATAAATTCTCCTGAATCCTGAAACTATTAATATACAAATACTTATCACTGTTTGCCATTTAAACATAAATATTAATAACTTAACTTTGGCATGGTTCCTCTCATCTCAGATTCATTTATTCTTTCATTCAGCAGACAGTCAATAGGTGTTGGGGGCACTATTCTTGGCGCCAAGATACAGAAGTGACTAAGACAAAGTTCCTGATCTTAAGAAGTTTACATTGTGGTGAGCAAAGACAGATGATAAGGAAGTCAACAAGTACACACAAAAAATACTAAATGGTGAGACGTGCTGTAGGAAAATATAAAGTGGGCTAAGGAATATAGGGAGTGTGTGTGTGTGTGTGTTGCTTTCTTTCTGTGGCCAGGGAAGGCTTCACTGATTAGGTAACATGCAAATGACAGAATTTACTGACTTATTACATATAGGTCATGAGAGAAAGAGGTGTCTAGTTGGCTCCTGGGCTTTTTAGTTGAGCAACTGGAAAAATGGAATTGCCACATACTGATATGGGGGAAGGCTTAGGGGTGCAGAGCAAGTTTGGGAATTTGATTTTGGACATGTGATATCAAGTAGGCAGTTAAATACACCAATCTGGAAATCAGAGGAAAGGTTGAGACTGGAGATATAAATTTGGAAATCTTCAGCCCCTAGATTTTTTCAAAACCCAAGCTAGGTGTGACCACCAAGGGATGAGTGTGGACAGAGAAGAGTTTCAAGGACTGAGCCCTGGGTATGCCTCCATTGAAGGGTGGGTGAGGTGAAAATGGAGAAAGAATTATTGATGAGGAAGGAGGAAAACCAAGAGAGTGGATACCTGGACACTAAGTGAAGAAAGTTTTTTAAGGAGGAGAGAGTGAGCAACTGTGTAAAACAATACTGATAGATGCTGAGTAAAATGAGGCTCAAGAATTGACCATGAGATTTGGTCACATAAGGGTCATTGAGACCCTCACCAGAGCAGGTTCTATGGGGAGGAGGAAGGAGGAGAGGCAAAAGTTTGATGCCAGATTCTAAGAGAGAGAGAGAGAGAGAGAGAGAGAGAGAGAGAGAGAGAAATGTTGTCTTAGTCATTGATTGGATACTGTTTTTGAAGAAACCAGCTATAAAATAAGACACTTTGAATATGGACTAGATATTAGGAAACTATTGTTCATTTTTTTTAGGAGTGAAAATAGTAATATAGTTATCATCTTAGTCTTGACAGGTACCACTTAAATGTGTAGGGGTGAAGGTTTGTGACATCTGCAATCTACTTTCACACAGCTTAGCAAAAAACCATATATATATATATGATATATTTATTCAGTATACATAGATAGTAGAATGTTAAATTGAATTGGGTATATGATGTGTTCATTGTGCTATTCTTTCAACTCTTTGATACGTTTGAAATGCTTCTTTATAGAAAATTTGGGGAAAAATACAGACTCTGGGCCTCACTGGTGGCAAATGAGCTTTTAAGAGACCACAGGTGTCTCTGATATATAATCAGGGATGAGATCCACTGATCCATTTCCCCACTGAGCATAAAACTGAGGTTTTCCAAAGGACAGAACAAAGGCTGAAATTCATGTTTCTTGGCTTCCAGTTCTGTGTTCTTATATATCCTCTAAAGGAATTTCCTAGATAAGAAACTTTACCCTCTTGAACACCTAAAACTCTTTGTTAGCAGATAAACTGTACAAGGTAAAGGATTTGGGCACCTAGAAGGTTCTCAGTTGTTAGAGACAGGTTATCAGAGGACCGAAAATTACTATAAGGTACTAAGGGCAAGGACATTCCTAAGTTTTAAAAAATTGAATTGTATTGAAGAGCTACATTTTTGCTTTTAAATAATTTTATTACTTTTAGGGAAGATAATCTGTGAGATTGAATTTTATTTCACACATTTGTTAAGATTTAACATATAGACAAAATCATAGATTAGGAAATAAATCTGAAAGTCTTGATTATTCTTTGGGAAATGAGGTTACAGATAAAGTTCCTGCTGTTGAAGGAGCCCTCAGTTCCTTGCAGAGAGACATGAAGAATTGAAGATGCAGATTAGTAGGTCCCAATGTTTAGTGGGAAAGGCATGACTCTTGGCAGTCAGACAAAATCTGGGCTCGAATTCTGACTTTGTCATTTACTAGTTTTGTGAACATTAGGCAAGGTAGGTGAGCACTCCTGATCTGTTATTCAGTTCCTCCTGCAGGCACGGTGCTAGGTGCTCTGATACAGCACGCTAACATAAGATACACAAAGCCATGCCCTTCTAGAAATCCAACAGATAATTAAGGAATGAGGGATATTCAGGTGGGGGTTCTAACTCTGAAGGGACTAAGAGCAACTCTTAACCAGGTGGAAATGAAGTTGGGCCGGGAGAAGCAAAAGAAGGCAACATTTTAAGGAAATAATGCGGGAGCCTGGTACCCCCGAGCAGCTGAGAAACACATATAGATCCTGTGGCTTTAATGCAGGTGGTTGCCATTACTTAGTGGAAACAACTATGGAAAGACCTAACTCTGATCCAGAAGTAAGAGGCAGGGGTTGGGGTGTGAACCCTGAGCGCTTTTAAAGTCCCTCTCTAGACCCGACAAAAAAAGAAAACTACAGGCCAATATCCTTAATGAATACAGATGCAAAAATCCTCAACAAGATACTAGCAAATCGAATTCAACAGCATATAAAAAGAATTATCCACCATGATCAGGTGGGATTCATTCCTGGGTTACAGGGCTGGTTCAATATTCGCAAATCCATCAATGTGATACATCACATCAACAAAAGAAAAGATAAAAACCATATGA
>CM053576.1:111194684-111460253 GCA_028646485.1 Cryptoprocta ferox | reverse complement strand
ATGGGGGGTGATGGTCTTGGTGGAGGTCACTTGTGGGGAAGAGCACTGGGTGTTATATGGAAACCAACCTGACAATAAACTATAAAGTTTAATAAAATAAAAAATAAAAAAAAATAAAGTCCCTCTCTAGTAGGCAGAGGGTGTCCAGCCTCCACCACCACAAAGGTAAAAGAACTAACCCATATTAAACACAATCAAGAAACGACGTCGGGTCTGGAGGTTTATACGGGGGGCGTGGCTTCGAGCAACTCACCGGCGTTCTCTTCCGGAACAGGCCTGTGCCCCGGAAGCAGTTGTTTGGTCGTGCCTTTGGGCCCGTTTTGGAGACTGAGGGGGTGTTGTCGCCATGTTCCTGTCCGCGGTAACCCGTAAGTGGGGCTGGAGGCGGCGGTAGGGTCTGCGGCAGGGAGGCCGTGACAGGCAGGCGTCGGGACGGTGCGGGTTTGAGGGCGCGCGTCGGCCGGGAACCTGCCGCTGCGACTTTCCAGGCCTTCAGGACTACAGCGTCCGGCATGCTCCGCGGCGCTCCTCCGTGGTGCTTGGGGGTCTGCGGTGCTAGTTCTCCATCCCTTAAGGGTCGCAGGGACGGTCGTGTGTGGTCAGCAGGAGTGGGGCGCTTTCCCGGTCCTCCGTAGGGATGTGTCAGCAGAATCACTGCACGTCCGAACTGGGAAAAAAGCCTCCGAATTTTTAGCCCACTCGTTTGAAACTCTGAAGATGAGGAAATGGTTTGAGAGAGGCAGTGACTAGGTCAATACCGCTGGGCTGGGGAAGAAGTGTTCTGGCTTCCCAAGGCAGCGCTCTTTCCTACCGACTTTTCGGTTAGATTTAGTTTCCCTCCTCCACCTGATGTGGTGGTTGCTGCAGTTTGCATGGGTTAACTTGTCAAACCAGAGGCTTGTTCCAGTGCAAATGTTTGCACCTTAGAAGAGGAACATGTGGAGCAGATCTTAGAGAGATTTGAAAACTAACCGGTCCAACTGAAAAGAGATTGTGCAGAGCATTACATCCAGAATTGTGTTGGTCTCATTGGATCCTTGTCTTCTTTCCAGAATCTTAGCGGGATCCCTACAAGCTAGGGAGTAGTTACTTGAGTGACAACCCATGGCATACTTCGTAACTTACATATTTATTACAGACATTTATATGAACTTTGCATAAGAAAGATAATAAATTGATATTTTCTTTTTTCTTTCAACCTGTCCTCTCTGCGAAAAAGTTGCCAAGAGCAAGTCAAAGTAAGTAAGGTTTTTTTTTTTTTAACTTGTTTATGTTAGATTTGTTTTTCCAGCCCCTGCCAATACATCCTTATATTAATTAAACTAAGCATTAGGCTTCAGTTTTCTGAAAGTTGATTTGAGGATTCCTTGGTGCATTGTTTTGGATCTATGAACTCTTTCAGAAAATATTTTCGGTCCTGCCCAACTGACCTACTTAAGTGAGCCGTTCAAATAATTAAAGGAGCTCTTGCTCTCTTGTTCCTAAACAAACCATCAGGGTTCCCAGGCTCTCTTTGGACTCCTACCATATTTCTGTTTCTTCAGAGTCAGGACTAAGGGCCATTTGTTTGGAGGCCACTGCAGGAATCTAGCCGAACAAGCTGTGATTTGATTGAACTACGGAGTCAGTTTTAATGAGTTTTGTAATCCTTTGCATTCATAGAATAAGCATTTCAAAAATAGCAAAGATTAAAGATTCCATGCTGTACCAGAGAGACTATAAATACCAAACTGGCATCTCAAAATAAAATTTGTAGACAATAACTGAAGTAAGATTTTCTGTGTTAAAAATAGGAAAATTCTTTTCCAGACAAAAAGAAAAAAATTTAAAACAGCCTTTGCTTACAACCCAAGACACATCACAAATCTTAAAACTAGGTTTTTTGGATTAAAGTTACTGGGAAACATATAAGTTAGTGCTCTCTGCCAAATAGCTTTTATTCATATAGCTTTTCCCACAATCCGGTTTATTTATGTTAGAATTCACCACCTCTAGGTTATGGAGGAATCTCCCATGCCTCTGGTTTCTTTAGACACCCTGCCTCTCATGTTCTTTGTATCCTTCTTGTGACATCTGCCAAATATGTCTTGGCTTATAGACTTTCTGTTCACAACTCACCTTCCATACTATACTGTTAGTTCCTGGAATGGGCAGGTGCAGCCTTATAGAGCTTTGCATTTCCCATAGTGCTTTCCACAGAGTAAGCAGTTAATGGGTATTTGTTAAATCTTTTTGAATGAAAGACTAATTATTGTCTTTTTTAAAATGTTTGTTTATTTTTGAGGGAGGGGAGGGGCAGAGAGAGAGAGGGGGAGACACAGAATCTGAAGCAGGCTCCAGGCTCGGAGCTGTCAGCACAGAGCCCGACATGGGGCTTGAACTCATGAACCGTGAAGTCATGACCTGAGCTGAAGTCTGACGCTCAGCCGACTGAACCGCCCAGGTGCCCCTATTGTCTTTCTTAATTAACGAATATTGTGTACCTTTTATGTATGAGGCACTGTGCTAGACACTGAAAGGAAGGCAAAGATGTGTAAGGTATTATCGATGCTACAGATTCTTTTTGAAATTAGATAAGACATAAGGTAGCATGGTCTACCTAGGGAGGCCAGACGCTTGAACAAGTAACAAATAGTATAAGGTATTAAAAGGTCTAGTGAGGCAAAACATGAACTTTATGCTTTGGATGACTATAACTTAAACACAATATGAAGGAGGGGCGCCTGGGCGGCTCAGTCGGTTGAGTATCCGACTTCGGCTCAGGTCATGATCTCACAGCTCGTGAGTTCAAGCCCCGCGTTGGGCTCTGTGCTAACAGCTCAGAGCCTGGAGCCTGCTCTGGATTCTGTGTGTGTCTCTCTCTCTGCCTCTCCCCTGCTTGTGCTCTGTCTCTCTCTCTGTCTCTCTCTCTCAAAAATAAACATTAAAAAACACACACACACACACACACACAATATGAAGGAGAACAAGGTTTTGCATGTTAATAGTGTAAAAGTTCCAATCATTTTATCTTGTCCCTTTCTAGTTTTACTGCTATTGCACATCGTGGAAGATAGGGCTCTTTTGAGATAGCCATCTTTATGATTTCTTGACTGACCAGCTAGAGTTACCAGTACTTTTGTATTGTCCCCTACTCCTGATTTCTCCTTCTAAGAGGTGAGTGTCTGAGTCTTTTCCCACAATGTGGTTTGATTGTTCTTGTTGCTTGGTTAGTTGATTGCCAAGGCATTCTCTAATAGAACACACCTTGGAAATCAGAACCATTAAAATTGTGGTTTATGGAAAATGTAGGCTGTCTTAGAACCGAACCTTCCAAGCACGAAGTGATATCCCACAGCTAATACTACTGTATGGAGTTCTCAAAATGTGTCATCCTCCCACGACTGATTTTAGTTTATTTCCTCAGCTTGTAATAGCTTATTTTTACATCTTAGAACCATTCTGGTGAAAATGCTGAGCCAAGCTGGGACAGGTTACTCCTTCAACACTAAGAGAAGCCGACTACGGGAGAAACTGACTCTCCTACATTATGATCCAATTGGTAAGATTCAGATGAATTACTCCACAGTAAATTCAGATGCTTTCAAGGCCTGTTGCCCTTTCCAGACTGACACTGAATGTCTTTTGGCCATTTTTGTGGCCCCTCTGACACTGTAGCGTTCAGCCGGCAAGTATATGCTGAGTGTTTACTCTGGTGCCAGTTACACTCCCAGGTGCTGGGATGCACCAGGACATATTCAGGCTCAGTCCCTGCCCTCTTGGTACTTACGGTCTGTTTTGGAAGGGAGAGGAAAAAAGAAAAAATGACATGCTGCTGAGTGCTTCGAGAGACACAGGCAGGGTGCTGAGATACACAGTAAAGTTGGGGAGAAGCAGATTCCACCTTTTACCTTCTCCTTAAATAGGACAGAGCTGGCAAGGAAGCCAGCTGTGTAGACAGAACAGGTGATGCTGTTCTGGAAACAGAAAGAAAAGAGTGTCTTCAGCAGGGGCTGTTCTGGAAACAGAAAGAAAAGAGTGTCTTCAGCAGGGGATGGAATATTCTCCTGGGATCATTTACCAGTGGCAAGCAGTTAGATCCAGATTTGAGTTAAAGGAGTACGGCATCTATATATTAGTGCAGGAAGTTAAGAAATGTCATTTTCCATTTTGTACCCTCTGCTAAAATGCCATAATAAATGGTATAAATAGTCTCAGTAGGTAGAAGTATTGTCCAGAAGAGACAAAGGTTTCCAAGGCCAGATTGCCTGCTTACAAACAAAAGACAGCAGCTGATTGCTATTGGTGGAAGCCCAATTTTGTTTTTGGGTTTTGTGAGCAGAGTTATATGAAGTAAACTAGCAAACAAATGATTTATTTTAAAACTCCAGGGGTGCCTGGGTGGCTCAGTCGGTTGAGCGTCCGGCTTCGGCTCAGGTCATGATCTCACGGTTCGTGGGTTCGAGCCCCGCGTTGGGTTCTGTGCTGACAGCTAGCTCAGAGCCTGGAGCCTGCTTCAGATTCTGTATCTCCCTCTCTCTCTGACCCTCCCCTGCTCACACTGTCTCTCTCTGTCTCTCAAAAAAAAAAACAAAAAACAAAAAACTCCAGGTCATTTGCTTAATTTTTGTGCCCTTGATTCTGAACAGCCTCTTTATAATTATTTCTTAATAAGAAGTGTACTGGAGCTTCTGGGTTGGTGAACACATATTGACTACGGGAGAGTGACCTGTGCGCCTGCTTAGAGGGCATAGAAGCTGTGTGCCCCTTCCCCACACCTATGGGTCACTTTCACCTGGCTGTTCCTGAGTTACTAATAACTGGTAGTAGTATCAGAATTTTTCTTCTTCGTTTTTTAATCATGCTGTATTATCTTTAATTATGTATAAAGACTTCCAATCACATCACCTACAGACCATTTTACCTACTGCTCTGGCCGCCAGTCTCTTGTTTCTCTCTTCAGCAATGGTGAGGCAGGTACCCTTTTCCCAGGGGAAGAGAAACCCATGGTTTGTTGCCTTTGCCAATAACAAAAATGTTGGAGAGCCAAGTGGCAAAGCTCTTGCGTTGGCATCTTTCATGTCAGCTACATCAAAAGAACCAGGGAGTCTCTCTTTCTCTGTTGGTGATTACACCAGTTCTTCCCAGGTTAGCATCCCTGGTCACCATTCACAGATTACCAGTGCCAAACTTGATGAAATCAGTAACGTTTCCAGTCTCCGCCATCAATCTGAATGGTGTCCTTCACCTTGATGAGGGAATCAGGATTGCAGATGGTGCGAGTATCAAGGATTACCAGCTGAGGGATTCCTTTTGTTCCCACAAAGATCTTTCTCACTTTACACAACTTATACTTGGCCTCATCAGGTGCCATATTATGAACAGCAAAGCGGCCCTTGGTGTCACAGATCAGACGGAAATTCTCCCCAGTCTTGTCAGTGTTGATGACATCCATAAAACCAGCAGGGTAGGTTGTATCAGTTGGGACCTCGCCATCAATCTTAATAAAACGCTGCCTACTGATCTTTACTTCATCTGCTGTTGGGGCATACTCAAGTCTGTTCCTTAGGAAAATGATGCGAGGGAGACATTCTCTCAGCTTACGGGGACCAGTAGATGGACAAGGGGCAGACATACCAGTTTATCCAGCATCCAGTCTTTGGAGCTGCTACATGAGCCGTGGCTGTACTGAGCACGAAAAGAGAGCAGAATTGAGCTGAATTGTAAAGCACCCAGTTGGTGATCAAGATTGAATTGGTACCAGAATCTTATTTCCCAAAATTATTCCATTATATAATGAAAGATACTTAACCTCATAATCAACTTTTTCATTAACTAAGAATAAGAACTCATAGACTCTCACTTCTGGCCAAGATGGAATAATAGGAACCAAATTTCCTTTCCCACTGGAAACATCAACAAAAGGACAAGATAGGCAATAAAAGACTGTGATCCCTGAAAGAAAGGAAACAGACTAGTGCTTGTGAATAATCAGACAAAATGGAAAATTCTTTGCTTACCTACACAAGTCTCATATCTTCAGATGTCATGAACACAAGCACCTGTACCCTCCAGGTGATCTTCATGTTCTAGATGAAGAATTTGATGCCAAGGATTTTAATCGAGGACACAAAGCTAAAGTAGTGTTTCAGAACAAAGATTTCAACTGAAGACTCTGACTCCAAAGCCCGGGCCCTAAACTAATCTATGTAGGGTCCTATGAATGAGAGATTTTACAGGAGGCTAAAACCTACCTACCATTCGGATGACTTCTGGGCAGGCATTAGTGCAAATCCTGACTAACAGCTACATTCATAGCTGCCTTCAGAGTTTGTACAGAAAGTCTGACAGCCACCATTGTACCATTCATTATGCTGCATTCATCAGTGTCTAAGAAAAATAAAAATAGTATCACCTTTAAAAAAAAAAAAAAAGGCCCTTACCAGTGTGAGGAGCATATAAAAAAGACTCCAAGAAGCCCAGTTGTCAGCTTAAAATAGGATGATTTCTGTTCTTTAATGGAAATAAAATTCCCTGCTGTTTTTACACTGTTAAAATTTCTGGTCACTGTTTATCATAGTATAAAAGGAATTCTAGGTTTGTACCTGATGATTGGGAGTCTGAATTCTAGGATGTTACCACGTATGGTAGAAAAATTATTAGAATGATAAGGTATGTGTCGTAGTCCTTTTGGGTTGCTATAACAAAATACCACAGACTAGGTGGCTTATAAACAACAGAAATATATTACTTAGAGTTCTGGGGCCTGGGAAGTCCTAAGTTCAAAGTGCCAGCATGATTGCTTTCTGGTGAAGGCCCTCTTCCTGGTTCATAGTCTGTCTTTTTGCTGTGTCCTCACATGGTGGAAGGCCAGCAAGCATTATGGGGTCTCCTTGTAAAAGCGTTGATCCTAGTCATGAAAACTCCACCCTCGTGACCAAAGCCCATTCCAGAGGCCCCGCCTCCTAATGCCATCATTATTTGGTGGTTAGGATTTCAACATATGAATTTGGAGGAGGGGACACAAATATTCAGACTACAGCCATATGATACAAAGTTGGTGTGATTTTTTTTTTCTCCTTCTGATTTCTTTGTATCAGCTGGTAAAAGCAAGTGATGAACTTTACAGAAAGGAATTGTTTTTCTAGCATTTAGCTCTATTAGAATTTATCTTTAGGAACATGCACAACATTAATAAATGCTAGTTGAGTAACCTTTTATGATATTTTCAGTATGAGAATGTATTGGGATTTTCATCCTTAGTATGGAGGTATTAGGAAGTTATTTGTCAAATTGATTTTAAGTTTTGAGATTGGGAAAGAATACAACCATAAACAGTTCTGATCATAAGTTGAAAATAGGAAAGATTGATGTATAAATTTCAAACAGACTGTTAGAACTTTTCTGATAAAGAATGGTCTAAGCCTTGACAGCACAACTTTGTCTTTTTTGAAGAAGAGAATGTTCTGGGATAGTGGACTGCTTGGCTTTCTGCCCATCTACTGAATGTCCTACAGGCTAGCGTGATGATGTTTGCCTTGGGGCCTGCCCCATTGCCCAAGGTACCAAATAGCTTGGCAGTTCTCCCAACATATTTTACTGCAGTGAATAAATGGTTAGTTTAAGGGTAATGTTTTGTTAGTCTGCTCTTTAAAGGAAATCAGTAAGGAAACAGAAAAGTTCCCAATTATTTGAGCATTTCACAGTATACTCTGGCTAGAGTCAGCCTGTCTTTTCAGACTCCTTTTCTTTATATAAAACTAGATGTTAATTTCCAAGGAGGAAGGACTAAAGGCTGAGGCATAAGGTTATTAAACTTTGTTAAATACATGAAGGCTTATCATAAAATGAAAACTTGTCATTTTTGATTCCTTGGATGACTAAACAAGACAATATAGACTTTAATTGAAGCAGAGTTGATTTATAATAGATGTAAGGAAAGAACTTGACAGATTCATTCTTCTATGAATTCAGCAGCAAATATTTTGACAGAAAATTAATTTTGTTTATGATCATGGATCATAGCAGTATGTTATTTCAACTCAACTGTGTATCTAGCAGCAACCCTGTGAGGGAGATGGACTTATCCTCCACATACGGAAGCAAACTGAAAGCAGAACATTTTGAGAAATTTGTCCAGGACTCAACAGCAGATAGAAGTGGTAGAGCCAAGGTTGGAACCCAATCTTTCTGACTCCAGGCTCCTTATTTTTTCTGTTGCATGGACCAAATTAATCTTTCTAATTTTTTTTTTTTTAAATTAGGATCTTCCACTGGGGTAAGCCTACTGTTCAAGGCCATGGAGCCCTACTGTCATCTAACCTCTTACCACCATTTCTCTGTACCAGATGCCCGTTCCTTTTATAGTTCATCCAAATGTTGCTCCTTCAGGGACCAAACTTTCCCTCTCCACGAGGTGTTCCCTCACTTGTCCAGTCCCTTTGATCTTTAGGGTCCTACTTTCTGGACATTCAGGGGCTCTTCTCATACTTGTGTAAACTCCACATTGCCTAGCACAGTTCTGTGGACTTAAATATTTATTCTTTGGATTAAGGGAATGAATTCAGTTAGTGAATCAGACTTTTCATGAATAAAGCCTTGCTTTACTAATCTTAGTCACTCCTGTTCTGGGTAATTTAAATAGTCTCCTGATTGGTTACCAGTGAGATGGGTTTTGGTTTTCTTTTTTAACCATTTTTTTTAGTTTCATGTAGAAAAACATGGAAACATTTTTTGCAGTGAATCACATTGTTTGATGGGAAACTATTGTGGTTTACTACCATTTTATAATGCTTTGTAGTCCCTCTTGGACTTTAAAGGAGCATCAATACTACTTTTAAAATATTAGATAACTCAGAATATATTAAAAATATCTCTGTACAGTATAATAATATATTTTGGTTTTTTAAAAATTAATATTATAGATAAAATTCTGTTGACCAGTTAATAGTTTTTAAATCTAGCTGCCCATCAGAATCATCTGAGGGTTTGTAAAAATATAGATGTTCAGTCTTCGTACTAGATATATGAGACAAGAATTAGGGTACGGGTGGAGGTGAGAAGTAGGAATGTATTTTAATTAAGCTCCCTAGCTAATTCTTAATCATAGAGACCTTGGGAATTTCATCTATACAGTATCCATATTGATTATAGAGGAAGAAGAAAAACACTAGTGAAAATCTCTGGCGATCGGGATAAGTTGAGGGGTGATTGTGTCGTCCTTTTGAGTTCCTGGATTTTCCTGGGTGCACTGTTTGCTTTTCGGTTTTTGGCCATGAAGTAGGTGGTGAGAGAAACACAGAGAGAAAGAGGGAGAGAGAGATGTTGGAAGTTAATGGAGTACTCTAAAGCATTATACAAACACTGAAACCCTTACTGCCCGGCATCTAGTCTCCAATCTTTCATGTAGGCAATTAGTACTTTTGTTTTGGCTTTATTTCAGAGAACTATACTGTTTTGATATTTTCAGTAATGAGATTTTGGATATAATTTTCATTCTTTTACCATACAAGAAAATCCATTTTTGGGTATATTAAACCATCTCTGGAAAGTACAAGGTTTAATGTGTATTTACTCGTCTAGCCAGACTGCCTTTTCTTCTTTGGTCTGCTCAGTTCTTGCTGCTTTTTTCCCCTCAGTCCAGCTCTTACCGGTCTCCTGCAAGAGTGTTCATTAACATTAACAGTGTGGATGAAGACATTGAATGTTTCCATTTTTTGCTCCTAGTTTTGTTTTTTAATGTGGATATTTCACATTGAGTGAGATATGACCTTGTGGTGTCCCAGAGACGCCACTGAGTGACTGATGAACCTTGATTTCCTTACCATTTTCTCTAGGTTTCTCCGGCCTCTGGGATTGAGGAACTGAGTTTGCAAATCTGCTCCATCCTCATGTCAAAGGAATAGTAAAATAAGAGAAAGGAGAGTGCTTGTGGTCTGACATACATATTTTTATTTAAAAATGGTGATGATGCTTTTAGTTTTCTGCTACAACCCATTTTTCTCTTACAGTGAAAACAAAAGTCCTCTTTGTCGAACAGAAAAAAATACGCTCCCTCTAAACAATGGATTGAAAATGAATTTGATTTATAAATGAGAAGACTGAGGGCGGGATACTGATTCAGAAATTCTGCAGCGTGTAATAAAAGAAGAGGAAATGGCACGGAATCACTGCCTCCTGTGATTTGAAGGCCATTGTGAAGGAAAACAATGTACCGAAAGAAAGTTCTTCATATTAGGACATATATCATTGCATCACATTTATTTATCTTTCTGGATATTTTTATAGCCCTTAATAAAAAATATTAAAATAGCCTGTACTATTGTCTCTTAGTGATGTTTTCCCCCACTCTTTGAAATTAAAAAAAAACAACTACATTACTAAAGAATAACCATTGTTTCATATAAAAGAAAGTTTCCATAATGAAAACTTGTGCAAGACTTTCCAGTCTGCTCCTCTTTGTGCTTCATAGGAAAGGCAGTCATTCTCCAGAGCGATCTTGAAACAACTCCTGTGTAATTACAGAGGTGATAAGGGTGAACAAGAATAAGAAGTGGGCAGCCTTGTCACATAAAAGGAACCATGAGAACTTTTATTTCGTCTTGTGCTTACATAATTAGGAAAAATGCCATTGGTCCATTTTCTCAAACTCCGGTCACTGAAACAGTATTTAGGAGTTTCTAGGAATGCTTTGGACTCCCTTTATCTCCTAGATTTCCTTTTTTTAAAAACTTACTTATTTTGATTTTTTTAATAAAAGCTAGAGTGTATTTCCACAGAGCCATGCCCAGGGCTTCTGGGGCATGGTACCACACAGCTTGGAAATTCCACTGATAATCCCTAATGTTCACGTAAGGACTCCCACCCTACCCAGAGCCATATACATTCTCACTCAAGCTATTGTTTCCTACAGATTTTCAGTAGGAAACCTGAGTTGAAATCTGTGTTCTTCTCTACAGATTTAGTTTTCTCCTTTATGTATCAAATTTCTGACTGAATGTAAGAAGAATCACCTTTTGTTTTGAGCTCTGCTGGTTCATAGCCTACCCCATTTACAGCATTTATATAGGAGAATGATAGTGTGCCCACCATGGCCCCAAGCGTGATGAAACCATGCTGTTCCAAAATAGCAGGTGTTCCCTCCCCACAGCTCAGTCTGTGGAGGACACACCAGAGTAGCTTTCTGAAAATGGAATTAGATGTAGACAGTTGTTGAGGCTTAGCGGCTTGTGGCATTAAAGTCAATAAGCTATTTTCTGGCATCTTTTGTTAAAGCTTTGTTCAAAGCAAGAATAGGGGAGATCTTGGCTATTTGTAGGTTGAAACTATACATAGTGATTTTGGGTTACAAGAAAAATTCTTCACCTGATCCTAGCTAAGCCTGATGTAAAGGGTCTCTGACATGTATGAATCACTTTTTTTTTAAACCCAAAAGCAACGTAAAATCTGGCTTAACAGATGACTTGTCTATTCAGCACATGAGCTGAATGTGTCCCACAGGTGGTGTTTACATTTTTAGTTTTTTTTTTTTTTGAGAGAGGGGGCACAAGTGAGTGAGGGGCAGAGAGAGAGAGAGAGAGAGAGAGAGAGAGAGAGAGAGAGAGAGAGAGAGAGAATCCCAGGAGAGGCAGAGAGGGAGAGTAAGAAGCAGCACTCACCGGAAGCAGGGCTCATGCTCACTCCAAGCAGGGCTCAAGTTGACCAGAGGTGGGGCTCAAACTCACAAATCGTGACATCATGACCTGAGCTGAAGTCAGATGCTTAACGACTGAGCCACCCAGGTGCCCCTGTTTACTTTCTTTAAAACAGTATATGTTTTCTTTCTTTCTCTCTCTCTTTTTTAAAGTTTATTTATTTTGAGAGAGAGCAAGCGGGATAGGGGCAAAGAGAGAGGGGGGAGAGAGAATCCCAAGCAGGCTCTACACGGTCAGTACAGAGCCTGATGTGGGGCTCGAACTCACAAACCACAAACCGTGTGACCATGACCTAAGCTGAAATCGACTTGGGACACTTAACCAACTGAGCCACCCAGGTGTCCCCCCATGTTTACATTTCTAAAAAATCAATTGCTGATACTTAAACATTGAAAAGAGTTCAATAAACATCCAGACTTCTGGCTTCTCTTGCAAAACAGAAGCTTTGACAACTCTAACACTGAATTCCCTCTTAGGAACTGCTTGAAGTCCAATTCTTGTCCCCTCTTCCCTTATTTAACATTCTCTGCTCTGGAGCTTAAGTTCTGGAGAGACAAATGAACGAACAGGTGGGTAATAACTGATATGCACAATAATGAAGCAGGGGGAGAGAAAGAGGGAGTTGTTGGTGTTGAGTAAAGAGTGTCTAAGGGAGGCCTCCGATAGTAACATTAGTGCACGTGAGGGAGTAAGGCACAACTGGTGGGGAAAGAGTGTTCTAGGCAGAGGGCACAGTAAGTGCGAAGGCCCTGAAGTGGTTTGAGTTGGGCGAGGAGGCCAGTGTGAAATGAACACAGGGGAGAATGGGAAGAGATGGCATAGGAAGGGAGAGGGGTGTAGGATATAGATCATATAGGACCTTGTATACTGACTGTGCTGACCCTTCGAGGAGCCTGGAGCCTGCTTCAGATTCTGTGTCTCCCTCTCTCTCTGACCCTCCCCTGCTTGTGCTCGGTCTCTCTCTCTCCCAAAAATAAACATTAGGAAAAAAAATTAAAAAACTAATGAAAGCTTAAGTATGACTTCATAAATGAACATATTTTCAGAGAAAGGAGAAGAGGATATTTTATAGTAAGCTGCTAGCTAAGAGTGGCCACCCCCTTCCCCAAGTACATTTTATTTCCAAGTACGTTTATTTTAGGGTTAGTAGCAATCAAAACAGATCAAGTGGCAGGTCTTTTTTGTATGGATAAGATGACTGTGTTCCTGCAGACTGGACGCTGACTGCTGCGATGAAATTGGCTCTCTTGAGCATTTCTTCCAAGGACAGATTGGGGTAGTAAGCTAGGTAGAAGGCCAAAGCCCCCACAAAACTGTCACCAGCACCCTGTAATTAAAAACATAGTTGGGGAGATAAGCACGTTGTCACCTGTTGCCCAAACTGTATTTTAACAATATTTAAGTACACTTTTTAATATAGAAGATTTTTAGGTAAAAGGATAGTACAGAGGTTTCCACATGCCCACATCCAGTTCTGGTAATTTCTGGTAACATCTGGTATTGTACATCTGTCATAATGAATGAAATAGTATTGATACTAGCTGAACTCCATACTTGATTTGGATTTCACTAGCTTTGCTTAATGTCCTTTTTCTGTCCCAGGATCTCCTCCAGGATAGCCTATTACATTTAGTTGTCATTTCCTTAGACTCTTGTAGGCTGTGACAGTTTCTTGGATAGTGTTTGTTTCTGATGACCCTGACAGTTTTGAGGACTGGTCAGATATTTTGTAGAATAGACCTCAGCCGCGCCTGGTCTGTTTTTCTTACAGTTAGACTGTGGTTATGGTTTTTGGGAGGAAGACCACAGAGGTGAAGTATCATTCTCTCATCACATTATATCAAGGGTACGTACTGTCAGTGTGACTTGCCACTAATCATATTAATCTCAATTACTTGGCTAAGGCAATCTTTGCCAGGTTTCTCCATGTAAAGTTACCTTCCTCCCTCTTGTCATACTCTACCCTTTGGAAGCAAGTCACTAAGTATAGTCCACATGTAAGGGATAGGGTAGAATATTATTTGGAATGCTTCTCTTTGGGAAATTTGTTTCCTCCCCCCGCCCCAATTCACATAATTATATCTGTATGAACTCATGGGTCTTTGAAAAATTTTTTAAATTTATTCTTTGGGCTATGATCCAGTACTGCATTATTTCGTTGCTCAAATTGGCTCCCATGTCCCTTTGACATACCCCATTGTTTTGTCTTTCAGATGCTTTACTTTCTGATATTATAAGGTGCTCCAAGTGCATCTTGTGTATTCCCTGCTTTAGTTCTAGAATTAGCCATTTCTCCACTAAAATGGTTGCAGAAAGTGGTGAGAGCTATTCAGATATTATTTTCAAACTAAATATAGGGACAAAACAGTTTCTTTACATTTTCTTTGAAGCTCCAAAGATCTGATTTGGCAAAGTACATATACGGACCCATAGAAATAGAAAACACCAAAGAAAAAGTCTTTTGACTTCCACCTTCAGGCAGGGTAATACCTAGTCATGTGTTCATCTAACAAATGTATTTAAAACAATTTAAATATGATTATACAGTCTCATTTGAGAAATCATTCTGAAATAGCTTTCAGGGTCATTTTCCAGTTTTTCCCAGTTTGTTGTTCCGTAATACCCTGGAGTTTTCATGACAAATCTTGAGGCCTTTGTAAAGAGCCTTGGCATGCAAGACTGTTCCAGTTGCATAGGCCCAGGACAGTGATGGACACTGGTAAAGGGGTAAAATTCACTGTGGATTAAATGCTAAGTAGTGTGGCTGAATTTATAAATGCTGTTGGATGCTAAGAAAGAGTTTGAAGAAAGCCACCCTGAAGAAGGGAGTTCTTATAGATGAGACAGATTTATAGAGAAAGAAGGCCTCAAGGAACAAAGACACAGAAGGAGGAAGGAACAGAGTGAGCTCATGAGATGGTGAATGGCTTTAAGGAGAATGACATTTCCCCTTGTTTACACAGATAAAGCAGTCAGTATTAAACTTGCCAAGGAGTCATAGTAACGCAGGTGTGAATTCAACACTTTCCTTCCTCCCATAAATGTTTTCTGAGTGCCCAAAATGTGTCAGGGGCCAAGCTAGATGCTTTGCAATTGTTTATATCTGTCCTTCCTGATGGAGACAATGGAGAGAGATATGCTTTTTGCCCTCCCTTAGTTTACAGCATAGCAATGCAAAAGTGTTGATATTTGGTTTTCTTATTTACAAATAATGGAGGCAGGCTTTCCTTTATGTAACGTTTATATTATTGCTTAAACTTATTGTGACAAGCTTATTATATTTTTCCAAAAAATTTAAGGGAATAAAAATATTTCATGGATAGTTAAGTCATGCTCCTGTACCTCTTTCACCTTTAACTTGAAGCAAAGGCACAGGGCTGAGGGGAAACATTCTAGCAACACTGACAGAAATCAGTTATATATATTCCTGTTGGCTAGTGGGGTATTTAGCTGAAGACAAGATCTTTAAGAAAGTATAAAAAACATTGTTCTTATATCTGAAAAGATGATTGAAACGATTTACATTGCTTCCTATTATATAAAAAAGCCAGGGATACACAGAGTCTGGTAGAATGGTGTGTGTTGGAAGCATTATTTAGATAACAGTGATTTTCAGAACTTGATTTCCTTTCATTCTTAGAGCTACCCTGTTGGTAGAGACTGCAAAGGTAAGCTGTTCTGTATTAAAAATAGTTTCCCCACAAAGAAAACTCTAAGCTAGATAACTTCACTGAGAATTCTAGCAAATGTTTAAGTAAGAAATAATACTAATTCTATCCAAATTCTTTCAGAAAATAGAAGAGTCAAGGAAACACTTTCCAAATCATTTTGTAGGGCCAGCATTAGTGTGATCCCAAAACCTGACAATGACGATTCAAGAAAAAAACAAAACAGATCAATACTCTGCAAAAACCTTTAAAAAATTTACTCAACTATGTGTGTGTGTGTATGTGTGTGTGTGTGTGTGTGTGTGTGTGTGTGTGTGTCTCATGACCAATAGGTATTATCCCAGGAATGCAAGATTAGTTTAACATTAAAATGAATTACATTTAAAACTCATTAACATTTTAAAAAATCTGTAGCTCACTTTTTAAAAAAACCTTATGATATTTTAGTAGGAGCAGAAGCATTTGACAAAATTCTGCATCAATTTATAATAGAAATTTAGCAAATTTGGAATAGAAGGTATAACTCGATCTTCTTGATAAAGGGCATTAATGAAAACTCTACAGTTAGCATCATACTTAATGAGAAAGACTGATGCTTTCCCCTTGATATTGGAAACAAATCAAGGATGTCTATACTCGTTACTTCTATTCAGCATCGTACTGGATTGCCAGTACAATAAGACAAGAAAAAGAAAAGAAAAGACATGCAGATTTGAAAGGAATAAAAGTCTTTCTTAGCAGATGGCACAATCACCTATGTAGAAAATTCTAGGAAATACAGCAAAAAAGTAGATTTAGCAAGGTAATAGGATATAAGCTTAATATAAAAAATCAATTGTGGGGTGCCTGAGTGGCTCAGGTCATGATCTCAGGGTTCATGGGTTCGAGCTCTGCATCAGGCTCTGTGCTGACAGCTCAGAGCCTGAAGCCTCCTTCAGATTCTGTGTCTCCCTCTCTCTCTCTGCCCTTCGCCGCTTGTGCTTTCTCCCTCTCTCAAAAATAAATAAACATTAAAAAAAATCAATTGTACTTAAAAAAATTTATATCCAAGTTAGTTAGCATATACAGCAATAATGATTTCAGGAGTAGATTCCAGTGATTCATCCCCTATGTTTAACACCCAGTGCTCATCCCAACAATGTCTCTTAGCCATTTAACCCATGCCCCCCACCGACAACCCCTCCAGCAACCCTCAGTTTGCTCTCTGTATTTAAGAGTCTCTTACGTTTTATCCCCCTCCTTGTTTTTATATTATTTTTTCTTCCCTTCCCTTATATTTGTCTGTTTTGTATCTTAAAGTCCTCATATGAGTGAAGTCATATGATATTTGTCTTTCTCTGACTGGATAATTTTGCTTAGCATATACCCTCTAGTTCTATCCATGTAGTTGCAAATGGCAAGATTTCATTCTTTTTGATTGCTGAGTAACACTCCTAGTGTATTACACACCTTCTTTATCCATTCATCCGTTGATGGACATGTGGGCTTTTTCCATACTTTGGCTATTGTTGATAGTGCTGCTATAAATATTGGGGTGCATGTGCCCTTCAAAACAGCACACCTGTATCCCTTGGATAAATACCTAGTAGTGCAATTGCTGGGTCATAGGGTAGTTCTTTTTTTAATTTTTTGAGGAACCTCCATATTGTTTTCCAGAGTGGCTACACCAGTTTGCATTCCCACCACAGTGCAAAAGAGATCCTCTTTCTCTGTATCCTCGCCAACATCTGTTGTTGACTGAGTTGTTTATTTTAGACATTCTGACTGGTGTGAGGTGGTATCTCACTGTGGTTTTGGTTTTTATTTCCCAGATGATGAGTGATGTTGAGCATTTTTTCATGTGTCTGTTAGCCATCTGGATGTCTTCTTTGGAGAAGTGTCTATTCATGTCTTTTGCCCATTTCTTCACTGGATTATTTGTTTTTTTGGGTGTCGAGTTTGATTAGTTCTTTATAGATTTTGGATACTAACCCTTTATCTGATATGTCATTTGCAAATATCTTCTCCCATTCTGTCTTTTAGTTTTCCTGATTGTTTCCTTCACTGTGCAGAAGATTTTTATCTTGACTAGGTCCCAATAGTTCATTTTTACTTTTGTTTCCCTTGCCTCCAGAGACATGTTGAGTAAGAAGTTGCTATGGCCGAGGTCAAAGAGGTTTTTTTGCCTATTTTCTCCTCTAGGATTTTGATGGCTTCCTGTCTTACGTTTAGATCTTTCATCTATTTTGCGTTTATTTTTGTTATGGTGTCAGAAAGTGGTTCAGGTTCATTTTTCTGCATGTTGCTGTCCAGTTTTCCCAGCACCATTTGTTGAAGAGACTGTCTTCCATTGGATGTTCTTTCCTGTTTTGTCAAAGATTAGTTGGCCATACATTTGTGGGTCCATTTCTGGGTTCTCTATTCTGCTCCATTGATCTGAGGGTCTGTTTTTGTGCCAAACTATTTCTATAGAGTAGCAATGAAGAATAAGAAATTTAAATTATCAAAACATACCACTATAACATAAAAAATATGAAGTAATTAGGGTTAAATGAATCTGTGCAAAATGAATGAATATATGTAAGTTTATATACTCTTACTGTGGAAAACAAAAGATATTAAAGAAAACAAATGGTGAGATAAACCATGCTCATAAGTTGGAAAACTCACTATTGTTAAGATGTCAGTCTTTCCTAAACTGATATATAGATTCAGTGTAATTCCAATAAAAATCCAACTTGGCAATTTTTAGAAATTGGTAAACTGATTCTAAAATTTATATGGAAATACAAAGGACCTAGAATAGATAAACAATTCTGAAAAAGAACAAAGTTTGAGGATGTAAACTACCTGATTTCAAGACTTATAAGATACAGTGTCAGACATATCAGTAGAAGACATCAGACGGGGAGATATTGATGCAAAGACAGACATGTAGATCAGTTGAATAGAAAAGAGAGTCTGTAAATAAACCAGCAACTTATTTTTAACAAGGTAACTCAATGGAGGAAAGGACAGTCTTTTCAACAAATGGTGCGGGAAGAAATGGATATCCAAATGGAAAAACATGAAACTTCGCACTATATACAAAAATTAACTCCAAATGGGCTATAGACCCAAATATAAGAATTAAACAACAAAACATCTAGAAGTAAATAGAGGAGAAAAATCTTTGTAACCCTATGTTAGGTAGATTTCTTAGGATACCAAAAGCATAAGACATTTAAAAAATTGATAATTGGACTTTATTAAAATTTAAAACATTTGTCCTTTAATGAACACCAAAAGGCAAGCCATGGACTGGGAGAAAATACTTGTAAAACATATATGTGATAAAACATTCTAATATTTCAACAGTACAATCCAAGAAGACAAAAACCCAATAAAAATGGGCAAAATATTTGAATAGAGACTTTATCAAAGAAGATTCACAGATGGCAGCTAAGTATATAAAAGCATGCTCAACGTCATTAGACACTAGGGAAATGCAGATTAAAAACACAATGAAGGGGTGCCTTGGTGGCTCAGTCAGTTAAGCATCTGACTTTGGCTCAGGTCATGATCTGATGGTTCATGGGTTCGGGCCCCGCCTGAATTAGCACAGAGCCTGTTTTGGATTCACTGTCTCCCACTCTCTCTGCCCCTTCCCTCCACCTCCCTCTTTTTCTCAGAAATAAAAAAAAAAGAACATTAAAAAAACAAAACAAAACACAATGAGATAATACTAAATACCCATTAGAGAGGCTAAATTAAAAAGACTGAAAATACCGAGTTTTGTTCCAGTGCAACATCAGGAACTCTTTTTTGTTGTGGGAATGAGAAATGATGCACTTTGGAAAATAGTTTGGCAGTTTCTTACATTATTCAACATATACTTATCCTACAGCATAGCAGTTCTATTCTTAGCTATTTAAGAGAAATGAAAACATATATGCACATAAATATTTATATGTGACTGTTTATAGCAGCATTATTTATAATTGTTCCAAGTTGGAAACAATCCAGATGATCTTGAACTGATGAATGGGTAAAAAAAATTGTGGTACATCCATGTAGTGGAACACTACTTAGCAACAGAAAGGAGCAAATACAACTATACATGCTAATACAACATGGAAGAATCTCAAAAACATTATCCTAAGTGAAAGAAGCCAGCCACAAGACTACATACCATATTGTATGATTTCATTTAAATGAAATTCTAGAAAAGGCAAAAGTATACCAACAAAAAGCAGCCAGGAGCTGGAGAATATCAACTCCACAGGGGCTGCACAGGGAACTTTCTGGAGTGATAGAAAGTTCTATAGTTATATTGGTGGTTAAATGAGTCTACATTGTCAAAATTCATTGAATCATACACTTTAAATGGGTGGAATCTTATGTATGAAAATAATATTTCAATAAAGCTGATTTTTTATTTTTTAAATATAATTTATTGTCAAATTGGCTTACATACAACACCCAGTGCTCATCCCAACAAGTGCCCTCCTTAATGCCCATCACCCATTTTCCCTCTCCCACCCCCTCCCCCCGTCCACCTTCAGTCCACCTTCAGTTTGTTCTCTGTATTTAAGAGTCTCTTGTGGTTTGCCTCCCTCTCTCTCTATTTGTTATCTATTTTCTCCCCTTCCCTTCCCCCATGGTCTCCTGTTAAGTTTCTCAAGATCCACATATGAGTGAAGACGTATGATATTTGTCCTTCTCGGACTGACTTATTTCACTCAGCATAATACCTTCCATCCACGTTGCTGTAAATGGCATAATTTCATTCTTTCTCATTGCCAAGTAGTATTCCATTGTATAGATAAACCACATCTTCTTTATCCATTCATCAGTCGATGGACATTTAGGCTCTCTCCATGATTTGGCTATTGTTGAAAGTGCTCCTATAAACATTGGGGTACTTGTGCCCCTTTGCATTAGTACTCCTGTATCCCTTGGATAAATTCCTAGTAGTGCTATTACTGGGTCGTAGGGTAGTTCTATTTTTAATTTTTTGAGGAATCTCCACACTGTTTTCTGGAGCGGCTGCACGAGTTTGCATTCCCACCAACAGTGCAAGAGGGTTCCCATTTCTCCACATCCTTGCCAACATCCGTAGTTTCCTGATTTGTTCATTTTAGCCACTCTGACTGGTGTGAGGTGGTATCTCAGTGTGGCTTTGATTTGTATTTCCCTGATGATGAGTGACATTGAGCATCTTTTCATGTGTCTGTTGGCCATCTGGATGTCTTCTTTGGAAAAGTATCTATTTATGTCTTCTGCCCATTTCTTCACTGGATTACTTGTTTTTTGGGTGTTGAGTTTAGTAAGTTCTTTATAAGTTTTGGATACTAACTCTTTATCTGATATGTCATTTGCAAATATCTTTTCGCATTCCGTCAGTTGCCTTTTAGTTTTCTTGATTGTTTCCTTTGCAGTACAGAAGCTTTTTATCTTGATTGAGGTCCTAATAGCTCATTTTTGTAAAGCTGATTTTTTAAAAGACAGGGTTTGGGGGGGTGGGGGGCACTGAGTCATGCAGGAGTACAATGTAAGGTTTGAAACCTTTGGCAATATTTAAGTGCCCCAGGGGTTACTACTGATTTACTCTCGAGTGCATGGTTGGGGCACTTATTAAGACTTACTGTGGGCCAGGCTTAATTAAGAGTTATAACTGGTATATTGGAATTTATTGGGCCTTATACTGTGAGCCCTAATTCTACCTCTATTCTTTCACTATGAATGTTTTTCTTCTAGTAGTATGGCTTTGAAGTCAGATAGATTTGTATATGAATCTTGGCTTTGCCACTTACTAGCTCTGCGACCTTGGGAAAATGAATGTAAATTCTCTGTGACTTACTTTTCTCATAAATAATGAAATGGCTAACATCTCATAGGGATTTTGTGGATCTGTCATTCCTTGCCTCTCAGTTTTCTTACCCAACTCAATTCACAGAACTCTCAACACATGCTGCTACTTTACTTACCTTTCCAAACCTTACTCCCCTGACCTTTTTGCTCTTCTGCAAGTCCATTGTATCTCCCTGCCCTTCCCCCACCCCACTTTGTTCTGCCACATCCTCCTTTCTCTGTGTCCAGTCTGAAAGCATGACTGTGCCAGTCTTCTTTACCTTCTCATAGCTTTCTGCAAAAACCCCTTTCCTTCCTTTCTTTAGAAGGGCTTGCTCCCTTATGTTTTCTCAGGGTATCGCATTTTGCCTCAGCTACTCAAAAACACTTTGATAACCTATGTGTTCAACCAAAAATCCCCATGAAAATTCAGTTTTCTATTTCCTGTTTGCCTTTGTAAACAGTGGAGTGTAGATTAAATGTTCAAGTCCACATCAAAAAAGAAATCTGCTTGCAATTAGGTTGAGCCATCCACAAATGCATAAGTGTATAATCTATAGAAGGGATGGATAATAGATGTAAACAATCACCTGAAAATTTATTAAAGAATCCACGAGTCTATACTGATTTTATTTTATTAAAAATTTTTTTTAATATTTATTTTTTGAGGAGAGAGGGGGTGGTGGGGCAGAGAGAGAGGGAGACACAGAATCTGAGGCAGGCTCCAGGCTCTAAGCTGTCAGCACAGAGCCTGACGTGGGGCTCGAACCCACGAACTGTGAGATCATGACCTGAGCCGAAGTCAGCCGCTTAACTGACTGAGCCACCCAGGCGCCCCATACTGATTTTAAATAGATAAATGGAAAAATAAATAATGGAGAAGGGAAAGCTTCCTTAAAGTAGAATGCCAATGAGTAAATATAGAAGTTTGAAAAATCACTACTTTGCAATCATAGTCATAGTAATAACTGCTTCAGGCAAGAATCATCAATGGATGCATTAAAACTGCTGGATGAAGGTTTGATGAGGACACAGTATTTACAGGTTTGAAAGTATCTCCATACAGATTACCTAGTAATAACAAATAGCTCTCTAGTGGAGAAACCTGGTGGACACCACCTTGACAAAGAGAGCAACAAACCAATACGACAAACGGCCATCGCATACTCCCCAGTGTGGGGCCTTGACAAGGACATCATGTCACTTGTGTAGTATTTCTGCCTAAAAGATTTACCTAACTCAGATCTTGGGGAAGCTCTGGATAAGCCTAAATTGAGAAAACTTCCACAAAACAATGAGCCTGTGCTTTTCAAAAATTATCAATATCATGAAAGACAAGGATGAGGACCTGTTTCATATTAAAGGAGCCTAAAGCAGCATGACAATTACATTCCTTACAGAATCTTGGATTGTCTTCTGGGCTGAAAAAATTATAAAAACCACTACTGAGACATTATTGGATTGTGCATATAGGATTATTTCAGTGTTAAGTTTCTTGACTTTGATAATTATATTGTAGTTTTATTATGTCATTGTTCCAAGGAGATATATCCTGAATTAGTAAGAGGTAAAGAGTCATGATGTCTGCAACTTCTTCTCAAATGGTTCATCCAAAAAACCCAAAAAATATATTTACGTACTTTGAGAGGCAGCAATGAAACAAATGTGACAAGGGGTGCCTGGGTGGCTCAGTCAGTTAAGTGTCCGACTCTTGATTTCGACTCTGGTCATGATCTCATGGTCATGAGATTGAGTTCTGTCTAGGTTTGTGTGCTGGGCATGGAGCCTGCTTAAGAGCTCTCTCTCCCTCTCTCTTTCTGCCCCTCCCCCTCTCGCAAACTCAGTCTCTCAAAAAAAATGACAAAACCAAATGTGACAAAATGCTAATAACTGGTGAAACTCTGAAGGTATATAGGAATGCTATAACTTTTCTGAAAATAAGGAAACATTTCATTCAAATGTTTTTAATAAAAGAAATCTTATTAAATAAGTTTTAAAAATCAACATCAGCCACTCTTTGTGAATTTACAAATGAACCAGTTTCAGCCTCTGAATAATTTCCCTATCTCTTAATTAAGTGGACATCTACTCCAGGCCGGGGTGAACTGAATTGAGAGATGCTCCTTCCTGCATTGAGAATACTTATCTCATCAAGGCAGTTTCCCTTACAACTAAGGACTAGGCAGTGACATCCACCTGAAAGTCAAGGGGACTGGGAGGACCTTTCTGGCCGTGACAGTGACTGCAGAAAAACTGAGTTCCGAGATGTTAGTGGCAGCACTGTGGTGATAGCATCCAGTGCCTTATCCCAGTACCACAACTGGTCTGTTGTTTTCAACCAAGAACCTCGATTGAGGTGATACCCATATGTTAAAGTCTGATGAGAGGTCAGAAATCTTGTCTAGTTCTTTCCTTGACTCCTCAGAGTTATACAATCCTTTTAAAAGCAACATTTGCTCAATTAATGACTGCTGATGGGCCAACTCTCAGCTACCTTCTCACTAGAAGGGAGGTGGCAGGTGGGGTGGTGAGGGGGTGTTCCAAGTTCTTCTTTACAAAGAGGGAAGCAGTTGGGCAACCTGAGTCCCCAGACACAAAGAAGTAGGGAAACTCTTGGAGGACAGGGGCCATTAACTCAAAGACATGAAGACCAGCAAATACTACCTTGAAAATCACATTATATCCAATGACGGAAAAGCTCTTTGAAATTTAAGCATGAAAGGGGTAGAAAAGTAAGTACTACTTACCCTTCACAGAGGAGAAGGGCAGGGAAGGGAGTGATCTTTTATTGTTAGCTCTGCCTCAGGAAGCAGCGAAGCTGAGTGCTTCCATACACACGACTGGCCTCATCTTATCTTCACAACACCCTCCCTGCCCCGTGCGACACTCGAGGGGACTGAATCTTAGAGATATTAGATAAGTTGTCCAGGGTCACACAGCTAGTACATGGCAGAGTTGTAGCTTGCATCCATCCAGTCCCAGCAGACTCCATGCTCCGTTCACATTACACCACAGAGTAACCATCTGTGGGAGGCAGGGAGAGAAGGAAGTCACCAAGTTCAAAAGAGTCTCTCTCCCCCTTCTATCTCTTATTCCTTTGCCCTTCTCTTAGGACACTGTACTGGTGGCTGTTTTGTGTACAGGCCCACAGTCTGGGACAACCTGAAAGCTCTTTGAGGACAGAGACCACATCTCTGTCCCCTCCATCTCCCCCCATCGCCTCACCCTGTGCTTTGAGTTGACCTGACCTGTTGGACCTAGTTCCATTGTGTTCTTTTCCTGTGATCTCTTCCAAGGTGGCCAGATGACTCGCTGAACTACATGTGACTTTCTTTTGTGTCAGTGAAAATGGAGGTTAGGTTGCCACAGCCCAGAGTTATTTGAGATTCATTCTCATTGTTGAATCTATTTATATCACAAGGCTTTCAAGTGCCAATAAATTCCTCGCCTGTTGATTCACATCTTCGGTATAACTATTTTTATACACTGGTATGATTTTTTTTTTAATGGAAAGTGCTTTAAAAGTGGATGCATTGTATCACTTTGATTTTCCTGTAAGTAAAGTACTTTCCAATCAATCATTCTTGGAATAATGGAACAGTTCTCATTGATACAACATGATGGTTTTAACCTTTTACTGAAAATTATTTTTGTGCCAGAAGGGGTCATGGCATAATTCATCTTTCTTCAATAAAATTACCCAAGTGACTATGATCATTGCCTTCTCGCAGCAATTTCCTCTTAAAGAATAGCCGCTCTCACAGGATGGATGTGGCATTCTGAGGTTCCTGCTCTCCTGAGGGCCTTGGCACTCCTGGGTCCAGAGAAGCCCTGGTCTATGGTACCCATGGAGGCAGTGCAGTGAAAAGAGAACCTGACATGGCCTGTGGCACCGACCTTCCAGTGGGGTGGACGGGTGTAGGAGCCCAGGCAGTCTGTGGGGCTGGTGGAGTAGGTAGCAGGACACTTCTGAGCAGCTAATGAGAGGTCCCCGAGGGGAGAATCTGAGAGGTGGGAGCCAAGGGTGGCACCCCAGAGTTGGGGTATGCGGTGGGGGTGGGCAGCCTTTGCCCCTAGTGCCTGAGGCATTTCATTTCCCTTCTCCTCTTCTTCAGACCATCCTCTCTGTCTGACTGTCCCACTCTCTCTTCCCTCCCACTGCCCCTTGCCCGCCTGGAGCCCTTGACTATGACCAAGGGTTTGTTCCCTCACTTAACGCTCACATACAGTCTCTCAGGGCTCTGCACTCCCTCTCTCTCTCCCTCTCTCTCTCTCTCTCTATGTGAGAGAGAGAGAGAGAGAGAGAGAAGATGAGGGGCAGAGAGAGAGAGAGAGAGAGACAGAGAGAGACAGAGAGAGAGAAAGAAAGGGAGAGAGAATCCCAAGCAGGCTCCATGCTGCCAGCACAGAGTCTGATGCAGGGCTCCAACTCATGAACCTGAGATCATAAACTGAGCTGAAATCAAAAGTCAGACTCTCAATTGACTGAGAACCCAGGCGTCCCAGGGCTCTGCTCTCTTGACAAGAGACAGGAGTGCGCTGATAAACCTCATGGAGCTGGCAGTAAATGCCTGAAAGCGGCGGATGGTGCCACCACAGCAGAGCACACCTGCATGTTGATCCAAGTCCCGGTGGTCTACGTTAGCCCTTTTGTCTGAAGTTTTGCTCAGTCAGGCTCTTGGCTGGCCGCTGTGTGTATTATTGCCTTTATTTCACAAGAGCCCGTGGAGAGGTAGGCGTGGTTGGGGCTGCAGTGTATGGTTATGTAAGGTGAAACTGCACAAGGGTGTCCAGGTGTGTGTGTGTGGGGGGGTGACCATGGGTCCACAGGCCATGCTCAGCTCATCAAGCTGTGTGCCTGGCCAAAGGGGCACCTTCTTCTAATTTGCACAAAGTGCCATGGAAGTTGGGGGCAACACTGGAAGGTCCTTATTTGAAAATGGAGGAAACTCGGACTCAAGGAGGTTAAATAACTTGCCCAAGGGAAAAATAAAGGTGGTAAAGGGCAGTCAAGAGTTGTACCAAGGACATCTGTGTGGAAATCAGCAACAGAGCAGGTGCGGAAGCTATTTTGGGAGAGAGAGATTGGGCTTTTGGCTACTGCTTGAATTTTCATATTCCCCATGGGAAGGCTTAGGTTTTCTATAGCAAGAATGACAGGGAGGGGAAAGTAGAGATGGTGAATCTCTAATGATGTCCCTCTGTCTAGGATCCCACTTTCCCCAGTGTGCTTGGGGCAGGAGCTGAGAAGAGAATGGGACCTTGAGTTGCCATGGGCAGGTGTGGGAGAAAGAATTTCAGGAAAGACCACCTCAGAGGAACAACCAGATAGTCTAACCTGGTTAAGGAAGGAGGGGAGATCAGGAGGGAGTCAACTGGTCAGAAGAAAGCAGGGAACTAGGAGGACAGTGAGAACTAGGACAGCAGGAGAAGAGATAAGAGAGCTGGTTGTGATCGGAGCATGGGATGTGAGGCCCATTCCCACATAATGGGAGTGGTGCAGGTATTAACCATTTCCTGGGAGTCTCATGGAAGTGGGAGGCTGGCGTGGAGGTGAAGTCACTGGAAGTGGGGACATCCTCATGGCACTGGAGTCATCCGATAGGATGACTGTCAGATGCGGTGGAGGGAAGAATGGTGTGAAGATAAACAGAATGATCAGGAAAGGAGGTCCAGGCATTATAAGTGAATTGCATGAACCTTGAAGATGCAGGACTCTCTACAGGAGGGTCAAGGAGGAAAGGGTGGAAACTGCAGTGAACGGGCTTTGTGATCAGGAGCAGCTTTCACCTGCAAAGGCCGTATGGGGAGTCAAGGATGTAAAGGAGCTTACTTAGGAGGAATGAGACAGCCGGAGGGCTTCTGTGGAAGGTTTAGGAGAGAGAGAAGCACAGAGCAGCAAGGGATTCTCCTGGGTCCCGTGTCTTTCTGACCCTCCTTTGTCTCTGTCATGGGGCCCTTTTCCTTCTCCTGTACTAACAATATTGGTATTCCCTTGGGTTCTGTCCCTGGCCCACTGTCCCTCTCATTCCCCATAATTTCCAGGGTGCCTCTGTGTGCAGTTAGTTTCAACTGCTATGAACAAGATGAGTCCTAAGTTGGTACCTTTAGCGCACACTCCTCTGTCTCCAGATTCGCATATCTAACTACCCATGAGTCTGCTCAACCAGCCTCACGTCCCCTCAACAGGTCCGAACTGCACTCACACCTCTGCCTGAACATAGCCCCCTTCTTGTCTTTTCCACACTGACAGTCTGGGGGTCTTCTGGATATCTCCCTCCCATATAACTAGTCACAAGTTGCCAAATTTAAATTCTAGATATTTCTCAAATCTGTCCTCTCATCTCCACCCTCTCCTCTCATCATCCTACTTCCTGCTCACATCACCTCTAGAGGATCGTGTAAACTCCCTGATTAGTCTCCCTGCCTCCAGTCTGGTCCCTTCCAACCCAGCCTCCACACTGCTGTAGACCTTGGAATGTTTCTCATCTTTCTTATGATAAAATTTCAGCTCTTTAGCATGAGACATGAGGTTCTCTAGCACACTTGCCCAGTTTCATGTCTTACTTCTTCTTATTCATGTATGGATCTTGCTTGGACTCTTCCCTATACTAACTCCTACTCATCTTCTAAGACTCCACCGAGGTATTAACTTAGTCATCACGTAGTTACTGACTGCCACCATATTTAACGCACTGTGTTTTCCTCCTGCACGTGCCTGCCCTCAGACCTTTTCATCCCCTCAGACGAGCACAGTGTAGGCCCACTGCTGAACACGCGCTGACTGAATGGAGGACTGTTGGGAGGGTGGGTGCTGAGTGATCAGGCGAGGAACACACTGTCCCAAGAATGCCCTGTAGGAGAGATGACAATGAGACAGACTTGTGAAAGTCCTAGTTTGCCGAATTCTAGTTGATAGAAAAGTGGACGAGTTAGAAGGCATGACGGGTATTAGTGTGGTTGGGGAAAAAAAAAAAACATGTGATGAAAATCCCCAAGGTATGAGCTTGTCAGGCGGCTCCAACAGATCCCAGACAATCTTGCAAGAATGATGTCATCACGAGGCTTCATTTGTTAGGAATCCGTACCCACGCTGGGTGATGAGTCATCACCACTGAACTGCTGAGGGACCCTAACAGTTAAAAGCCTCACATTCCTCCTTGATGTCTTAACACATTCCATCTGACAAGTAGATACCACTTTCCTTTCTTTGCAAAACCTCTCCCTACACAAAGCTATTCAAAGCCCATGCTCTGGACCCAAATTCCTCAGCCAGGCTTGTGGTTTGAGAGGCCAGGGAGAAGGCAAATGGGCTGAACCATGACTAACTCCCAAGTCAATGCACTGTTTCTTCACAAAAAAAAAAAAAAAAAAAAAAGAATACTGCAAGGGGAGGGAGAATCGTGTAAACCCGCCAGGTTTCCTCTCACCCAGAAACCTCCCCAATGCAGGCAGGGCTGCACCAAAGCCAAGGTGGCTCCCCTTGGCCCAGGCTGGTGGCAAGTCTTGCTCTGTTCTTGCTTCCAGGTTCTAAGAATAGGGCTCCTGCCATGCTCCTGTCTGCAGGAGGCTGAGGCATGAACATCTGGCTGGGCCCCGGGGAAGCAGAAGTCATTCTTTCTCCTTAAAGAGCTCATCAGGGACTGGCAGGAGACCCCGTGTCATGACCCTCCAGGAAGCAGCACGGAGGGAACCAACCAACCTGGTTTGAAACCCTGCCTTCTCCCCTTTTTATTAGCCGTGTGTCATCTTTTAAATATGATAAATTCACTATTTTTATACCTACAGTGAAGCCCCTCTGGACACAGCTGGGAAAAATGTTTTTCTCAACTGGGAACATGTTTTCTCAGCTGGGACAATGCAGTCAATGGTTTGGAATCAGATGGGCCGGAGTTTAAATCCCGATTTCACCACTTGGGCGAGTGACTCAACCTCTCTGTGACTTTGTAAAATGGGAACCTACACCATAGGGCTCCTGTAAACACTGAATTAGATAACAGACGTGAAAAGGCCTAGCACAGAGCCTGGAGGAGAGCGGGTGCCCAACGAGAGTGGGATGGACTAGACGGTCCGATCTCAGAGCCCCCTTCATTTGTTAACATTTTTGGAAATGAAAGCCCATGGCCTATGTCAGGAGGGACCAGACAAGGGCTCTAAGGAACAAAGACGGTTGTGATCCTAGGGCATGTCCCTAAGGGTCCTAGGGGAAGGATTTTAAGATGTGACTGGGTTTATGTTGCAGGAGTGCTCCCTCAGCCTGAAAGAGACAGAAGCCAGTGTCCTG
This sequence comes from Cryptoprocta ferox, assembly GCA_028646485.1. Classification (NCBI taxonomy): domain Eukaryota; kingdom Metazoa; phylum Chordata; class Mammalia; order Carnivora; family Eupleridae; genus Cryptoprocta; species Cryptoprocta ferox. Next base: position 111,430,818 of record CM053576.1, on the reverse strand, counting down.
TAGCTCTTAATTACAAGGGAGGCCAGGCTCCAGAGAGTTCTCCTGCAGTAGTGACCTCCTGTATGTGCTGGGGTCTGGGACAGCCATTCCTCTGTGGGGGCACGGAGATACTTTATGAGACGTCTAAAGAGGCTGTGAGTAGGAGATTAAAGAAATGTAAAGTGGAGGGTATAAAGGCCCCGCTAGTCAGTGCAAGACTGGGGAAACCTGGTAAATCTTATGGTTTCATTTGAGGTAAAGGAACACAGGGAGAGCGATGAGCGAGGCTTGTGCAAGTGGCCTACGGCTGGGAGGGGCTGGAGGATGGCACAGGAAGAGGGTGACCTGCTGGCAGGGAAAGCTGTGCACATCCGCCTGCACTGCTGCTCAGAGGGAGGACCATGTTTTCGCTCACAGCAAGCCAGCCACTGGGCAGAAGGCTGCTGCCCAGGACGGGGAGGTGGTGGTGGCGGCAGAGCCTGGACCATGGCAGGTAGGCCCAATAGAAGGTGCAGGGATGACACTGGAGGATGTGCCTCTAGCTGTGCCAAAGTCTGAAGTTGGGGCCCATCCTGCTTAGTGATGGACACTGGGTCACCTGATCCATCTTCCCCATGTGACAGACCCCACCACTCAGGGTGTGAACAGAGAGAGGCCCTGCCTAGACCCTTCACTCCATTCGGGGCGTGCATTCTCAACTGGGGCAGTATCTCCCAACAGGGGGGTAAATTCCTGCTTGCACGGTGTGGAGGGGGTTGTGGTGAAAATATTTTTGACATATTATAATGATATGCAGTTCTCCAAAGGCAGAGTATGTAAATGTATCTATCTATCTAGAAAGAGAGAGTATCTGTGGTAATAAAATTTCACAGGAGAAGATGACAAATAGGAAAAAAAAAATCTTAAAAGGCTCCTTTTAAAGAAAAGAAGGCTGAGAAACCCTGAGGTAGGGCCTCTTGTTCCAAAGAACTGCCAGTGGCCTGACCAGGATCTTCTGGTGCATTAAGAAGCTCTAACCGGCGATCTCCAAATTCCCTGGCACACAAGGCAGGTGTTGGTAGCTCCCTGCCTTCTTTCTGCTGAGCCAGAAATCCCTGCATCCCCCAGCCTGCTCCTCTCCTGTTGGCCTCAGTCAGGTCTCCAGGGCCACGAGTGTGCCCCGGGCAAGCCCCAGCCCCCGGGGTGAGGACTTCACAAGATTAGAACCAGGGTAGCCTGGCCTATCTTCCCAAGGCAGGAAAGTGCAAAGGTTTTCTCCTAGGCAGGCAAGAGCGAGTCTGATAAACATACCATGAGACAGGACACTGCTTACACAAGAGCCCCGTTTCACAGCTCAAATCTGAATATCCCTATTTTCTCTTATCAGCACATACTGACATCAGAAGGATGAGATCACATCCTTTCCAACATCAACCTTCTGGCTGCCCTAACCAGATCCGTTTAGGAGCATCATGACGGACAGCGAGAATCCAGTTTTCTTATCACTGTTGTGTAACGCCTGCTGATTTTTATTCTAAATAAACCTGTAGGGAACATGGACAAATCATTATGTCAGAAACGTCCATTGCTGTGGCTTCAACTATTCACTACCTTCGTTGATTACATTTAAATTTTAATTATTAGGCTGAGAGTAGTCAGCTTTTAAAACACAGTGTGACTAAAAGAAAGAGTAAACATTTCCTGCCTTAATATATTTCAAATGATTATTATTTCCTATTAATCAAGTACAAAACTGCAAAGTACTGATGTGATTTTTATTCCTGTCTTTTAAATAGCACAGTGTTTTCCCAGCTCTACACTTTATTAGGTATTTGATTTAAAAAAAAAAAGCAATTTTTTTTTTTTTTTTTTTACGTTAGCTATAGGCCCAACATGAGGCTCAAACTCATGACCCTGGGCCTAAGAGTCGCATGCTCCACTGACTGTGCCAGCCAGGTGCTCCCCACCCCCCACCAAAATAGCTTGAGATATAATTCATGTAGCATATAAACTGCCCACTTTAAGTATACAATTCAGTGTTCTTTAATGTATTCACAGCGTTGAACAACCATCACCACAATCTAATGATAGAAATTTTCATCCCCATTAAAAGAAACCTTATACCCACTGACAACCACACTTCGTACCTTCCTATCACCTCCAGGCCTAGGAACCACTGACATACCTTCCGTCTCTGTAGATTTATTAAATAGGCACATGCTTTTGAGCAAAATCATTTCATATTCTAATTCCATAATTAACCAATAGCTTATTATTGCATAATCAGACGATAATTTCATCACATTTAACCAACTGGAGTCATAGCTAATCTCTTGATTTTGTGTGAAAAGTGATGTTGACATTGGCCTAGTGAGAACTGCCCTGTGTTGCTAAAACTACATTCCTAATGGGCACCAAGGCAACAGATTTAGCTTCCTTCCTGCCTAGGTATGTTCACCAAACAGTTGGTAAAGATGCTAAGTGAATAATAAATACACCAGGACCTTGCCGTTGAAGAATTCCTATGGTGAAGGTGTCTGTAAAGGCTAATTTCTAAGGTAAAATCACCTACATTCTCTCCAGCACAGACATGTTGACTGGTCAGGTTTTTGACTCTTGGTTTCTATAGATTGGGTTTGCTTGAGGAATTTTCTTTTTGGGCTTCTCTCCAATGATTACCATGTGGCAATAGACACTTAGCTTCCTTCTTGAAGGTCATGACTCCTTTGCATAGGGCTGAAGTGGGTAGTTTTAGTACAGACCCTCTACTGCCAGTATGTGACAAGTTCCCATCATGAGAGCTTCAGTGCCTACATACACAGTCTGTCCTTACCAATCATCACAAAGCTTTCCATAGAAAACAGCATGTCTGAAAATGGATATATTTTTCTAGACCTTGCAGCCATTTATCAGGCAGTGGTTTTCCTGTTAGCACCAGATAAACTGGTAGGCTGAATTGGCAGAATCTGAGACACATCCACCAAGACGATGAATCAGTCATTATATAGAAAAAAAGGTAGATCTGGCCAAGGAAATGATAGACTTCTTCCAAGTCTTTGCCCTGGTAAATGCTCATATTACCAGGATCCTGTCTGCAGAATGACGATGGCTTTCACTTTTGATAGTACTGTCAGAAACAGGCATTACAGAGCATGTTTGCAGATGTGATTCATTTGAATCTCATTACAATCCTGTGACACAGGCAGGATGGGTCTTTCATTTTCCAGACGAGAAACCAAGTGTGAGAACTTGGTCAAGGTCAAATGGTGTGGTGGCAGAAATGGCTGCCTCAGTTGAAGGCCAGGCTCTATTGAAGCAGTCCTCTGGAGAGGCCATCCATGTACTCCAACTTTGCTCAAAAATATTTCAAAATCTTTTCTTTGGAATACTTTAAAAATCTGCAGCACATCTTTGAATATCCTCAATAGAGGCAATATTTCATCTTCTATGTCAATGGTTCTCAAACTAGAGCAAGCATCAGAATTACCTGGGGGGCTTGTTAAAATGCAGAGGGCTGGGCGGCTTACCCCCAGAGTTTCAGATCCATTAAATCTGGGGTAGGGCCCAGATGACTTTCCCAGGTGATGGTGATGTAGCTAGTCCGGGGATGCACTCTGAGAACACTATCCTAAGGAATTTATTTCCGGAAAGGGTGAGTCATTCAAAAACAAGTCTGTGATTACAGTGGAGATCAAGCTAGGGAATTCCACTGCTGGCCAAGAACCGTGGGCAGCTATAAAGATCACCACCAGTTCTGAGGGAAGTTCAAATGAAGAGCTCCAAAAAGGTTCTAAACAATAGCAATTTGGTTGAACTAAACGTGACGCTTTTTATTTAGATTTTTTTTTTCCCATTCTCCAAAGGCCATCAGGAATGGGTGAAGAATTTAAGAAATGCTTAAATTTAAAGTAACCAAAGCATTCTTCCTAATTAGAATTTTTTTAAGCTTACTTATTTTTGAGAGAGAGAGAGAGAGAGAGCAAGGGAGGGGCAGAGAGAGAGAGAGGGAGAGAGAGAATCCCAAGCAGGCTCCATGCTGTCAGTGTGGAGCCCGACGCAGGGCTTGAACCCATGAACTGTGAAATCATGACCTGAGCTGAAATCAAGAGTTGGATGCTTAACCGACTGAACCACCCAGGCATTCCAATGTGAAGCTTTTTAATATTACTACTTTAAAGGAGATTTCACTCTTTCAGATGTGGGCTAAAGAATTTTTCTCATGTACAGTAGTACATGTTTGAGATGTACCCTTTTATTTCCCAGCTTTAGAAAAAGGAAAGAAACCCGCATTAGGGAGAATCCGTATCAGGGAGAATTAATTTACAGCAGCTGACTAGTCAGGCTGGTAAAGTGGGGGTCCTTTCTAGGCTGCAAGCATGATGGGTGTGGATGATGAGGGGAAAGCTTGGACTCCTCCTAGGCTGGGTGTTCTGTTGAGATTAGAATGGAAAAGGCGAAAAGATCTAATTTTGGATGCCAAAGATAAACGTGCAACATTTTATGGGGAAAGAAAATTCCAGCAGGAAAGAAGAATGAACTACATTAGGTATTTAAGCTGGGAGTCAATCCTTTGTGTCACAGAAGGGGGGAAAAAGAGGCGGAGGACTGCCTAAATATTCATTCTAATTTTATTTTCAATTCTACATTACATTAAACTTTCCTTGTACTCTTTAATTTACAGCAACTGCTGACACAAATTGGTGTGCCTTCTCTTCTTTGACATCAGTATTTCTCTTGAATTATGCATTTCCATCTGGAATGAGGTTTATGGGGCTAAAGCCGTCTTTATTTTAGATGGATGAAAACAGAGAGGGATCAGTCAGGGGTTGAGTGCAAAACCAAAGTAAGGTGAAGCCGATATATGTTCAAGGCAGCATCTCACAATAGGTGGTATTAGAAAATGACACTAGTCTTTCAAATTTCAACATATTAAAATTCAACTAATAGTGGGGTGCCTGAGTGGCTCAGTTGGTTAAGCGGCTGACTTTTGGCTCAGGTCACGATCTCATGGTTTGTGAGTTCGAGCTCTGCACTGGGCTCTGTGATGACAGGTCAGAGCCTGGAGCCTGCTTTGGATTCTGTGTATCCCTCTCTCTGCCCTTCCCCTGTTCTTTCTCTCTGTCTCTCTCAAAAATAATTAAACATTAAAAAAAATTCAACTACTGGAGAACAAAAAAACTCTATCAACCTTCATCCCAGGACTTCCGAATTCTTCATTTATTGGTACCCTACAAGTATTTGGTAGCCATTTCTAAGAGAACAGATGATCATAATAACTGCATCACTTCTATTTGGTCTAAAATTAAGTTGAAGGCAAAATAAATCACCAGCCTGATGCCCTGTTTCGGCCATCCCAAGCTTCCTACATGAATGTAAATGGTGGTGTTCAACCTCAGAGGTCAGCACCATGGACTGATCTGCCTCCACTTTTGGTGATAAATGGCTCCTAGTCCAAGTCAACAATTGGTCCATATTGAAGAGGTCATTTGCTGGTTTCATCTGGGGCCTGATTCAGGGTCCATTCTCAGCTTCTGGTTTGTGAGGGTTCTGGGTTCAATACCAGTATTGAAATGGGGCATTTTGATGAAGTTATTTTGAGTTAGCACTTGCATCAAAATGACCATATGAAAAATGCAGACACACTGTCTCATATTGCCAAATAACATACAGAACAGACATCCCTGACCCCACACCCTTTTCTGCCACCTCATGCCACTCTCAGCCCAAGCATGGGCTCTACCTGAAAAACAATCCTCAGCCATCTCAGAAAACTCTCCATTTTAAATCTTTACCCATCACACATTCCACCCCAGGAATGAGAATTGGGGATAAGGTGAAGGTCTTTGCTTTGTATGCTGCTTGATAGTTTAGAAAAAAAGGAGAATTTTATGTTTTATTATAATAGTTTAATATTCTTGAATCAGTATGGCCACATGAAGAGAGCCCGGTCTTAATACTATTTGGCTAAAACTGGCTGTGCCCAGTAGCCTTGGAATGAAGTCGCTTCCTCTTTAGAACAGCCTAATTTGACCAGTAGTTGGCCAGCCTGAAGAACATGTGAGGGTCTGTTGTCAACCTGGGATGTGGCCCTCCTGTGGCAACCTGGGAGTGGGTGGGCCATGAGTCCAGGGAGCCAATGGCTGCCCTTGTCCCTCTTCAGGTTCAAGGGCAGGGCTGGCATGTGGTCAACAGGTGCAGCTGAGTCACAGCCCTCACTGCTCTTCTGTCTGTCTGGCCACAGAGAATGGCCTGTGGGAACTTGCAACTGGTAAAAAACCCCCTTCTGGCCAAAATGTCTGTGGTGGCTTAATTTATTCTATAATTTAAAGAATTCCATTATTGGAAAGGAATAATGAAAGAGAAGTAGAATCCCGAGTGTAAGCTAAAACTAGAATAAAAAAGGCCCATTCTTTAGGCAATATTAATGGAAGCTTTGTATAAATAACTTTGTATATTGGGGAATAAATGGCACTTAAAACCAAAATGTCTGTTAGTGATTCACTGGGTTCTAAAGGCTGGCCTTGCCTTCTGTGCTCAGCAGTCTTTTTCCTTTGCGACTCCGCTCTTCTAGACAGAAAACGGTTAATCCAATAGGATTTAGTATCTCACAAAAGATTATGCTAGAACATCTTCTGCCAAATGTTCATCTTCTAGCAGCTGCTTTTTTATTTCGGTGAGAGGTACTTGAAATAAAATCATTGTTCTCTGAGAAAACTGCATGCTAAATACTATGGAGCTCCCAGATTATTAAGCAGCAAAGACATCTGATAATATTAGCACCAACCACAGGTTCCACTTCTGCTGATGCACAAAATTTTGAGTAGTTAGTCATTGCACAATATCGTATTTATATCCTTTTTTGCTTGGGCTGTTAGGCCACAAAATCCGTAGGCAGTTGCTGTTATAAAAGGGTTTTCTGGGTTATTTATAACGTTCCTGGTTCCTTACAGTTGCTGGTTCACTCTTGGGTCTTGGGATCGTTGTACACTGGGAGAATGAACGGTGGAACTGAATGATCGTTCTGGGAATGGTGTGGATGATTCACAACAACCTGTACGCCTTGGCCTGAATACCTGCTTTGTCTACACAACCGAATTCATCACATACTGGCTGATTTGTCACTTCCTCAGGGGGACAGCATGTAGTTACGTGAAGGCTGTGTTTGTATCTGGAGAAAGCTAGGGTCTCAGGCCCGGGTGGTAGGGGAGCTATCTTAACCAGCATTGTGTTTTAAGAGTTTCCTTCACATGCTGTTTACTTTAAATGAAGGGTACATTTCTGCTCCAAATGCTACTCTGTTGCACAGATCAGTGATTCCCCAAAATGGGGGTGGCAGGCAGCCAGTCATGTCCAGTGGAAGGGCGTATAGGGATCGATCGCCTGAGCATTTCATTTTATTTTCTCTAAATGACACAGGCATCTTCCTGTGCCATCTGCAGAGAATCGCCAATGATATGGACTGTTTCTAACGGGAGTAGGTCTTACTCCTGAGGCGAGGCAAGGCTCAAAAAATGCTGACAACCACCAAGACTGATAGAATGATCTATTGGCATCTTACTTGGTCCACCCCCACCCTTTTATTTTAAAGGAAATGACCTACCATTCTGTCCTCTGAATTCTTGAGAGTTCCTAAACTCCCTTCTCAACATCCCCATTGCCACCTCCCTAGTGCAGGCTGCCGTAATCTGTTACTAGACAGATCAAGACAACAGTCTTTGGGTGGTTCTCTCTCCCTCTGGTATTGTAATCTCCAACTTAGTCTTTATAAGCAGCCATTTGAATTTTTTAATAGAGTACATTTCTGATAAAATCTATCCCTGCTTAAACTCTTCAATGGCTCCCCATTGCTCTCAGGAGAACGTGCAAATTTCCAGTTGTGGCAAATGAAGCCCTTCCCAGCCCGTCTCTGTTAGAGCCACACCTCATCCTGTTCTGTTCTTCCTTGTACCATAAGCTCTTTCCACACAGAACTACTTAAACTAGAGGCACAAACTTGACACACTCTCTTAGTCCTGGACCTTTCATGAGCTGCTGCCTCTGCCTGGGTGACCCTTCCCCAAGCTGACTTATCCTGTAGCTCACCCTCCCTTGCCCTCTCAAAAGCAGGGTTGTGGGCCTCTTAGGCCAGGTGGGCTCCTCAGCTGTGCCCCTGGCACCTCACCTGAGGTGCCTCCCTATCATGGCACTCCTCATTCTGACCGTGGGCTACAGACTCTTCCAGACTTAAGCTCTTTGTGGCCAGGGACTGTCTTTTTTTTTTTTTTTTTTAAGTTTATTTATTTTGAGAGAGAGAGAGAGAGCGAGCGAGCGAGCGTGCACTACTGGGGGAGCGGCAGAAGGAGAGAGAGAATCCCAAGCAGATTCTATGTTCAGCATGGAACCCAACCCAGGCCTCAATCTCACAACTGGGGGATCGTGACCCAAGCCGAGAGTGGGACGCCCAACTGATGGAACTACCCAGGCGCCCCGCCAGGGACTATTTCATTACACGAGCGTCCCTATGATACCACTGCACACCTGCTGTTTAGCATATGCAGAAAATTAAAATACAGTGTGCTGAATAAACATATGCGCAGTGGGGTGGTCCTCACCTCCTTTTGCCAGAACTTTCCACAGGGGTCGTTTCTGTTTCTTAAAGGACAGTGACTTTCTGTGTTTAAAGGACTGTGTTTTCTGTTCTAGAGGTCACTTTTGTTTCATCAACCCTGTAACAAGAATAAAGTGACAGGCAGCCTTAGGATCCCAGATTTCTCTCTCTAGCAATTTTAAAAGGCATGAAGAATAGAAAAGAGAAGGTCTAATATATACCTTATAGCGGTTCGAGAAGGAGGAGACTGAGGACATAGAGGAGAGGCAATAAGAATGGATAAGAATTTTTCAGGATTGATGAGAAACACAAATATGTTTATAGCAGCATTATCAACAGCAGCCCAATTATGGAAACAGCCCAAGTGAGGAATGGATAAAGATGTGGTGTATATATACAATGGAATATTACTCAGCCATAAGAAAGAGTGAAATCTTGCCATTTGCAATGATATGGATGGAGCTGGAGTGTATTATGCTAAGTGAAACAAATCAGTCTAAGGAAGACAAATACTATATAGTTCCACTCAAGAAACAAAACAGATGACCATATGGGGAGGAAAAAAAGAGAGGCAAACCAGGAAATAGACTCTTGAACTGTAGAGAGCAAACCAGAGGGGAGGTAGATGGGGAGTTGGGTTAAATAGGTGATGGGGATTAAGGAGTCCACTTGTTGTGATGAACTCTGGTGCTGTATGTAAGTGATGAGTCACTAAATTCTACACCAGAAACTAATATTACACTGTATGTTAACTAACTTGAATTTAAATAAAAACTTGAAGAAAAAAAAGTATTTAGAGCCCCCACCCCAAAAAGCTTCAGGAAGAACAGAGTCATGAGCAGTATAAATAAGAATAGGGACACCTGGGTGGCTCAGTCGGTTAAGTGTCTGACTTTTGATTTCAGCTCAGGTCATGGTCTCACTGTTCATGAGTACAACCCACATCGGGCTCTGTGCTGCGAGCGCAGAGTCTGCTTGGGATTCTCTCTCTCCTCTCTCTGTCCCTCCCCTGCTCGCTCTTTCTCTCTCTCTCTCAAAATAAATAAACATAAAAAAATTTAATAAATAAGAATAAAGTCAGATCTGGGCTCACTGTAGTAAAACTGCAGAATGGCAAAGATCAAGAAAAATTCTTACAAAGTCCTACTGTTCTGTCCAAATGTGTTTCTAAAAGCTGGGTCCTGATATAGGCTGCATCTTCACAGCACTAAGCATCCGAAAGCAAAGCGGTCACATTGTGTTTGTAACGTTTTATCTCTTAAAAACCACGTGAAACAACCACATGAAACAACCACGTGAAACAAAAATAGCAAAATATTAAGAAATAACAAAAGCTGGGTGGTGGGTCTATGGGGAGGGGTCATGATCTTGTTCTGTATACTTTTCAGTATAATTGAAATATTTCACAATTTATAAAGAAGGAAGGAAGGGAGGGCGGCAGGCAATCTGACTAGCCTTGGGATGCCTGAGGGAAGTTAGTAAATGTAAGTATTTGATGCAAATTATATTTCACGTACAACTGAATCCACATAATTAGATGCCCACATGCTAAAACTAAAAGAGCAGACTAGAGGAAGACGGTTTTCTTAACAGGGAATAGGACAGTCACGGGAAGTCACTTAGCAAATATAACCATGATCTTTCTTTCCTTAGTTTTCACTTGTTTTGACCAAGGAAGGAAAAATTACAGAATTTTCAGTTTTTAGAGACTCTTTTAGGGGAGATGTAATTCACCTCATCTCTGGACGCCTTCTATCCCCAAATCACATCGCTTCTGTATAGAGCCCTCCTGCAGTTTTAAAAGGAATGGATAGAGGAGGAAGAAAGTGTGAGTGATGAGTCATCCCTTTACATTCTGTCCCACTGCAGTACATTTTACTGACACACACGCACACATGACATTCATGCCACCAACAATTTATTCACACAGAGTATACCTCCTCAGCGCGGAAAATACACGAAGTATCCACACCACTAACCTATGACACACAGATTTTCACACAACCTATGACAGATATTCAGCAACCTATGAACCACATACCTCCTTCCTCATTTCCTGGTTCACCTCTATCAGCAGCCATGGGCACTGAGGGTGGCGGGCGTGGCTCCAACTGACTCAACTCTACAGTTTGGCTCCAGATGGTTTCTTCACCTCCTCATAATTTCAGGTCTCCCCAAGAACCTTCTCCACACACTGGAAGCCACTATGGTACAGTCCTGACTGCCGCCTCCCAGCCAAGTTATCACACTGCTATCGAGGACACTAGATACCACACTGCTCTCTAGGAGCGGGGAGAAATGGAGTGTAGGGGTGGGAAGCGAGAAGTCTTCACTGTGGCTGGGTAAGCAAGCTCATACAACCTTAAACTGTCCCTTCTCACCGGACAGGGACTATTTCCTGTCCTTTCAATCAGGGATCATCGAGGCCCACAGAACACCCTAAATCTAGATTTAGAGTTTGCTCTCTTGACTTCTGCTGAGGTTTTAACAGATATTTTTTTCTCTACATCTTCCTTCCCCCTCCATGCCCCTGTTCTCCACTACCATTGCTCTTTTTCATCTCTGGCTATATTTGAGTTCTGAGGCAGGGCCGGGGTCCCAGCTTCCTGCTCGGGAGCCCCTGAGATGTCTGGCAGTAGGCACATGTACATGCATGTCCAGGTCCGGCCATGGGGCAGTACTTCAGGAAAACGGAAAAAACAGCCTTGTATTTGGCCCTGGTTCAGTTCCTCAAAGTGAAGATGACATTTCTGGTAAGCAGTCACAATTAGATTTTTAGAGCCCTGGGTTTTCAACTGATCACATGCAGGATTAAGAAAGATAATTTAAAATATTTAATTCTGCCTGATTAGCCAGTAAATGAGGTGATCTGCTGATATGGAAGTAATGTAATAGAGCTAATACGGACCCCCGGGCATGACAGATGTCTTGTGCCTTGTCGATCAGTGTCTTTAGCAATTACCTTGTTCTCTGTCCTGTCTTCATATTCAGTCAGCTTCATTTTTTCATTTTCATCTTTTCTGGCAGAGTTGGGAGAATGGTTCAGATATTGTATCCATTTATTGATATCATTCCTAAGGTTAAGATGGCTATTGTGGAGCCTCATCTGGGTTTTCTGTATTCTATGATGTGGATTTCAGAGATGATGTTTACCCTCTGTAACTACTTCTTCTTCTTTTCTTTTCTTCTTCTTCTTCTTCTTCTTTTCTTCTTCTTCTCTTTTCTTCTTTTCTTTTCTTCTTTTCTTCTTCTTCTCCTTCTTCTTCTTCTTCTTCTTTTCTTTTCTCCTTCTTCTTCTTCTTCTTCCTCTTCTTTTTTTTTTTTTTTTTTTTTTTTTTTGGCCAGGCCTTTCTAATCACTGCAGGTAAAATAATCCAAGGATAGGTTTTTAAAAAATTTATTTTTTTAATTTACATCCAAGTTAGTTAGTATATAGTGCAACAATGATTTCAGGAGTAGATTCTTTAATGGCCCTTACCCATTTAGCCCATCCCTCGCCACAACCCCTCCAGTAACCCTCTGGTTTTTCTCCATATTTAAGTCTCTTATGTTTTGTCCCTGTCCCTGTCTTTGTATTATTTTTGCTTCCCTTCCTTTAGGTTCATCCATTTTGTATCTTAAAGTCGTCATATGAGTGAAGTCATATGATATTTGTCTTTCTCTGACTGGATAATTTTGCTTAGCATAATACCCTCTAGTTCCATCCACATAGTTGCAAATGGCAAGATTTCATTCTTTTTGACTGCTGAGTAATACTCCTCACACACACACACACACACACACACACACACACACACACACCACATCTTCTTTGTCCATTCATCTATCAATGGACATTTGGGCTCTTTCCATACTTTGGCTATTATTGATAGTGCGGCTATAAACATTGGGGTGCATGTGCCTCTTTGAAACAGCATACCTGTATCCCTTGGATAAATGCCTAATAGTGCAATTGCTGGGTCGTAGGGTAGTTCTTTTTTAAATTTTTTGATGAATCTGCATACTGTTTTCCAGAGTGGCTGCACCAGTTGGCATTCCCACCAGCAGTGCAAAAGAGATCCTCTTTCACCGCATCCTCGCCAACATCTGTTGTTGCCTGAGTTGTTAATGTTAGCCATTTTGACAGGTGTGAGGTGGTATCTCATTGTGGTTTTGATTTGTCTTTCCCAGATGATGAGTGATGTTGAGCATTTTTTCATGTGTCGGTTGGCCATCTGGATGTCTTCTTTGGAGAAGTGTCTATTCATGTCTTTTGCCCATTTCTTCACTGGATTATTTGGTTTTTTTTGGGGGGGGTGTTGAGTTTGATTAGGTCTTTATAGATTTTGGATACTAATCCTTTATCTGATATGTCATTTGCAAATATCTTCTCCCATTCCATCAGTTGCCTTTTAGTTTTGCTGACTGTTTTCTTTGCTGGGGAGAAGCTTTTTATTTTGATGAGGTTAAGGATAGGTTTTAAAATGGGAAACTGGGTATTTTGTTTTCACAATATTAAAAAAAAAGGCATTTTTGTGAGATGTATTCTGTCCCTTGGCATATTCAAGGTATAACTTAAGGACTATAAGGAATCCTGTAGATCCTCTAGTCCCCCGAGAACACTGGGGCTCAGTGAGACCAAGTGACCCTAACACATACACTAGTTACTTTCCCAGAAGGAACTAGAACTCTTTCATTATTCCAGGAAGGCCTGTTATTATGTGCCAAGCATATATTAAGCACTGGGATTTCCCAAGAAGAACTCTCTGAGTTGGATCTTGAGGGTGGATAGGAGTTTGCTAGGCAGGGAAGGAGTGTTTTTGTCTTTCCTTAAACTAGAGAGCTAGTTTGGGAATGTTAAAAAAGAGGAATTCTATTTTCCCTAGCTTCTCTAGTTAGCAGTTCAGGCCTCTATTTAAAGAAGCTTCATGGAAAGATGATTTGGTTATACTCACTGGGAGGGTGCACCTCTCCTTAAGGGTTGGTCTTTCAATGACAAGAATGAACAGAAGTGATCTGTGTCCAAAACTTTGCTATCTGAACTGGAATGATCCTGCTACACTACTACCCACGCAGTCCAGCTCCTTGTCCTGTACAGGAAGATGCTGGAATTGAATGGCAGTGGGACCTGGGTTTCTGTCTAGTAATGTACAGAGCCAAGGTCATCTCCACTCTGTGTACTGGAGAGTCATGCAAGCTACTGGTACATACTTCCTGGTACCCCCACATGATGCAGGTCCAGTGAACAGACACATAGGGACCTACTGATGAGCACTAAGAGGTACTGGGTGCTCACGTGTGCCAGGCACTGTTCTTAGAGCCATACATGAGTTACTGCGTTTAAGTGAGGCTGCACCATACGGCACAAAGCAGGCAGTGCCTTTGCAAGATCTGGTAGCTTCTGAAGATCTAGAGAAATGGAGTGATTACAGAAGCCTGTATCATAACAAATGACAAGGAAAGTCAGTGCTGGAATGCCAACTAGGAGGAACTGAAGGCTAGGCAGACTGCCACAAAATCAAGAGGCAGAAGGGTGGGGTAGAGAGTACATGGATGTTAGAGTTGGACAGACAGACTGGCAAGCAGTTCCTGGCTCTACCAACTTACCAGCTGTATGATTGGGCAGGCTGTTTGCCTTTGGGAGCATTACTTTCCTCCTCTCTAAAATGGGCATTAACCCTGTCTTGCAGGGTTGTTCTGAGCATACGGAGCCAGCACACAGCCCCGCACAGCGTAGTGCCTGGCTTTCCAGCGTTAGCCTAAGAATCCTCACGTTCCCAAGAAGCTGTAAGAATCATGGAATGTCAGAGGTCGAGGATGCCTCAAAGATCACCCACCCCAGACATGTCATGTTTGGATGTACAACCCGAGCCCAAACGTAACGAGTCCTTTGCCCAAAGCAGCCTGCTGGTTAATGGCTAGATTAGGGTCTGAGCTCAAGGACATTATCTGGCCTTACCCACTGGGACCGATCATTACCGTTAAACCATAAGCAAAACTCTCAAGATAGTTTTCACCAAGAAGGTGATTGAAGGTGATCCTGTTAGTTCACTTCAGATTATTTCCTCTGCATAAAACAGCTGACTTTTCAGTTTTCGCTTTAGGTCACTTCTGAAGTATGTTCATTTGCTTTCCTGTTAGTCATGCTTGGGCCACCGTACCAAAAACAAAAACAAAAAACAAAAAACAAAAAACCCAAAAAAACAAAAAGCAACAACAACAAACCCCCCACAGGCTGGGTGGCTTGAACAACAGAAATTTACTTCTCACAGCTCTGGAGGTTGGAAGTCCAAGATCAAGGTGTTCACAAGGCAGGTTTCATTCTGAGGCTTCTTCTCCTGGCTCGCAGGGTGCCACCATCTTGCTGTGTGATCTAACCTCTTTGAACACAGATAGAGAGCGGGCTCTCTGGTGTCTTTTCTTAGAAGAACATTAATCCTATGGGATCAAGGCTCCATTCTTATGACCTTATTCAGACTTAATTACCTCCTTACTTCGACATACAAATTTTAGAGGAGACATGCTTCAGTCCAAAGGACTGTGTTACTTATGTTCCCCCATCCCTCCAGAGCCTTCTGTTCAGGTCTGTTTCAAACTGGAGGCACAGGAAGTATGTGAACTATTAAGTAGCTAAATGTGAGGTATCACCTATGGCCTGGCCCCTTTTACAACTCCTTCAGGTCATCGATTAATAGAGACCGAGAACTGTGGCAAAGCCAAAGTCTGGATCATTTAATATATTATTAATTGTGGGAATGAGTCTTGAAGGGTTTAAGACATGCAAGCAGACACATTCAGAAAGAAAACCTGATGCTGAGTAAAGCTTCTCTGGAGATAGGCCATGCATTTGAGTGATGAACAGAAAAGTGCAGTTTTGACATTTATTCTGTGCTTTCCAAGGGAAACTGTATAAACTAACATATTTTTGAGGGAGATTGTTTCTTTAGAAAGATTAAGGGGAAAAAGGCCTGTCAAAAATGTGTAGTGAAATATCCAGACTAAAGAGGCTCCAGGGCCTGGATGAGAAGGCAATGCAGATCTAGTTCTTTGGCATCAAGTGTATATCCACTCAGAAGTCATTTTAAGTCAAAGTGCTACTCAGCCTACTTACATAGGTTTCTTGGGATGCTTGAGAGGTTCTTTAGGAGACCAAGAGTGAACATGGCCAATTATTTGTTCTTTTGGGAGGGTAGTACTCAGTACACCCCCACCCCCTTTTTTTTTTAAAGTGCAGGCCTCTTAAAAAAAAATTTTTTTTTTAGATTTATTTATTTTTGAGGGACAGAGAGAGGTAGAGAACAAGTTGAGGAGGGACAGAGAGAGAATGAGACACAGAATCTGAAGCAGGCTCCAGTCTCTGAGCTGTCAGCACAGATCCTGACGTGGGGCTCGAAACCATGAACGGAACTGAGAGATCATGACCTGAGAAGTCAGATGCTCAACTGACTGAGACCCCCAGTACACCCTTTTGAGAAATGAAATCACCTCTCTTATTTGTTAGATGTGGCTCCAAATAGTTTTTTGCTGTGTCCCCAAATTGTATTTTCTTCCAAATTTCAAAGTAATGCATGAAAAATAAAGGGTCATGGAAAAACTCAAACAATTCCGAAGAATATGGAGTAGAAGGTAGAAGTCCTGTACAACACCTGCCTCCCACCCCCTGCCCCTCCCCATGAGCACTGATCATAGTAGTTTGGTGGGTGATTGTCTTTTTCCAGATTTTTAAAATACGCTATGCTTTTATTTGTGGATAGAGTTATTTTTAAATAAATGGCACCATATCATTATAATTTGACTTTCTCCTACTGATTATATAGATATGTCTGATCAATTTTTGATTATTGCAAAGCTGGAATAAATGTTCTTGTACAAATATTTGTTTATATGAACATTTCTGCAAGATAGATTCTTAGAAGATTTACTGGGCCAAATTTAAAAACTGGTAGTTAAATTTCCCTCTGAAAACACTGTACAAATTTACACTCCTACCAGAATTATATGAGAGCATGTGTTTTCCAATTTATTTGGATTTTGACATTATCAGTCTTTACTTTTTACCAAACTGATGGGCAATGAAGGGGGATCTCACTGTTATTTTCATTTGCATATTCTTGATTTCTTGTGAGATTGAACATTATCACATTTCTTTCTTTTCTTTCTTTCCTCCTTTTTTTTTTTTTTTTTTTGAGAGGAGAGTGGACGCAAGTGAGCGGAAGGGGCAAAGGAGGGAGAGAGAGAATCTTACGCAGGCTCCATGCCCCGAGCAGAGCCTGAGGTGGGGCTTGATCTCACAACTGTGAGATTACGATCTCAGGTGAAATCAAGAGTCAGATGCTTAATAGACTGAGCCTCTCAGGTGCCCCCCACATTTATTTATTTCTTCTTCAGTGAATTGCCAATTTACACTATTCTAGAGAAATGGGTGATCTTTTTGAGTTGTAGAGGCTTCCCATGATTACATATATTAATCTCTGCAGGGGCAAATATTCAAATTTTCTGTTAAAAGATATTCAAAAGTGCATGAATCAGTATGGGAAAAAATATACAAGGATTTATACTAAAAGAATAATAGTAGACAGGGTGCCTTGCTGGCTTGGTTGGTAGAGCATGTGACTCTTGATCTCGGGGTTACAGGTTTGAGCCCCATGTTGGGCTCAAAAATAAAATCTTACTTAAAAATTACTTAAAAATAAAATCTTTAAAAGGATAACAGTAGTTACATCTAAGTGGTAGACTCATGGGTATTTGACTTTCATACTTTTCTATGTCATCTGCTTTTTTCTACTCTTGAACACTAAGTATGTATTAATTTTATGAATAGAAAGAAAAAGCCCCAGTAGACTGATTAGCAGGGTAAAGGTGCTCTCAAAGCAATTCTAAAAGAGGATTTTCCAAGATACTTTGAGTAGTGGCAGTATCAGTAGTTACTTAATTCTCCTAAGGACAAAATGTGAAGGAAACAACAATTACTTCTTGGATAAAACTTGATATGGCAGTTGAAGTTAGCCTTATTATTTTATAGTTACCTCTTCAGCACCCAAGATGCTATCACTCTGTACCCACAGTGTTTTATTCTCCCAACCCTTCTTCAAGTACTGGCAATCAACAGTGAGGGGAGCTCAAACTATATCTGGAGCAGGAAACACCTCAGTTTGCCTGAGTTGAGAAACACCTCTTACGAGCACCTAAATTCATTCACCAACATCCGGCAGTGTTGGCTTGGCCTTCCACTGGCTAGGGGGTGAGAGTGGGAAGAGGGTGTAGGATGGGGGGGAAAAGTCATACCACGACAGGAAAAATGGCCCTTCAAATCTGGGTTTTCAAAGGCCTAAGTGTCATTCTGGATGGTGCCTCAGAGGTAGGTTAATGGGAGCCAATTCTTAAGAACAACCTGGATGGCTGAAGGCCAGAGCCCAGGATGAGGGGAATACACCAGGATGAGTGACCTCGTTAGGCTGTGGGTAACCCACCAGCCACCAGTACCTTCAGGAGTGCTTCCAAGCAGACTTTAAAAGAAACCATCACCACTTTCTATTGGTGCAATTTCTAGTCCAGAGCTCACTCTCCAAGCCCTGAGTCATCCACTGGGGGCATCCGTGCAGCTGGGCTGACTCTGCCTAGTGCCTCACCAGCAACTGTGAGCACTACAGGACTCAAATACAATGGATAGAAAGAAAGGGGAATAAAGAAGAGGTAAGAGAATCCCCATGCTCCTGGCTTTTGATTATTCTTAGCTTACTTACATACTCTGAATTATGAGTTATTATAAGGTGAATGGTTTTTGGAAAGATGGATTTAGCCTATGGACTAAATTCTTAAGAGTATCAATGCAGATTCTAGGACTTAACCATCTACATGTAGAAAAGCAATTTCTGCATCAAGAATTTCATACAGCCTGTAGGCCAAGGATAATTAATGTTATATCACACTAGCACGATAGCCTAAAATATGGCCATGCTTAAACGTGTGTGACTCTTTTTTTAAAGAGATTTATTTATTAAAAAAATTTTTTAAACGTTTTATTTATTATTGAGACAGAGAGAGACAGAGCATGAGCAGGGGAGGGGCAGAGAGAGAGGGAGACACAGAATCCGAAGCAGGCACCAGGCTCTGAGCTGTCAGCAGAGAGCCCGACACGGGGCTCGAACCCATGAACTGTGAGATCATGACCTGAGCTGAAGTCGGATGCTTAACCGACTGAGCCACCCAAGCGCCCCTAAATGTGTGTGACTCTCGACTATGGAGTGATTATGTGGTGCAATCGACACAAGCCAGCAAAGCCCCCTGACCTTCAGGTCAGAAGACTGCACTGAGGACATGAGTGCCGTGGGATTTTGAGGCTGAGATTCAGACAACATATAGAGATGGGAAAAGAGACACATCTGTCATGTCTTCCAAACTGAGCTGCGGACATCTGCACTACTGCCACCATCTCGCTGTCGTACAGCAGGAAAAATGGATGTAAAAACAGAAGTGATACAGCAACTATCAACACGGAGGCAAGCGAATGTAGCAGCCTGCAGGAGTTCTGACGCGGAGCGTGAGTGGCTCTTTCCAGGGCGGGCTGGACAGTGTGCGACCCAGCTAAAGGTGTTCCCACCACCCAGGCCATCCCTGACGGACTGATTTTATTTTGGCCAGCTTTGTGGAGGTTACGATGGACAAAGATTGTACACATTTAGGTTGCACGACATGATTTTTCTTTTTCTTTTCAAGGTGTGCATCATAAGGGATTAGGAAGAGGGAAAATGTGAGGTCATAAACCTCTTGAGAGCAAGTAATGCCCTCCTGACAGAAAAGTGAAGGAGTCCATTTGTTGAGAAGAAATGCCTCCCTGGGAGTTCCTCACATCACCATGTGAATTATCTCCTCTTTGTCACACTCGTGAAGAGGCCGAACAGGTGTGTGTAGAACAGGCAAGGATTTTAACAATGAGAATGAAGGATGAGAGGACAAAGATAGCATGAAAAAGGCTGAGGGAGATTCGACACCCAGAAAATAACCACCCTTGTTTCCTGTGTCACCTCTGCTCCGCTGCGGCGATGTTGAGAGCTCATTCAGTAGATTCAGTAGAGCAATGAAGTGGAAGATTCTTTATCACAAGAGGATCCATCCACTGGTGAAGTGCCTCGATGGATCTTTTTGTTATTGTTTGACCTTTGTTTTCTAAACTGATATAATTCACCTGCCACGAAACTCACCCTTTGAAAGTGTACAATTCAGTGGTTTTCAGGATCTCTACAAGGTTGTGTATGCATCACCACTATCTAATTCCAGAACGTTTTCCTCACCCCAGAGAGGAACCCTGTGCCCATGGGCAGTCTCCCAACCCCGTCTCCCCAGCTGCCAGCGGACCATTCATCTACCTTCTGTTTCTATAGATTTAGCTCCTCTGGACATGGCATATACTTGAAAACATGTAATATGTGGCCTTTTAGGTTTGTCTTCTTTCACTTAGTGTATTGTTTTGGATGTTCATCCACACTAGTCTGAACAATAGTCTATTATATGTATGTGCCCCAATTTGTTTATCCAGTCATCTGCTGTTCAAAGTCAGGTTGTTTCCGATTTGGGGCTATTAAGAACAATGATGCTGGACACATACCTGCACAGGTTTTCGTGTGGACACGTGTTTCCATTTCTCTTGGGTGCAGACCTCGAAGGAGAATGGCTGGGTCCTACTATAACTGGAAAGTTAACTTTTCGTAACCCGTCCAGACCGTTTCCCAAAGCGACTACACTATTTTACCTTTCCACTGGCGTTGTTTGAGGGTTCTGGTTTTTCCACATCCTAGGTATGCTCGTTACTATCTGCTTTTGATTCTAGTGGGTGACAAGTGGTATCTCATTGTGTTTTGTCATTTAGGAAAAAAAAATCAAAACCATCCATATACATAGTGTAAAAAGAATGCTTAGGGAGTAAACGCCCCATCTCTCTCCAGAACCATTTCCATGAGGCAAATACTTTAAATTCCCTCAGCGGTTGCTTCTGGTATTCATCTTCTGTCTCTGGTAATATGCTTATACTGCTGTTTTTAAAAAATCAGTTTCCAGTATTCTCTCTTGGCCTCAAACTACGGAGAATGAGCATTCAGCTTTCTTCTCGTCCTCCAGGTGCATACAGACACATATTCACTTTATCCTTCCATCTTCAAAACAGGACTATAATCTCCATTTTTGGTTAAATCAAGAATCGGCACTGACACTGCTAGGACCACGGCTTCACAGCCATGTGGTGTGCGGATATTTACTTAATCATACTTTTACCCTTAGAATGCAGATGATGTAGAGCAAAAAATGTGTCTCTTTTTTTTTCATTTCCACAGTTTTCAACATAATTTGCTACTTCATTCTGCTATTTCCCTCTTTGTCCTTTCCTGTTTTTGCTTTTGTTTCCGGGAGTTGCTCCTCCAGGGTTCTCTGCTCTCCTGCTCTCCTGGGGACCGGGACCCGCCTGGTTGCAGACCTGCTGCATAGCTGCTGCCCTGGGGCTTCCCTTCACCACCGACTTCTTTCCTCTGTGGCATCGCCTGCTTCCTGGATCCCGTATCTCCCCCCGGCCTAGTTTTGTCCCTCAGTTTATAACAGCATAATCTTCTGGTAGCTTCTTTATTCCTCCATTCCTGCCCTCTTTTGTGTTAAATAGATTATTTTTTTTTTTGAGAGAGAGAGAGGGTACCAGTGAACAACGGACAAAGAGAGAGAGAGAGAATCCCAGAATGGGCAGAGAGAGAGAGAGAGAGAGAGAGAAGTGGGGCTCGAGCTCACCCGATGCAGGGCTCGAACTCACAAACCGTGTGATCGTGACCTGAACTGAAGTTGGACACTTAACCAACTGAGCCATGCAGGTCCCCCCTTTTTTTTCTTTGAGTTCTTTTCTTAGCGATGGACTGGTGATTCCAGTTAACATCTTAACTTAAAACAGTCTAGTTTAGATTAATACCAACTTCATTTTGATAGCGTACAAAGTTGTTTATGGCTGGTTTCGTGCTACCACGGCAGAGGTGAGTAGTTGTGACAGAACGCGTATGCAGAAGGTCTGTGAAGCCTAAAACTGGCCCTTAACGGAACAACTCACTGATACCAATCCAGTGCCCTGATTTTTGTGATCCCGCTCTCTACTTCCTGCCTCCAAGCATTTAAGTAATCTTTTCTCCTCCTCTGAGCTCTCACTTCATTTCACCTTTCCTGAAACTGAAAAATTAAGCGCTCATACTAAGAAACCAAATGAAAGGGCTGATACAAAACAGTATCAGCGAAGTGTGGAAACCTCCTTGTGTACCTTGCTGTGTTGAAGATGTTCAAGATGCAATCCATCACGATCTAGGAAATCCAATCCTTCAACATGACATGGCTCTGAGGATAATGACTATTGATTCAAATCTGAACATTTCCAAGGCTGGTGTCTCCATCATTTCATCCCATGCCCAGGCGGGGCATTTCCACATGCGTGTTCTGTGTGGTTCCACACCCTAGGTGGGGCTTGTTTTTGTCGGACCAGAATCCACTTCCCATCCTCTGATAAAAGGTCTTTGATTTTTATTTGAGAACAGCGGTGGGGACATTACATGGGGCACCATGTGGGCAGGCAGCTGCCCAGGACCACTCCCAGGAAGGGGCCTGCCTGAGCTCAAAGCCCACCACAAGGCAGGCAGAGCCAACAGGGAGGGGGTGAGCGGGCCCCAATGACATGGCTTCGCCTCTGCTGTCGACGTACTTTCGGACTTTCCAGTCAGGTGCACCAAATACATCCCTGTTCTTGTGTAGATCCATTCCAGTTGTGCTTTGGTGCTTATGGGCAAAAAGAGCTACGGCTGACACAGACACCGGAAGCAGAGGCTGAGTCTCTTTTGGGGTAGAGATGTGGGCCTAACATCTTCACGAGGGCCCATCATTTTCAGCAACGGAAGAGTAAACTCTTCTGTTCTAGTTCAGGATCTGGACTAGTTCCAGTCTAATGCAGGGTCAATTTCAGAACTAAGAAGGAACCTCTCAAATTCAGGCGACTGTCCTTGACAGAAGAGAAAAAATAACTAATGGCTTCCAAAATGACTAATTATGAAGAGAATGACACCACCACGTGCAATTGATCAAATACCTGATCAAGCACATGCTGAAAGGCAATCAGGGTACGATTTCATGTGATAAAAGCATTCCTTGTACTTCTCTATTTTTCAGAGCATATTTGCCTCCATGACTTCATCACATTCGCTTAGGCTCCTTTTTGATAAATGACCCACATTTTATTTTTATTTATTTATTTATTTATTTATTTATTTATTTATTTTTAAATG
Source organism: Cryptoprocta ferox (assembly GCA_028646485.1). NCBI lineage: Eukaryota > Metazoa > Chordata > Mammalia > Carnivora > Eupleridae > Cryptoprocta > Cryptoprocta ferox. Next base: position 111,408,000 of record CM053576.1, on the reverse strand, counting down.
ACCCACATTTTATTTTTTACTTTTATTTAAAAAATTTTTTTTGTTTATTTATTTTTGAGACAGAGAGAGACAGAGCACAAGTAGGGGAGGGGTAGAGAGAGAGGGAGACAGAGAATTGGAAGCAGGCTCCAGGCTCTGAGCTGTCAGCACAGAGCCTGATGCAGGGCTCGAACCCACGAACCGTGAGATCATGACCTGAGCCGAAGTCGGACGCTTAACTGACTGAGCCACCAGGTGCCCCATTGACCCACATTTTAAACTCTTTCCTAAGCATAAAAACCAAAATATATTTTATAAATAATTACACATTAAATTCTTATAAATAAAAATCCTAAAATGTTTATTCTTCCCCAACTCTAGTTTTGGGTCCCTGATACTTATTTTATTAGTTAGCTCTTCTCAATCCTAGGCCAAACAATAATTCTTATGTTCCCAGATTTAGAGGACCTCTGAGCTTTTTATTTTCTAGCTTGTTTTCCCTTCCACCCCCTTCTGGGCTGTGACTTGTCTACGTAACCTGTTTGCCCTCAATGCACGCCTTACACAAGAAGTGTCTGGAGTCCACGGGCCAAGTTTTGAACCCCCAGGTGTGTTACTTCCTAGCATTACGGTCCTGAGCAAGTGTCTAAATCTGCAAAACGAGGATAATAATATACTTCATGTCATTGTCATAAAGATCACTGAGATGTATGCCAAAGAGACACAGTAAGCGCGTAGTAGATGATAGCGGTCATTATCCTTTGGCCAGAAGAATGAGTTCTGCCAACCAGTGCTCCTTGCGCTTTCATTCTACATGGAGGTTTGGAAGAACCAGCTGGGTATATTGTCTAAAATCTAAGCCCCACGAGGGCAGAGACTTTGTCTTGCTCATCACGATAGCCCCAGCACTTAATAGACGACTGGCATATAACAGGTATTCAATACATATTTCCTGAATGAAATCAATGAATGAATACAGGTGATACATGTATAATTTTACTGATACTCTGATTTTATGGATGAGAAAACTGAGGCTCAGAGAGGTTAAGTGGCTTGTAGAAAGTCCCACCATGGGTTGGGGGAAGATAAAGATATAGCCCCCTGCCTGGTTTTTCTTCCCTTCTGCCATATCACCTCCTTGGGCCCTTACCTTATGATCCAAAAATTCAGGCGCAGTATCTTTGTTACTAAATGATGATTTTCAAGGGGGGGCAGAAATGATTCTGAAATTTTAAAACCTACCGTGGTATCCACAGCCTTGACTTTCTCTGTGGGGATGTGCTTTGGGACAGGTTCTGTCTGTGACAGCATCACACAGCCTTCAGCACCTAAGGTGATGATTACGACCTTGCACCCTCTTTCCAGGAGCACCTGTGCAGCCTTCCCAGCGTCTGCAGGGCTGCCGACCGCGAGGCTAGTTAGGATCTCAGCCTGGAGTACAGAAAAGTGAAAGGAAACAGTGGTGAGGAACGTCACCTGGGTCTACCTCCAGATTAGATTTATTTTTCTAGAAAAATGTCTCCCTTCTTTTGCTTAACAACCAATGCCATGGGGGAACTTTGATGGATACTGGCTCAGGAAAATAAATACCTGCTAACAATGACATTAAAAACTTGCTATTAATGACAGTTTTGGGACAACTGGGGAAATGTGAATGTGGCCTGGATATTAGATGACAGCATAGAATTATTAATAATTTTCTTACGTGTGATAATGGTGGTGTGGCTCCTCTTAGGAGATGAACACTGAAGTATTTAGGGGTGAGGTTTCATGTAATGTGCAGCTTACTCTGAAATGACTCAACAAAAACAAAAAGAAATACACACAGGGGAGAGAGGAAACAATGTAGCAAATGTTAACAACTGTTCAGGTGGAGTCATATGACTATTCTGTTGGGTTGCTCTTCCCGCTTTTCTGTGTGTATGTATGATAATTTTCATCATAGAGAGTTAGGGGGAACAAAGAATTCTACAAAAGAAAGGAAGAGGGGAGGGAAGAAACTAGTAAGGGAGGGGCCGCTGCCAATGATTTTGATACATTGTCATGTCTGTAAATTTCACACCTAAGGCTGGAATTCTTCTAGGCTCCTCTTAGGTCAAAGTGCCTCTCTCTTTTTACTAGTTATAGCTTTCCATGTTTGTGTAACGCCCATTTCTTTTGTTTGTTTTTGCTCAAGAAGATGGAAGCAGGGTAGAAGAGGCACTGACATGCAGTGGAGAAAGCAATGTGTTGATATATTCAGGGGATGTCCACTACTTATTAACTCTGGGACTTTTCCCAAGTCACCTATAGTCTGTAAACTGAGGGACTTGCACAGGACCACAGTTCTCTCCCAGAATATAAAAAGGCCTCTGGCTGAAATAGGGGTGAAGGGCTGTAGCCTTGCTTCCTTACCCCCTAAATACCCCTCTAGCTTCTCTGGGGACCCTCTATGGTTCTGAAATTAGTAGCTTAAAAATCACTGGGCTAGATGAATTACACGATACTTTTAACTCAAAAAAGTTTATAACCAAATTCTGTGCTTTTCTGTCCGATTTCTTTCTAAGAATGGGTCTGTCTCTTCTTGTGCTTGCTCTGAACATGCCCAAATTAACCCTTTTTGTTGCCTACAAGTCACCCCACAGTGTCTGCTCCTTCTGCGCTTTGGTCTTCCCTGGCAGCAAAGGTTTCGTTAACTTGACCATGTGTCCTTCCTGAGCCATCTTTTCCACAAGACCCTTTCTGTCTGAGTTGGCTCTGTTTTCTTTTTATAAGTTTTTCACTTATCTTCATTACTGAGATCACTTACATCTGTTGAGTTAGTTGGGTCTATTTTCAGAAACACTGAATTCTTGTGGTTTCTCAAAACCTGTTAGAAAACTATTCTTTGATGAAAGATCCTGAATGTAATAATGCAACAAACACCCATGTACCTACCACCCACTTTTAATAAGTCTTAATGTTTTAGTTTATTTGCTTCAGATATTTTTCTTTAAAGAAGGTAAATGATGGGGCGCCTGGGTGGCTCAGTTGGTTAAGCGTCCAACTTTGGCTCACGGTTCGTGGCTTCGCAGAGCCATATCAGGCTCTGTGCCTGGAGCCTGCTTCGGATTCTGTGTCTCCCTCTCTCTCTGCCCCTCCACTGCTCATGCACTGTTATTCTCTCTCTCAAAAATAAAATAAACATTAAAAAAATTTTAAAAAAGGTGAATGATGTCTTCCATAGATATCATTTATTAATGTGCTTTCGCCCTTAATATTATCTGTGTTGATATGTATAGCCCTGCTTCTGTTGAACTACACAGCATTCCATATACTGAAAATATACTACAGTTCTAAAAAAATCTATTCTCATTTTCATGGACAGTTATTTTTCCATTTCCCCCTTTTATAAACAATGAAATATTAGATATTCTTATCATGTATATAAAATCTGTCTTTTTTTCCTCTGGCCATTTAAAAATATTTTTGTTTTTGCTTCGGATTTTATGCAGTTCCACTAAAATGTATGTTAGTAGAGAGTTGTATCTGTGTATCTCAAGTGGTACTTTTAATACACTTTTGATCTGAAGACTTGTGCCTTTCTTCAGTTCTATAAAACAACTTGCAGTTTTTCCTTCAATATGGTTTCTACCAGTTCCCTCCTTTCTCTTCTTTTATTTCCATTAGATGTATATTAGAGCCTCTCAAACTTTCTTTTCTCCAAATTCCTCTTTAATATTAAAAAAAAGTTTCTGTAATATTTTCTAGGTGAATTGAGTTTTTCACTTCTGGATGAATTGGTCAAGATTCTTTTTGAATTCCCTAATTCTTTGATTCCAGTCTGTTTATCTTCCTAGTGAGTATTTTGTAGGAAGATTTTAATAGTGATTTTCATCCAGTTTGAGTTTGTTTTTGTGTATAGTGTAAGAAAGTGCGCCAGGTTCATTCTTCTGCATGTCGCTGTCCAGTTCTGCCAACACCATTTGGTGAAGAGACTTTTTTTCCATTGGATATTCTTTCCTGCTTTGTCAAAGATTAGTTGGCCATGTTTCTTGGTCCATTTCTGGGTTCTCTATTCTGTTTCATTGATCCAAATGTCTGTTCTTGTGCCAGAACCATACTGTCTTGATGATTACAGCTTCGTAATACAGCTTGAAGTCCGGGCGTGTGATGCCTCCAGCTTCGGTTTTCTTTTTTAAGATTGCTTTGACTATTCAGGGTCTTTTCTGGTTCCATACAAATTTTAGAATTGTTTGTTCCAGCTCTGTGAAGAATGCTGGTGTTATTTTGATAGGGATTGCGCTGAATATGTAGATTGCTTTGGGTAGTATCAACATTTTAACAATATTTCTCCTTCCAATCCATGAGCATGGAATGTTTTTCCATTTCTTTGTGTCTTCTTCAACTTCTTTCATAAGTTTTCTATAGTTTTTGGTGTCATTTTCAAGATTTCTAATTGATTTTTATGTTCACATATTGTTGCTTTGATTCTGTTTCTCTCTCATTCTTTCTATTTTTTTAATGAATGAGAATCTCAATTATATGTATTTTATCTATCTAGTCTATCTCTATTTTATTGAGAGAAAGTGAGTGAGAGAGGGGCAGAGGAGGAGAGGGAAAGAGAGAGAGAGAGAGAGAGAGAGAGAGAGAGAGAGAGAGAGAGGAAAATCCTAAGTAGGTTCCATGCTCAGCACAGAGCCCAATGTGAGGCTTGATCCCAACAACCCTGGGATCATGACCTGAGTTGAAATCAAGAGTCAAATGCTCAACCGACTGAGCCACCCTGGGGTCCCTCAGTCATACTTATTTTAATGTCTTTTTTGCACTGTTTCACTATTTGGATTCCACCTTGGGAAAATTCATCTTGGATTATTCATTTTGTTGGATAACGCTTGAGCATTATGTCTCTTCATCTGCAGGCTCACTTTGGTCTCTGAGAGTTGGAGAATCCCACACTTCAGCTCCTGCAAGGCTTATCCCTGCCTTTCCAGTGGTTTTATAGTTGCATCCATCAGGCCCCTGAGAGTCTCTAAACCAGAGCCAGGTGTTATATTGGCAATACAGAGTTCCTGTTCTGCTGTCATTGGCAATACTGTCAATCTCGTCACATTCACGGTCACCATGTTAGCATTTGGCTTGATTCCCTCCTGATCAGAGGCAGTACCTGTGTCCTCCTATCTCCTCAGTTTGGGAGCCTTACATACGCTGTAGTCCTGGGCAGCAAGCTTAACATCTTCCTCTAACTTTTTTGGCTAGCAGGGGAGCCCTAGCCCAGCATCTGTGGGTTCGAGCAGTGGGCACTGCCCCAGTCTCCCACGAGTGTCACATTTCTAGTGCTCGTTACCCATTAACGGTCCCTACCAGGCATAGGCCTACCTATGTCTGCCTCTAGGACTGAAGTATAGCACAAGCAGGGCTGAATGCTCTAGGATACTGCTCCCTTTCTGATTCGTGGAGTTACCTTGTTTCTGAGCTTGTGAGTACCTTCTCATTATCTCTTTGTATCTTTATATATCAGTGGTTTGTGTATGAGCAGAGAGTGTCTTAAAGCATGAATTACATTATTATCGTGATGAGAAGTTATCAATAAAGGGGCACCTGAGTGGCTTAGTCGATTAAGCATCTGACTTTGACTCAGGTCATGATCTTGTGGTTTGTGAGTTTGAGCCACACACTGGACTCTGTGCTGACAGCTTGGAGCCTGGAGCCTCCTTCAGATTCTGTGTCTCCCTCCCTCTCTCTCTGCCCCTCCCTCGCTTGTGCTCTGTTTCTCTCTCTCAAAAATAAATAAACATTTAAAAAAATTTAGAAGTCATCCATAAGAATGTTAGGTTTTTAAAGCTTTTCTTTTTTCCATTAAGTGTTTGAGATCAATTTTCTTAAAGACTAGTTTGTTCAATTGTTCATCCATTCAAAAAGCATTTACTAGGTGCCAACTATGTGCCAGATACAATGTAATAGATGGTAATTTCCAAAGATAACTGTATCAATATATATCACATTGTATATGCTCTTTTCACACTGTGACAATGGCAATCTTCTACTGAGAGATGGAGTATGAGGGCAGACTTTCCTGCTTCAGTCAATAGAATGGGCCAGAAGAAATACTGTGTGACTTCCAAAGCTAAGTCATAAAAGCCAACTCTTCTGCCAGGTTCCCCCCGCACTGCCCCCTCAAGATACCGTATCTCAGAACCCAGCTTCTCTATTGTGAGGAAGCCCAGGTCACAAGGAGAGACCTTGTGTAAGGGTTCTGGCCAACAGCCAGCATCAACTAGCAGGCATGTGGGCTTCCCGTGATTCCAGCTCTCTGTCTTTGAGTCTTCCAGGCCCCACACATCCCAGAGAGAGACAAGCCATGCTGTGCCCTATCTCAATTCCTGATGCACAGAAACCATGAAGGACAAGAAATAATTACAGCAGGTCCCCCTTCTCTGCAGTTTCACTTTCCTTGGTTTTAATTACTCGTGGTTCGCCGCAGTCAGTAGGTGATCCTCCTTCTGTCATATCGTCAGAAGGTTAATAGCAGCCTAACACTATGTCACGGTGCCTGTGTCACTCACCTCACTTCATCCCATCATGCAGGCATTTTATCACCTCACACCATCAAGTAGGAGAGGGGTGAGTACAGTACAGTAAGATACTGAGAGAGAGGGACCACTTGCACAAAATTTCTATGACAGTATATTGTTATAACTGCTCTATTTTATCATTAGTTGATGTTGGGAATCTCTTACTGTGCCTACTTTATAAAGTAAACATTGTCCTAGGTATGTATGCATAGGAAAAAACATAATATATATCAGGTTCAGTACTCTCCATGGTTTCAGGCATCCACTGGGGGTCTTAGAACTTATCCCCTGTGGATAAATGGGGATCACTATATTGTTATAACCCACTTAATCTGGGGGTAACTTATTATGCAACAATAGGTAACTATATAATTAGGGATAGCCATTAGGGATACAACAGTGAATAAGAAAGATGTCCCTGGCCTCACAGGACTAGAAATTCAATGGACAAGACAGACGTTATCAAGTAAGTCATTTGAGCTGTGATGAGTGTTTGAAGAATAGTGTTCTGCAAGTATCTAGCAGGGAAATCTAACCTAGTGGGCTATGGAGGGTAATCTAATTTCTTACTGTGAAATGGTTACTATTTCCCACAATTCCTTTCTCATAGCACAAGGCATGGTCATGATGGGTGCTCTAAAGTATTGTGTAACCTATTGTGATTGGTTAAAATTAGCTTCCTTGTGGTGGTCTTTTTTTGTTTGTTTACTTCATGTTCTGAGAGATGAAATTAACAAAAAGGCAGGTCAGGAAATCCTGGAAACATTCATTCAGCCTTTGAACCACATGGAAAATTACTATTACAGTTCTTTAATTACTAACTTTCTCTCTCTGCATATTGCATTGTATAGTGTGTCCTTGCCTCCCAACGTCGGGAGAGAGCTCTGGTCTAAAACCGCCGGATTTATACAAGGGAAAAGTGTTGAGATTTTCTTCCTAAAATGCTTCAGAATGAATGGCATGATCTGAATGTATTGATAGCTTTTTTACGCAGATCTATACATTATGACCCTCAGATGGACTGAGAAAGCCCTCTCGTAACAGAGTGGCCCCTGAGGTCCCTCCCATGGCACCACGGAGAACCTATGTCTGTTACCCAGGCAGTCATAAGGTCCTCACAAGAGAATGTAGCAAATGCTCCAGGGGTTGTTTATTAGTTAGGGTTGTTAGCCCAGTTGAATTTGAATTTCAGATAAATAACAAACAATTTTGTAGCATAACTGCATTTAGTATATTATTTGCTGTTTGTTTGAAATTCAAATTGAACTAGCCATCCTGTATTTTTATTTGCTAAATCTGGCAACTCTAATACTAATTAGCCCATAGAATGTGGAAAAATTAAAAAAGAAAACAAAACTCCAATAGTGTAAATGCAGGGAGGAGACTAAATAAAATTAGCTGAGGTTTGAGAAGTGCCAGATTATGGAGATGACTCAGGGAATCTTTTCCCCCCCCCTAGGACTCACTAATTTCCTTTTCTCCACCCCCCAGTTAGCTGAAAAATCTGTTTTCACTGGGCTCAAGAATTCACATGCAATCAAACTGACGTGATCAGTCCTGCCTCATTGCTTTATCCATTTGTATGAACGTCTCTAGTTTCTCATGGAATGAGAAAAGCCTTCCATCCTTACCTCAGTTTCATTGCAGCAGAACACATCTGAGAGGGTGTAGAAGCGAGGATCCAGGTTAGCAATGGCAGGGGCTGGATTGAACAATGTTTTCACTGTAAAGGAACGGAAAGGGGGTTCAGTGGTCATCATTTTTAACATGGTGCGTTGACAGACATTCGGTAAGGGCAATTTCCAAATGCAACCACTTTCCCCATGAAATGAAAAATCAACTTAGTTACAGGTGTAGACATCTGAAATCGCAGTCTCTATGATGGCCTAGTACCAGCCCCTTCTTATTTCCATTTGCTCTGTTTTTCACGTTGCAACATTTCAGCTTCAAGGGCAAGCATCGGTATTATGGTCAAGATGATTACAAAGTTGTGGCACAGGGCAACAAGAACATTAGAGACAATTCTAAATGCTGTGGCCTGAAAGGACATGTATGAATGTGAACATTCAGGCTGATGAACACTTTTGTTCATAAGTCCATTTTCCAGGAAAGAAAAGAAGTTAGAGAAGAGATAATGAAGAAGTCAAAAATTTCCTGGTAAGAATAGTTAAGTAGGGAGTTCATGTACATATGCAGGTTTTGAACATCTATGTACATCTTCCAGATGTTTCACAGTTACCCATGCAAACATACACTCTTTCCCTAAGATTCTTCTTTTAAGTAATCTCTACACCCAAGGTGGGGTTTGAACCCACGACCCTGAGAACAAAAGTTGCGTTCTGCACCGACTAAGCCAGCCAGGCGCCCCAAACATACGCTTTCACAGCAGCTTACACTCTTGGCTCCTGTGAGCGATCTGGGAACATAAAGGAAAGCTTGATTGAGAAAGGAGGAGAAATTCAATCCGAGGCTGAGAACTAGCTCAGACTGGGAACCTACAAGAGAAGGATGGATAGGGATAGCAGAGACAGGGAAAATGAGAATGTCACAGCCATTAACAGTGTCAGAGGAATTTTTGCATTTTTCAGAGGAGGAAAGTGAACCTCAGAGAGACGAGGTCACAGTCTAAGGTCATACATATGCTGGGACATGGTTAAGCTGGGTGCCCATCTGGGGTCCTCCAGCATGAAGTCCAGTATTCGGTCATCTCTCTAGGGCAGGACTCTTTATAGCAACACAAGCCTCCATTCCAATTTACAATATTTTAAAACAGCCTCTGGTGTGGAACTTGGCAAGTAAATTTATTTATTTATTTATTATTTTTTATAAAGTCTTCAGAAATAACAATCCCAAGAAGCTTCCCCGTTGTCAAAACATTTATCCACCAGAGTACCCAACTAGATTGGCTGGTCTTCTTTCCCTCTACCCAGGTCCACTGACTTACATGTTTAGTAGCCCTAATCTACTATGGACCCACAGAGTAAACTCCTCTAGCTGCAGTTCTCAGAGACCCTTCTAGAACAGTGACCCACAAACTTCCTTGCACATCCGCATCACTAGGAGAGCTCATTAAAGTGCATGACTTCTGGGCTCCCTCTCAAACCCACAGATCAGAATCTCTTGGGGTAGGACCGGAACGTGCACATTGATGAGTTCTCTTAAGTGGCTCTTCCGTAGCTGTGGTCGCTCCGATCCGTTCCACGTTCTTATCAGCACATGGCTAAGGAAACTGTCCACTGCTTCTGCCTGGTAAAGCTAGCTAGTTTGCTTCCACACCTTCCTTGGTCTTAACATTTTGGTTTGGTCAGTGGATCTCGTCCAGTGGTCTACAGGCTAATGCTATTCCCACGCTTTCATTATTTTAGAATGCAGAATGTCCACCCACAGAAATCCTATGGTATATTTTTGGCTGCTTATATTTTTGCATAGGTTACTGTACAGCTTAAATTAGAAAACGGGTGTAAAAGCCGTATGTAACTGTAGAGTGTTGTACAAATGTCAGGGATTATTACTGTTATTATACTGTCCTTTACACACAGTTCAACACCCCCGCCTGTCCACCCATCTCTTTTGCCTTCTGTTGGAGTTTGTAGCCTGGCAACAGTCTCTCTCATTGGTCTTGTCACTTCTGCAAGGTCTTAGAGATGTCAATTATGCATAAAGGCCCTCCATGCCCAGTGTTCCAACACACCCATTTACTTTTTACTGTTCCAGAACAAATATATTGCTCCCTACTTTCCTTGAATGGTAAATTGGAAAAGCATGGCTCACGTATTATGATCTCCAAATCTGCATGCAAAGGCATTTGAGCACAGGTTAGAGTGACGTGCCAGTCTGGAACAACAGCTTTGAGCCATTCTTCTAAAAGTTCAATTTCATCTCAAAAGATCTCTGACCCAGCAATTCCTTTTCCGAACCTATCCTCCAGAAAATACACGGGCAGGCAAAGATGAGGTACAGTGAGGTTCAGGATGTTCAGTGATATTGAGCTCTGTTTTAACAGAAAAAGAGGAAAAGACAAAAAGAAACCTAAGCTTCTATCAGAGAGGACTGGTTAGGAAAAAAAAACCCAAAACCTCTAAAGGAATATTCTCCTTCTGTTAAAAAGAATGAAGCAGATCTCTGTTTAGTCACAGAAAGATTTCTATAATTTATAAGTAAAAAAAGGAAGTTTTGTAATAAAATCCATAGTATAACCCTCTCTCTCTTTTTTAAATCAAACAAAGCATAATTACATGCGTATTTACATTTATCCACTTGCATAGGAGAGAAGAAAGTCTGAGAGGTTACTCACTAAACTAATAAGGGATTAGTTCCAAAGGGTGATGGGCACCAATCTGACCACAGATTAGCACTGTACACCAGGCAAAGACATCATTCTTAAAACATGTATAATATATTACATCAAAAACCAAGTACACTGTGAATGACATGATATAACGTCTGGCGGTTGCTTCCAAGGTTGCAGGGGGTGGGAAGGTGGGGAGTGGTGAGTTGGGGTATAAATTTAACAGGACTGGCCATGTGTTGAGAATTAGGGAAGCTTAATGATAGTAAATATGGGTTTACTGTACTATTCTCTGTATGTCCAGATAGATTGGAAATTTCCCGTAGTAAAAAAACAAATTTTAAAGAAACAATTACATTGCATTTTAAGCAATAAAGAGAGTTGCTGGAATGAAAAATTCTACAATTTAATTTGACCATAAATATCGTATAAAAACCAGTCCAATCTTATTTGCTTGTATTTTGCTGAAGGAAAGCATTCTTACCAATGCCGGATGGTAACAGGCTGGATATGTAGGCTTAGAGTCTGACTAGTAACTAAATTTAGGGGAAAAATGAAAATACCATAAAGCAAAGGACTCTCTTTGGGTCGTGCTACCATGAGTAAGCATAAATATTTTACCAGGGTGGAAAAAAAACTGTGAAGAATCAGTAGATGTAGTTAATCAAAGAAGAACGCATTTTGTGATAGTTAAGGTGGGAAAAAATGATGTCATCCTGGGACCACACAAAAGTAGAGGACACAAGATGTACCATGGAGTAACTTGGAGCTGGAGGGGTGACTGATAGCACCCAATGCAGACGGGCTAAGCTCCTGGTTGTCTTAACAGCATGCCAGTGGCTGGCACAGCAAGGTCAGTGAGGAACGGGTGAGCGCTGTGAGGGCAGATGCGTAGGTACAGAGCCAGGAAAATGAGGCGGAGGTGCTTCATGCTGTCACCACGGAGGGCAGGAGCCAGACAGCTCAGAAGGTCCTAATAATGAGCTTGGGGGCGCCTGGGTGGCTCAGTTGGTTAAGCGTCCAGGTCATGATCTTGCGGTTCGTTGAGTTCAAGCCCCGCGTAGGGCTCTGTGCTGACAGCTCAGAGCCTGGAGCCTGCTTCGGGTTCTGTGTCTCCCTCTCTGCCCTTCTCCCGCTCGCACTCTGTCTCTTTCTCTCTCCAAAATAAACATTAAAAAATTTTGGAAAAAAATAACTAGCTTGGAGAAATAGGAAGAAAGTCACCCCAAGTAAAGAAACCGGGGGAAGGTTGGGGTAACCAAATCTGGCTTGGCGGTCTCTCTCTAGGAATTGTTTACTGGGAGTTGACCAGCAGAAACGCTCAAAAGTTGCGCTCTGTGCTGGACAACGTGACTGTGAAAGTCAAGGTGTCCGGCCAAGAAGCTTGGTTTGCCAAATGGAAAAGGACTAAAGTGGCATTAAAAGGTATTTTGTGTCCTACCTAGAATTTAATCTTGGCGATCTTACAATCTCAATTAGTTATAATTGTTCCTGTAATGTTCCATTTGCTTTGAAATGGATGTGAAGACCAGACCCGGCACGCCTAATTTCACCCTGAGCAGCTGCAGTGCCAGCTCTCTGCTGTGGGTCTGCAGCGTCCGGACCCACGGAGGAGGGGGCCGGAGAGGGCCACTGGCTCACTTCTTGTGCTGCAGGTGCTGTCTAAGACCAATGCTCTCTTCTTGGTGAAGACAGAGAGACATTTCTGAGACGATATATTCAAAGATGGAGGGGGGTCTTTTTCCTCTGGATTTTAACGACTGTCCCTAATCCAGTTATACAGTGTTTTTAATTCAGGGCTCATTACTTGTACGAAGCACAGACAAGGCGGCTGAGATAGACCCACAGGGGAGGAGGAGGGGGATTTTACCACCAAGGCAGATGGAATACTGCTGATGAGCACACAGGCGGTCTCACAGGGTGATGGACAGGACGCATGGTGCTCACCGCATCTCTAAGGCTGCCTGCTCTGCTCTGCCATCAGTCCGCTCGCAAATCCTGGCATTAAACAACCGTGAGAGCTCTCGGCCCAGTTCTCTTGCTTCACAGAGGAAGAAAGTGAGGCCCAGAGGAAAGAAGTGACTGACTTGGCATGCGGTCCTCTACTTACTAAGGGATGGATTCTGAATTCAGAGCCAAATTTCATGACTCCCAAACCAGTGCTCCTTTCATTGGATCGCTCTTCTCTTATGTGAGAAGGAAGACATTAAGTTCACACACACACACACACACACACACCTGTCATGGTATAGAATCTAAGCTGCTTCCGGCTGGTAACTACCAAGTGAGGACCTGCTGAGTTCTGGACAGAAGAGTGTGTATGCATGTGTGCTTGTGTGTGTGTTTTATGGGAGCATGTAAGGGATGCAGGGCAGAAAGCACTCTAGGATCCCCGAGATGAGACAGGAGCAGTAAAAACACCGCGAGCTTAGGCTACATGATGAACAATGTTACAGTTCATGGACTTTACTTTTCTTCACAAATGCTCAGTTCCTTGCAATCAATGGGATGTGCAGTTTTTTTATTTGAGGTGTGCTCCAGGACACAGAACTTGGGTCTTGGCACCTGGAATCCGGGTTTCTACACTGACCTTGGTTGAGCTAGGTACTTAACCTCTCCAAGTCGCTCTTCTTGCCTCCAATTTGGGAGAACAGTGCCTGCCATATCATTGTCATAGGTTTTCCTGAGGGTCAGATGTACTTGAAAGTGCTTTATAAGCTATACGGTACGTAATAAATGGGAGGCCTTCCTCCTTCCAAAATCACTGTATGGGAAAGACCGCGTGAAATGAATACTTAGGCAGGCTGGCTCTTAGTAAGACTGTCGAGTTGGCTAGTGCTCCTTGGCCTGCCATCACCTGCCCCTGCCCGTTCCCGATGCCCCAGGTCCTTCAGGTCCTCAGACAGCAGAGTGGCCAGGCAGGTGATGGAGAACGCATTTTTGGACCCCATCCAAATGACATCCTGAGGTCAGGCTGCCTGCCCATCTGGGTAACTCTAGCCTCATCCATGAATGGTTAGATCCTCCACTGTGGTACCCGTCTGTCCTCCACCAGCTGGGTAGGTAACGGGGAACTAGAGCAGGACAGAGGAAACAGTGATCTCTGAGAAGCAAGGGAGAGGAGGAGAGGAAGGTGCATGAGGATATGCCTTGACCTACATAAGGAGAGACAGGAGCGTGAATGAAGTGGCATGCTGTGTTCACATCACCCAATTCGGATGTGTGGCGTGCAGGCGACGCTTATCATAAGCACTAGACTCTCTCTGTGACACCCCTGAGAAAATGTAACCAAACGGGTTTTGGCTTAGAATTCTTTCTGACAGCTTTGAGTCCATTAAAAGTACATTAAATGTCAGTGAGAATTTGCCACGGCATGTTGTTTTGCCAAGAGAAAAATTTGTTAAATCAGGACATACATTTAAAAATTCTCCACAAAATCATTTCAAGTAACTTACTTTCCATTTACTGCTATTTAAAATGTTGTAGACTTTGGGGAGAAATCACTTATGCAAACACACACACACATACACTTACTGTTCTTTTTCTTCTTTTCTTTTTAGTTTTGTATCTTGATGAGGAAGTTTTATTTGGAAAAGTCAATATGGTTCTCCCCCTTAAAACACAGAACTATGGCTGCAATATCAAAAGGAAGCCATTGTCTTGGAGTGGCTACTTTTTATTTTGATATATATATTTTTGACCAAATTGTGCTGAGATCAGGATATGACCCTAATTTTACTTTCAATTAAAAAATTTTTTTAAAAATATTTTATTTTTGAGAGAGAGAGAGTGAGCAGGGGAGGGGCAGAGAGAGAGGGAGACAGAGGATTTGAAGCAGGCTCTGTGCTGACAGCACGGAGCCCTATGTGGGGCTTGAACCCATGAATTGTGAGATCATGGCATGAGGAGAAGTTGGATGCTTAACCAACTAAGCCACCCAGGTGCACTGGATATGACCCTGATTTTATTTTATTGTGTTTATTCATTTTTGAGAGAGAGAGACAGAGAGAGACAGAGAGAGACAAAGCATGAATGGGGAAGGGGCGGAGAGAGAGGGAGACAGACTCTGAAGCAGAGGCTCTGTGCTGTCAGCACAGAGCTGGATGAGGGGCTTGAACCACGAACTGTGAGATCATGACTTGAGCTGAAGTTGGACACTTAACTGAGCCACCCAGGCTCAGCACCTCGACCCTGATTTTACTTTAAAGAAAAAAGTGAAAAAGAGAAGACATTTGGGATTTACTGAGATTTATGACACCAGGCTTGCCATCATGTTTTTATTTTATTTGGTTTCATTATTAGAACAATTCTGTAGGGGAGTATTTCTAGATGCGTTTAATAGACAAGGCTCAGAAACACCAGATAATTCTGGAAAGACCACAAAGCTAACAAGGAACAGAAATGGAGTCTAAATAAGAAGATGCTTTGCCCACGAGTCAATGGTGAAATAGAAGCAAACAGAAAGAAACTATCTGGGTTTTTAAAGAGTTTGTTCTTTGCTGGGGGTGGAATGGGGGAAGTGAGCAGGAGGACAGAATCAACGTTAGCCATGTGTTGATAACTGCTAAAGCCAAGTGAAGGGTTTCATCAGGCAGTACTGCCTGCCTTTGTATGCTTGAAAATTTCCAAAAGCTAAGGTCAAACGAAACGAAGGAACTGCTTTAAAAGACCTTGACAACACAGAAAATATTACATACAAATAATCTTCTGTTGTTTATAGAACAGGGATGGAGTTTTACAAACTCCATTGAGAAAGAACTAATCTTCAATTCCTAGAGACGTTTATCAAAATATACCTACCTGGGCAGACATCATACAGAACACACAGCTTGACTGCGCTTCTCAGAAAAGCGATCATTCCACTGTGGGACCATGGGCTGCTTCCGATGTTCTAGTCACTACTTGTATTATTCCTGCTAACTAGATTAAAGATTTATATTGCGGGATATCAGAAATGCTACTCAGAGGGCGCCTGGGTGGCTCAGTCGGTTAAGCATCTGACTTCAGCCCAGGCATGATCTCACAGTTTGTGGGTTCGAGCCCCGCATCAGGCTCTGTGCTGACAGCTCAGAGCCTGGAGCCTGCTTCAGATTCTGTGTCTCCCTCTCTCTCTATTCCTCTCCTGCTCATGCTCTGTCTCTCTCTCTCTCTCTCTCTCTCAAAAATAAATAAATATTAGAAAATTAAAAAAAAAAAAAAGAAATGCTACTCAGATTATTTTGTACCCAATTTATAAGCTTTTCTAACATTATTAAGAACTACAAGAAGACTGTGAATCTCACAGGTGGGAGAAAGGATATTTTACTACAGGAAAAGTATTGCATTGCTTAACTCGAAAGGTTACCTTTCATTAAAACAGGGATAAAAACTTTCCTAGGAAGAAGAATAAACATGTAAAATCACCTCCACTGCTGTGGGCCACAGTCAGGGCTTCCAAAGAAGTTTCTGGAGTTACTTCTAGCTGGCAGATCATTACTTTGGCTCTGCTGATGGCCTTGGCTGCTTCCCTCAGGTCTTCAGTATTTAAAAGTAAATTCGCTCCAGCCACTATTATGATGATATTCTGGCCTATAAAGAATTTCTACATGTTTATATTAAAAACCAAGCAAGGCCAAGCAATGATATTCTGCAATGTTACAATCCCTTATAAAGTCATTATGATTAATGTGTTGTAAGTGTCAATTTTAACATTTCTAGGCAATTCAGGTGAAATTCTATATTCCTACTATATCTTTTTTTTTAACACTATCCCTGCTCTGTAAGATTAGTATTATTCTGATAATTTTGAGAAAATCTAAAAAATATTTCCCTATCAGTATTCTTATACACAAAGATTATTAGCTGGGAAGTGCTATATAACATACTTCATAATGGCTGGTACAATGTATGTGGTAAAGATTCTGAATCCTGGATGACAGATGTCCTAACGATGTGTACAAATAGGAATAAACTTGCTTCACACTAAAAACTAAGGCTCTGTCACTTCATGTACGTGACCTAGGGTATCTCTGAAAAGTGATTCTGAAGGTCAAAACATAGTTTATAATAGCTAACCAATGGAAAGCTGTACTAGATAAGGCAGAGAGAGGGATATCTGGCTTATACAGTATCAGATCAAACAGAAGCAGGAGTAGAGAATCTTACATACTCATCACTTGGACCCACAGTCTACAATCCCACCCAAATGGGGAAGGACTGGGGGTGCATTTTATGTTAGGCGAACTCTCCAGAGCTGTGCTGTCCAATATGAGTCATGAGTGCAAGCCACAGGGGGGCTGTTGAGCCCTTGAAATGTGTCTTGTCTAAATTGACATGTGCTTCGATTGTACAATGCATAGCAGATTTTAAAGACCGAGTACAAAGACAAGAAGGTAAAACATTAATTTTTAACAACATTTTGATTCCACGTTGAAAAGATAATATTTTAGATATGTTGGGTTAAGTGAGTATATTAAGATTGATTTTATGTTTCTTTTTACTTTTTATTTAGTAAAAAAAATTTTTAATGTTTTTTTTATTAAAAAAATTTTTTTACATTTATTTATATTTTAGAGACAGAGAGAGACAGAGCATGAACAAGGGAGAAGCAGAGAGAGAAAGAGACACAGAATCTGAAGCAGGCTCCAGGCTCTTAGCTAGCAGTCTGCACCGAGCCTGACACGGAGCTCGAACCCATGAACCGTGAGATTATGACCTGAGTTGAAGTCGGACGCTCAACCAACTGAGCCACCCAGGTGCCCCTTAATGTTTATTTTTGAGAGAGAGAGAGTAGGGGAGGGTCAAAGAGAGAAAGAGATCTGAAGCAGGCTCCGGACTCTGACCCGTCAGCACAGAGCCCAACACAGGGCTTGAACCCATGAACCGTGAGATCATGACCCGAGCTGAAGTGGGATGCCTAACTGACTGAGCCATCCAGCTGCCCCCTACTTTTTATTTTTTTTAAAGCCTATTTATTTATTTTTGAGAGAGACAGAGACAGACAGCATGAGTAGGGGAGGGACAGAGAGAGAGGGAAGGGAGAATCCCAAGCAGGCTCTGTGCTGTCCGCACAGAGCTTGTTGCAGGGCTTGAGCTCATGAAACCATTGAGACCATGACCTGAGCTGAAACCAAGAGTTGGACGCTTAACTGAGTGAGCCAACCAGGCGCCCCTCTTGTTATTTTTGAAAATGTGCCTCACGGAAAATTTAAAATTATGTATGTGGCTTGCACTATATTTCTTTTGGACGGCAGTGATCTAGAGGGATGAGTTGTAGCAGTCGTTTCTTTGTGCTCCAGGCTGCTCGTGCCGATCTTGTATGGACATGACCTAAAATTACCTCTGAACACAGAACACATGCTAGCCTATCATCTTACCACAGATGTGTCTGTTGGCCACAAGGAGGACTTAAAAAAGTGGGGATGGTTCAGCATAAACCCAATCTTGGTACTGGAAAAATTCAAAGTACCCACACACACTGGGAGACAACATATCTCCTTCCCTTTCTCCTTCAGTGACCTCATTCTCTCTGCTAGTGTCAACTGCTGCTTCTGGGTTGCTGACTCCCAAATCTAAGTTTCTGGCCTGGCCTTGGCTGATGAGCAGCAGGACTCAGACTACAGCTGTCTGACAGACACCGCCATTTGGCTGGATCGTTCCGGCCTCAAATTTAACTTGTCGAAACTGAACTCCTCACTTTACCTTGCTATTCATTCCTTCACTTACGGGAGCTGATTTTCCCCTTTCTGGGTATTTGTGTTAGCTCCTCTAAGACAATCTATAGTCTCAAGGGTATTACCCTATCCTATATATAACCGGACAAATTCTATCATAATAGGCACTCAATACATAATATTAAACTGTATCTCTGTATGGAAATGGCAGGAACTGGTTCCATCCATAAGCTAGAAGTGGAACTCAAAAATATCCCTAGAACACAAAAAAGATGGAATGAACTGCTGTTGGCGGCAATAATTACTTAAGATGTAGCTTAAAGTAATGAACACAGGTTATTGTTAGAATGACAAATTTTATCTTCTTTAAGTGGAATACATTTTTTCATTGTTATTGCAACTTGGGGGTCACTGGAGTAGAGCTGAATATACTGTATCTTCTGTGAGAAATGACTGTGTGAAACTATATTACAAATCAAAGACCTATTATGACAGGGGTGGCTCAGTCAGTTGAGTGTCTGACTCTTGATCTTGGCACAGGTCATGGTCTCACGGTTCATGAGATCAAGCCCCACATCGGGCTCTGCGCTAACAGCAGGGAGCCTGCTTGGATTCTCTCTCTCCCTCTGTCTCCCCACCTCTGCTCCCAATCTCTCTCTCTCAAAACAAATAAACTTTAAATTAAAAAAAAAAAGGCATATTAGGACAAATCCTAATTTCACACAGTGCACACTGCCTACAATGCACTGGGTTCTGTTTTTGGTGCCCCTTGGAATGCTGGGTCCTTCTGAATATTAATTCTGAATTAAAGAATCTTATGTAGGTTTTTTTTTATACTTAAAATAGTGGGCAGAAATTATGAAAACTTTACTTGAGGGTAAAGGGAAGTTAACTGTTTTTAAAGACAAATGTTTTAACTGTCGCAAGGCCCTGTGACAGACAGACATAGTTGTATATATAGACTTTGAGATTTGATTGCCGTTTGAAGAGCAGACAAAATTGAGTGCTAATGATAAGTTAGAAGTAATTAGTTGCTGCCATTTGCTCAGTAAATATTCTATAAATATGATTCATCAACTTCCTTGTGCACCTATCTATTTACATTTATTTACGTAGTATAACTGAAATGATGGATGATACTTAACTGCTTTTAGAGACAAATATCAATTCTGAGTTCACGTGAAGGGTAATGGGACATTACAGCATATAAATATTATTTTGAGGCAACTGTAACACTTCATACGTATTGGATGGACAATTTATATTTAAATGATCAACATGGGAAGTATAAATAAAGGGAAACATTCATATTTTAAACTAGGAAGGCATACCTTAGGCCTTAGCCTGGTGGGCATAGTAAGAAATCCATAGGATTAGGGTAAAAACTGATGCTTTTGCTCTAGTTCTGGACATGAACTGCTTCCTGAAATGACACTCTAATATGCGAAACACGTACCTTCATTATTGACAATTATAGAAGCAGTTCCTGTAGCAGCATCTTGAGTCTGATATGCAAATTCTAAAAGAAAAAAAGAAATTACAATCATGTATATACAGCCTGGCATGGAGAATCTATTTTTGCAATTTCAATGCACCACTAATCATTGGAAAAACTTTTTAACCTTTAGCCATCTGGAATGATAAAAGAAATAAGTAATTAGCGCTAATTTATACCCGTCACCTATACAACGAGGAAGACACTGTGTTGCACCTTTGTTCTGCATTAGTAACAACCCAGCAGACCACCCCTACTTCCAGGTCACCCAAAGTACTCTTAGCGTATACACATGCATTTTACTAGACCACCATCTTTTTATTTTCTTCAGTGAGAGAAATGACAGGCTTCAGATGAGAGATTAAAGGTCAAACCTATGCAATGAACTTGTTTGCATTTCTTCATAAGCTCTGTATCTCATCAAGCATTATGGTCTGGAGTGTAAGTGGAAATGTTGATCAGGCAGCCTTTGGCAGAAGCAAAAAGCCTTGAAATGGAGCCAAAGACCTGCATTCTACTCCTGGCTCTAGCTCCAACTAGCTGTGTGCTCTTGGGCAAACTGAGGACCGATCTGGCCTTCGGTTTCTCTTTTGGGCAATGATGGTATCAGCTTCAGTGGTTTCTAAGATCGTTTCCAGCCATGACATTCAATGACTTTTCTTAAAATATCTTTTGTGAACGTTAGCACCTGTTTTCTCTTGTCACCTGCTTTAGAAACATTTCTATGAGATGAAGGTTTGTAACCTCCTATCATCTTATTCCCATCTGGAGGAATGTACACGAAGAATTAACCAAACGACATTTAGGCAAGATGAGACAGAGCTGTGCATAAAAATTCTCTGGCCACCAGAGGAGCATCTAATAATTCTATTCTATATTCAACTTTTCTTGTAACCAGATCCCAGATTAAAGTCGTAAAAACTAACTTTAAAAAAGATGAAATTTTACCTGTAGAAATATCATTCTGTTTTAAGTTTTCTATATAATCATTGCCAAAAGAATCTTTGCCAACCTGTACCAAAGAAATGATGAATGTTAGATCTTTTACATTTAGTAAAATGCTACAATGTAGTTTTTAGAATACTTAGCATTTTAAAAGGGCATATCTGCACAGTACTTTATAAACATTAGCTAATTAATCTTCTTAATGTAAGATGCTGGACTTGATTTCAGCCCAAAGAATTGTTATATATTAATGTTCCACTTGCATCCAAGGGAAACATTCATATTTCCTAAAACGTGAAGCATTAAATGACTGTCCCAAGTTCTAGAACTTTGCTCTCATTTTGATCTGTTCCTGTGAAAATCACCACTGAGCCGTCCACCGTCAATGGTCCTCAATATTTATGAAGAATCGCAGTTGTCTGTACCTCACTATAAATGGGGGCATTTTTGTCATGACTTGCCTGGTGTTTTAGAGTCTTCTTCTCTGACATGGATGGGGGCAGAGAAGGGGGAATTTAAAAAGCCCTCACTAACTTGGGTAACTTGGTGTCGTGGAAGTCTGTTGTTCTTGAGTCCCAGCATGCATTCTGCTAGTGATCCTTCAGTTTTTCCTTTGGACACTCATTCCTCTTCTATTCATAGGCAACAAATTAGGGTGGCACATTTGTTACAACCATTGATCCTACGCTGACACATCATTATCACCCAAATTCCGTAGTTTACATTAGGGTTCACTCTGGTGTTGTACATTCTATGGGTTCTGACAAATGGTATAGATCCACCATTACAATCTTATCCAGAATGGATTCACTGCCCTGAAAACCCTGTGTGCTCTGCCTATTCATCCCTCTTTCCCTGCCAAGTCCCTGGCAGCCACTGATCTTTCTACTGTCTCCATAGTTTTGCCTCTTCCAGAATGCCATATCATTGGAATCATACTATACGTAACCTTTTCAGACTGGCTTCTTTCACTTAGTAAAATATCTAAGTTTCCTGCATGTCTTTTTGTGGCTTGATCACTCGTTTCTTTTTAGTGCTGAAAAGTATTCCACGGTATGAACGTTCTGCACTTTATCCATTCACCCTCTGAAGGACATCTTGGGTTGCTTCCAAATTTTGGTAATTATAAATTTAAGCTCCTGTGAATATTCATGTGCAGGTTTTTGTGTGGATGTCCTCCTATTTTATGATTTTATTTTAATTCCAGTATAGTTGACATACAGTGTTATAGTTGTTCCCTCCTATTTTATTTTCAATTTTAATCAGCTCTCACCATTTAAGTATTAGGAGGCTTCACAAAAACAAATTTCCAGGAGGTTCTGAAACTTCAGACATTCTGGTAACGCTGGGCCCACATTCCTGCAAGGGATCCCAGCTGGATCCGCCTCAAAGGTGAGTCCATGCTCTCTAGCTGACCACAGCCCCCACCAGGCCTACTGCAATTTATGTTACCTGCTTGGCACCTGTAGGCTTTTAGGTTTGCCACTCCTGAACTACTTTTCTGTCCTGCAGGTGAGCACTGCGTCATCGGATCATGTATCTGTCTGGGTCTCGGCCACTCCTGGTGTGTTCTGCCTTTCCACAGAAAAATTGTTTCCCTCTGGATATATCGACAGAAAGAATCCTAGAAGTTTACTTGGGTCAAGTTCCTCAATGAGTAAAGATAAAATTTCATGGTAAGATTTTGGATGGTCTAGATCAGGGGGTGGACATTTTTTTTTTTCCGTAAAGGGCCAGATAGGTAATAGTTTGGACACTGTTGTCCAGATGGTCTCTTTTGCTGCTATTCAACTCTGCTGTTGTAGTGTGAAAGCAGCCAAAGAAAATCTGTAAACAAATGGATGTGGCTGTGTTCCAATAAAACTTTATAAAAATACACGGTGGGCAAGATTTGCTCCGTGGGTGGTAGTTTGCTGACCCGATTTAAATACCTCCTCTGAGAGCTTCTTTCTCAAAGAACACTTCCTCAAAGAACTTCTTTTCTGGCAGAAATGCTGATTAGGCAATAATCTCAAATAATATATAAT
The DNA here is from genome assembly GCA_028646485.1 of Cryptoprocta ferox. Classification (NCBI taxonomy): domain Eukaryota; kingdom Metazoa; phylum Chordata; class Mammalia; order Carnivora; family Eupleridae; genus Cryptoprocta; species Cryptoprocta ferox. Next base: position 111,385,081 of record CM053576.1, on the reverse strand, counting down.
AATTTCTTATTAGCAGAATTTCTGTCTCTACAGAGAAGAGTGTCCACTATAAAGCACTGCTGTGGGGGAGAGTTCCCGGTGGAAGGAGGTCATTTGTCAAAGGTTTTCTTGGCGGGAGTCTGGCCGTTTATCTACCAAAGCATCCCATTTCTAAGGTCAAAGATTCATACCAGAAACAAACTGTTTTCTCATCTTTTTTAAAAACATTATTTAACTCTCTCCCATGGGCAATCAAGATGTGACATAGCTGGGAGGGATGCCTGGGTGGCTCAGTCAGTTAAGCATCTGTTGATTTTGGCTCAGGTCATGATCTCACCATTCGTGGGATTGAGCCTCACGTCAGGCCCTGCATTGACAGTGTGGAGCCTGCTTGGGATTCTCTCTCTCCCTCTCTCTCTCTGCTCCTCCCTGCACTCGGTCTCTCAAAATAAATAAATAAACATTAAAAAAAAGATGTGGTATAGTTGGGGAAAGCATCACTACAAGAATATTGTAGGGATTAAGGGAACACCATTCCTAAGCATGTTGGGCCCGGTACAAATTAGAGCAAAGAAACTTCTCCCTCCCCTTTCCTATCAGTTTAATACAGGTATAATCTGTTTAAGGCGAACACCAAAGGAATGTTTGATAAATGGTGGTGATGATATAAACATCTGGAAGTGCAGGGATTAGGAAGAATTGTTGGAGGGGAGGAGGAAACCCCAAAACATTTGGCATTGCCTTCAAGAAACTGATAATATTGGAGGGAAAAGAAGACATACAAAGACGCCCGTCACACCAAGTGAACTATCAGGTGCATCCGGGGCACAATGAGGAAGGAACAGCACGCTGGGCTGGCTGCAGTGGTATTTTAGAGGCTGCAGTAGCCGACGTCTTCTGCTCGGGGAATCCCCTGATGGGCTGCGTCCCTTGGTGATGGTTATGGTTCCAGATTTATTCCAATAGTGATTTCCTGGCAAACCTGTTGGCTGGTGTTCTAAGCTCTATGTGAGAGGTGAAACAAAATACTTTGCTTTTGCCCTCTTTGATACTCCCGTAACAAAAATAAAAATCTCATAACTAAAAAATAATGGAAAAGTAACAGCACTGCTGAGGATTTAGAGAAGTCAGCCTTAGCTCTGTTAACTTTGCATCCGGGTCAGGGAGATACATTACAAAGGAAAAGGAGTGATAAGAAGCCTAAGAACAGAAAGACGATGTTTGCACTTGTGACATGAAGTCAGAAGCCCCTTCACACCCCCACATTAAAAAAAAATGTTTATTTTTGAGAGAGAGAGAGAAACAGAGTGTGAGCTGGGGGAGGGGGCGCAGGGGGAAGAGGATCCAAAGTGGGTTCTGTGCTGACAGCAGAGAGCCCCATGCAGGGCTCGAACTCATGAACATGAGACCATGACCTGTGTCGAAGCTGGATGCTCAACTGACTCGGCCACCGAGGCGCCCCTGAGCAGGTCACTTTTAACTGTCTCTTGGCCTCAGTTTCCTCATCTGGAAAGTCACAGCAGCTGTGAGGATAAAATAACACACGTGAAGCGTGTTTAAAACTGTAAAGGATTAAATAACGGCTTGGTGCCATCACTGTCTTCATCATCGTGGTCGCCATCCGCATCATCACCATGGCAGTTACTGCTGCTACTATGGCGGCTTCCCTTGGGGGAAGGGGCAGGGCTCCTGCTGCTTGGATTCAATCTTCTAAACTACTTTCCTGTCCATCTGGTTCTCCCTGCTGCTTCCAATTCTTCCTGTTGCTCCCTGTTTTCAAACAGAAGAGCACTTGATCATGGAAGCAAGCCTGTGGGTGCATTAAATTATTTAAAAAAATAGGACCGTATCACTATTACTGTAATAAAAACATAACATCTCCATTAATGGTATAACTAATACTGTTTAATGTAACCACGTATCCTGTTGGTTCTGTAAGAATAATAGAGGATGTCTGTGTCTTAGGCATATATATTACATCGAAATGTGGACAAAAAGGCAACAGAGGTCCGAGTCCTTTTTTCCTTTCTGCATTACAGAGTTGTGCAGATATACTGAAAGAATGCCATTTTCCAGATTTCCCTACCCTCGAACTTCTTACACAATCATTTATTCTGCTGGATTCCCTTTAAAAAAGGTTGAGAGAAGTGAACACCTTCCAATCCCCTGTGCTTACTTCTGACTCGAATGTAAGCCTCTTCCCCGGTGACTGGACATTGGTAACCAGGAGTCACAGGAGTAGAGCCCAAGCACGTGTCCTGCATTGACTACCATTGACAGCTGAGTGAAGCTACCCAGAAAATCACAGTGAATGATACAAACAGAAGGTCCTTGAAGTTAAAAGGACTTGAAATACTATCACTTCCCCGTTTTCCTGGTGACATTTTGCCTATCAACCTGGCAAGACAATTTGAAGTGTAAGTATCTTGGCCATGAAGCAAAATAGTGCGTATGAAAGTCAGGAACCTTGGAATCGAATTTTAGTTTCTGCCATTATGGAGCTAATTAAAATTCTTCACATTTTGCCGCAAATTGTTCCACCTGAGCTAGGTAGGGTGGGACGGGGTGGGTTATCCCTGGCAGGTAGGAAACCAAGAGTTCTCAGCCCGAGGAGCTTACAGACATCCTGGTGCCAGGGCTACACGCCGGGTCAATTAAACCAGCCCCTGTGCAGGTGGGACCGTGGCAGGCGCCCCAGGTAATCACCATGCATGACTCCAGCCTCCGCCCGCTGGGAGTGTGTGTAAAGCTTTGAGAGCACAGTCCTGCCTGGCACTGGGTTGGGAAGTCAGCTAAGTGGGAATACGGAGGAGTGTGGCCTGCAGAATCTGCCACGGGCGAGGGGCCCATCAGGTCCAACACTGGGATCAAGGTATTGTAAACCTACAACGACTGCCGCGCTTGTGTTTGCGGGCTCTGGTTTCATTTTCACATAGCTAGGCTCGCTCCCCCTTGCTTTGCTGGTTTCTCTTTCTAACACTCTTATTTGGCAAAAGTAGTTGGATTTCTTTGTTCTACAGAGTGGTCAGTAGAAAGGCACTGTTAACTTGATATGATCATTTGACTGTGTTAAAACACGAGGTGAGTATGATTCAGTCATGGCTATTTCCTTGCCTTCCGAGAACTTAGAAGGCCTTTCCTCTCTCCACCTCATCAATCCTCACCGGGTTTTCAAGTACAACTTAAGGCCTACCTTCCCTATTCTAGCCCTTCTTAATGTTCTCATTTTCTGAACTCCATTTTCTGAACTCCCAGAGCATTCCTAATAGATACCATCAGACATTTAATTGAATAGCACCTTATGGTGTTTGGCTAAACAATCCTCCTAAAGGTCTAGCCTTCCTAAAGCTTATTGGAGACTCTAGCTTAGCACTGATTTATCCCTCCTCAAGTCCTGTGTGTGAAATGTGTTCATAAGTATTTGGTCATCTTAGTTGCCCGTCTGTTCATGTTCTTGGGCCTATCTTAGCATTCTTAAATGTTTTAAAAAATGTTTATTTTTGAGAGAGAGAGAGAGAGAGAGAGAGAGAGAGAGAGAGAGAGAGAATGAGTGGGGGAGGGGCAGAGAGAGGGAGACACAGAATCCGAAGCAGGTGCTAGGCTCTGAACTGTCAGCACAGAGCCTGATGCGGGGCTCAAACTCATGAGCTGTAAGATCATGACGTTAGCCGAAGTCGGATGCTTAGCCGACTGAGTCACCCAGGCGCCCCTATCTTATCATTCGTAAAGGGATATGTCTATAGGCTCAGACTATCCTAGCTGTGGCTGCCAAAAGGTTCTACACAAGGTTTTGCTCCTAAACAGCCCTCCTGGAACGCACTTCTACGCTCTTTCAGATAGTAGCAATGAAATACTTTCGGGTAAAAGGATTCTGGGAAAACCATAGTCTGAGGGAGCCTGTTCCAGGTGAAAGAAGCCAGGTCATCGGCAGTTATGGACAACCACTTGCACTTAAGCTAAGGTCAATTCTAGAACCCCAGATGCTCTTCAGGAAATCCCAGGCTCCGCTCTACCCTGAAGACTGTAGACTAATGCAGCTGAACAGAACTTTCTGCAATGATGAAACGTTCCTTACCTGTGCTGCCCAGAAGAGGCACCTGAAATGCAGCTAGTATGACTGAGCAACTCAATTTAAACTTGTATTTTAATTACATTTAAATCTAGCCACATGTGGCTAGTGGCTACCATCTTGGATAATGCAGCTATAAAGAGATGTAAATTAGAATCATGGGAAACAAAAGAGCAAGAGCATTTCATCCAGCTAAGGGTACTGAGCGATTTCCTTCACTCTGACCATCGAGAAGGCTCTCTGCATTGAGGGAGAGCCAGTCAGTGGCTTCCACAGTCCAGAACCTCAACCTAATACTGAGAAAGGTAACTTTAGTTAGCACTACCATATAACAAACATCCACATTTCAAAATGGTTGAGGAATGGGCTGCTTGGAATCCTCGAATGATAGAAAACATCTAGTGATTTCCATCCATCAACATATAGTTGAGGTACATAAAACCTAGCGGACCAAAATATCTTACTCAAGGTCACATGAAGTTGGATATTCTAAAATATTTATCACATATACTAAAACAGGTTACCAATGTTCAAAGTTAGATTGCACAAAAGCATACTTAACACTCAGACAAAGTTGAACGCAGTTTAATCTTTGTGATTCAAGACATTCTGTGGCATTTCCATGCCCGAGAGTCCTAATGAACAGCAGGTAAGGGATACTAACATACATTTGTTGTCCTATCACAAAACCTGGCAGTTGCTTTTTTGAATAAGTCCCTCATGATATATGTATTTTTTAACTTGTCACTTGTGGCTTTGTCATAAAAGAGTAAAGAAGAATACATACGATTTCAGTTGAAGGTAGCTGGTGGTTTAAATCCTATCTAAATGGGTGTTTACCTTCATAATGGCCTTGAACATACAAAATTAACGTTACAGTCACCATTATGAGGCCTGCTGATCCGAGAGGGGAGGTGGGTTGGTGGTAATCCAATAATTTCTTCCATTCTTCCTATATGAGACACATCTTATTTGGTTAGGGTCATAGGATACCCTGTGTTTGGACATATGGCCAAGCATTCCAATCAATACAGCCATTAGTTCTAGCCAGTTGTCCTACAGCATAGCTCAGGAAAGGACACATTTCACTTCATTCTATATTACCTGGAAAGGGCTGGTGACTAATTTTTGATCTTTGAAAATGAAATCTTACTGCACGATCAGCTGACTATACCACAGTCATCTAACAGACACCTTTTTTGGTTAAGATGACGGGTACTCTAATACACTGCTTTTCAAGCCATCTGTAGTGACGGCTCAGTTTTTTTTTTTCATTTTCAATCCATTGCAGACTAATAATTCCATAAAATATAATAAATAAAAACAGAAAAAAATCCTACAAAATACAAGTCTTAATTTATTATTACTATTATATTCAACAGGTATAAAATTCCTCCATCAAATTCCTATAAATATTTCTAATTGGTTACTCTCAATTTCTGTACTGTCCAGACCAGTGACGGTTTGCAGCCCAGCCTGAGGGTCAGACTTTGAATAGCGTGGCTCTAATATACTGCTTCTGTCACAGAGCTTAGTATCTGCCCATTCCTCAGGGAAAACACACAGCTGTTTGTATTAGTTTTTTTTCTTTTATCTTTTTATTAAAAAACTTTTAAAACAATATTTATTTTATTTTTGAGGGAGAGACAGAGCGCGAGTGGGGGAGGGGCAGAGAGAGAGGGAGACACAGGATCCGAAGCAGGCTCCACGGTTCGAGCTATCAGCACAGAGCCCGACGCAGGGCTCGAACTCACAAACTTTGGGATTATGATCTGAACCAAGGTTGGCGCTCAACTGACTAAGCCACCCAGGTGCCCCCGCTATTTTTTTTTTTTTTTAAGCAAGCTGTATGCCCAACGTGGGGCTTAAAGTCATGACCCCAAGATCAAGAGTCACATGCTCTACCAAATGAGCCAGCCAGGAGGACCTCGTGAGTTTTGATAGTGTCAGGTTTGAGGAAAGCAAGACCAGGTAATTTCTTGAAGGTCCTCCCAGTTGGCTGATTTGAAACCTGGGTCATTTGAGCCCATGCCTGCTCAGGGCTCCTTTCCATCAAACAAGCAGTGGGTCTTTGGGCTCATTCTGGGCCACCACATCCTGAACTCTTTATCTACTCTTTATCTACCATGGTCCTCCTGAGCAGCTAGTTTTGGCTATCTAGAAACAACTTCCTCTAACATTTATCTTCAGTGGAATGGTGGAGGAGGAAACACTGACAAAAATCAGGTGAAGTCCTATGAAAGGTATTCTAACAGGCTCTTTGCCCTGCCAAGAAGACTTTCATTTTCTATATCTGCCTGGATTTTTAATCTGAAAATATCATTTCCAATTCTTCGACTGTGGCCTTGGGCCCACGACTCTATTGAGTACCAACTGTACAACTCTTAACAACTTGAAGTGTTTCATTATTACATGTTTCGCTGGATGCATATTGACGGACTCTTGCTTAATAGTCCTTGTCACAGTATCTTGGCAAATAATTCCCCTGAGATCAAAATAGAATATTTTGCATGTGCCATCAAACAGTCTGACTTCACCAGAGCTTGAATTTTAGTTTGTTGCAGGGCAGTACTAGGTAAGTTAATGTTGCTAAGAAAACTGTAGGAAAATTTCTACCTGTTTTTTTTTTGCTCCATCTGTTCATTTTTATCTGGAGTAAAGTCATGATTTTTGTTTCCACTTGAAACTTGTCATCCTTAAAAAACTGCTATACAGCAGGTTGGCTAATTTGCTTAATAAGAATATACTTCACTGTGGGAAAAATATCATGAGTAATGGATAATGATACCTTCTACTATAAAAGATATTTTTCTTTTCAAAAAAAATTTTAAATGTTCATTTATTTTTGAGAGAGAGAGGGAAACATAGTGTGAGTCGGGGAAGGGCAGAGAGAGAGGAAGACACAGAATCTGAATTAGGCTTCAGGCTCTGAGCTGTCAGCACAGAGCCTGACGTGAGGTTTGAACTCACGAACTGTGAGATTATGACCTGAGACAAAGTCGGACACTTAACCGACTGAGCCACCTAGGAGCCCCAATTTTTCTTAAAAAAAATTTTTTAAATGTCTATTTATTTTTGAGAGAGAAAGAGCACAAACAGGGGAGGGGCAGAGAGAGAGATGGAGACACAGAGACCAAAGCAGGCTTCAGGCTCTGAGCTGTCAGCACAGAGCTCGAGGTGGGGCTCGAACTCACAAGCTGTGAGATTATGACCTGAGCTGAAGTTGGATGCCCAACTGACTGAGCCACCCAGGCGCCCATAAGATATTTTTCTTTTTAAGAAGTCTAAGAGTACTGTTAAGTCAGTTAAGCATCCGACTCTTGAGCTTAGCTCAGATCTTGATCTGAGAGTTGTGAGTTCAAGCCCTGCATTGGGCTCCACGCTGGGCATGAAGCCTACTTAAAAAAAAATTTATATCTACATATCTATATCTATATCAGTACCTCTATCAAATATATCAGATATATATAGATATATAGATATATAAAGAAGTCTAAGAACATTAAGCTGAAGAAATCGGTGTCTAAAGGTTCCAGGTTATCTAAGCAAAGGCACCCCGTATGGGTTTTGGCTGAAGCCATGCTTTCTTACCCCCTCTGTACAGACACCCATGCTGACGCCCAGTGCGGGACTGGACAGCAGATGACTGCATCAGGGACACAGTAGATATAAAAGCTTTCCAAACTGCACAGGTGTTAACATAAACTGTCATACACAGCCCGGAATAAAACAGCACCACTGCTTTATCAAACTCCTAACTGTAACATTTCCCCAAACACAGCCCTCTGCTGTCTATTCCTCTCACATCCACTCCTGATGGCTGCATGATTCACTTCCCAAGTTCACTTCCACAACTCAAATATTTCTATTTTGCGTTTCTCTTTGCCTCAAATTCAACAGACCCAAAATAACACCAATCTCAATCTTGGAGTTGGATGAGCTCCCAGGGGACATCCAATTTTGACTTTCATGACTACATGAATAGCATTTATGAAGCTTCCAAGAGGGGTTCTCTAATCTCTCCTTTTGTGGCTCCACTCTAGGGAACTCCTCTCTTCCCAGAGCAGCCATTTTTGGTACTTTGCTTCCAATACCAATTCTCTGTCCACATTTTCCCAGCCAGGAAATATCGTCCTCTTTCCAGTTCTCAAGCCCCCGTTAAGACAGCACCATCTGAAGACTCCCTAAACCCTTCATGTCTAATCAAGTACAGGATAGATCAGGCCTACAGCTCCCTCTCCTCGCCCCACAATTCCTAGCACGTGATGGGTCATCAATAGTTCATGGATGATTAACTGACACTTAAAATCTATCAAGAGTTCAACCTTAGCAGATGAAGGTTTCTTACTTTGAATCTTGTGCTTCATGTGATGTTTTTGACCACACAGCCAGATGAGAATTATATCGTGTTAATCATAAAATAGAAATAAAACTGCAGTTCATTAGCAGATGAAATGATAATCGTTTCTCGTTTGTACATCATTTAAAGACTCCCGTGGAGAGAAGAGTGCTGCGTGCACTGGGAAATGACATTTCAGAGACATTTTGGTAAAAATGACCCAGCCCACAGGAGAGAGCTCATTCTTTTCAATTTCTCAGATTCCTTTTATCCTTTACCGTGTAGAGTGAGTCTAGCTTTCCTAAAGTAAACTATCTTTTGTGTTATAACAGTGGTGCCAGCATCTTAAAATTTCATTAAAACACACAAACACTGAATCTTTGGCAGCCAATTTTGTCTTATTTTCAAATAACTTCAGACGGATGGACAGAAATAGGGACTACTGTATTTTACATATCATTTCCTTACATACCTGCAAACAGAACCATGCCTAAAGATTAGTTATGGGTAGTTCATTACAGCCCAGATTTTCTTCTAATCCAAGGGCTAGCATTAGAAGAAACAACTTAAGAGCTACACGAGTGAATCACCAGTTATTACACCGAGTTTCCAAAAGCTGTGTTGCAGCGAAAACTGCTAAAAACAGGATTAACTTCTGAAGCTGGCATACAGAAACTCAGTGGGGCAGGTGAATTCCTCTCACTTCTCACCCTTCACTTGGGAGCCCGGGAAGTTAAAGAAATGCAGAATTTAAAAGTTAGTTGAGGACTGCTACTTCTCAGAGGACACACTGGGGTAGAAAGCAATCTAAAGGACAAGGAAGATTATCCTCTCCTATTTAAATCTTTAACAAGGAACTACTAAAAAAAAAAAAAAAAAAAAAAGAACAAACCAGATACTCAAGTGAGTACATGTACATGCATGTTTCCAACAGCATGTTCACAATAGTCAAAAGGTGGAAACAGCTCAAGTGTCCATCAACAGACAAATGGATAGACAGATTATGGCATATACAATGGGATATTATTCCGCCACAAAAGGAATAAAATAGTACATGCTGTAAGGTAGATGGACCTTGAAAATATTATGGTAAGTGAAAGAAGCCAGACACAAAATGTCATGTATCCTCTGATTCCATTTCTAGGAAATACCCAAATCGAGAAATCCACAGAGACAGAATCCAGGGTCTGGGAGTGGAGAGAAGGGGGAGATGGGGAGAAACTGCTTAATGGTAAGGAATTTTACTTTGGAATGATAGAAATGTTCTGGAACTAAAGAGACTAGTGGTTGTCCAACAACATTGTAAATGTACTAAATGGCACTGAATTGTCCACTTTAAAACCGTTAAAAAATAAAAACAATCAACTCAAGTCTTAAAAGCAGATTCCAGGATCCTCTCCACCATAGGTTACACTTACCTTGCACACCATGGATGTCTTTGCTCCAAGCCTAGCAGCTTGGACACACTGGTTGGCACCTTTCCCTCCAAAGCCAATAAAAAACTTATGCCCATGGATGGTTTCACCAGTTTTGGGCAGACGAGAAGTAAGGCTATCATAATTTAAAAAGACAAGGAAAAAAAAAGGAACATTGGTAACTGCAATCAATTTAAGTTCTTCAGAAGAGAGAGGGAAACTTCAGAAGAGAGAGGAAAGTCTTAGCAATCAGAATGCAAGCAGAAGCAGAGATTATCTTGTCCTTTAAGATAATATTCCGGGTGCCTGGGTGGCTCAGTTGGTTAAGCGTCTGACTTCAGCTCAGGTCATGATCTCATGGTTCATGAGTTCAAGCCTCACATCAGGTTCTCTGTTGTCAGCACAGAGCCCATTTCAGATCCTCTGTCTCCCTCTCCCCCTGACCCTCCCCTGCCTTGCTCTCTCTCTCTCTCAAAAATAAACAAACATTAAAAAAATGAATAAAAAAGAGATAGCATTCAGCAGTTGGCATCACCTTCCAGAATGCACCTGCTGACAGGATTCTTTACTTCCCTACAGTCCCACAGCCACGCTACTGTAGCTCCACATCAGATGACAGTTCCTAGTGTCTGTACTGCACCAGGGGTGTTCGTAGATGCCTTTGTTTTCCATGATGGGGAGCTTTTGGAGGGAGGTAACTTCAGATTCCCACTTCTCAGTGCCCAGCACAGACCTTTATTCACAGTGGGACTTGATAAATGGGACCAAGTTAATGTGTGTTTCTGTACAGAGTGATCTGGTCACTTTAACAAGAGGTAGGAAGTGTACCAGGATTCTGGTAACCATGTTCAGGACCTAAGGAGAAGGGAGAAGTTGCAATTCTAGGCACTAAGGAATCACATTTGTTTCCTTGCAGCTGGGTGGGAGTGGGGCATTTTGATGACAGGATCAGGTGTTAGTCCCGGTCCATCCTGTATACCACCCATTTCATGTACTGACTCAAAAACAGCATCTATTAAAAAAAAAGTGGAGTCTAAAGAACCAAGTTTAGTTCAAAATTTTTACTATAGGAAATTTCAAACATATAAAACTAGAGAAAACAGTGTATTAACTTTCCTATCCCTATGCACTCATCACCCAGATTCAACTATTGTCAACTCCTAGCTAATGTTGTTTCAGTCTACGTCTTCAGGGACTTCTCCAAGAGCTAAGGATTTTTTTTTTTTAATGAGGGGAGTACTAAAGGAGACAAAAAGTCAGGGTGAAAGCTTTTCTCCAGGGTTGCTTTTCATAACATTGAAGTGGAAGATGTGAGGAAACAAAATCTTTGAAGGATGGAAGATTGAGAATGGAAAGAGTCCTGGGTATAGGGGCAACTGAAGAAGATGGGCTCCAGTGGCATGAGGACTGGGTGGCCACAAAGAAGTGGGCCAGATGGAGCAGATGGAAGGATGGCAGGTGTGACCAAAAAGGTTAATTAGCTTTAGATGGAAAAGAAAGGCCAAGAGAGCAGATCATGACAGTAAGTTGATTGAGAACTTACTCTGTCTTGGCAGATTTGCAATTTATATTCATTTCCCACCTAGGCTGTGATCTATCTGAAACCAGTATCTTATTCCTAATATTAGAGTAACAGAACAATGCCAATTCCTACAGGTTACTAACAGCCTGTTTGCAACAGAATGACTGATGCCTGATGCCAAGAACACATGACTGTAGAGAACGACCAAGTTCAACCTTGTGCACTTCCTTTACGTCGTTCTAAAAGTCTCAATAAACTGGGCTAAATGACTCCATTCCCTAGCAATGCAGTGTCAAATATGGTTATTTGAGATTCAAAAGAGACTCATCAATAATTTGAAAACATTCTATTCCACTCCTCCCCTTTTCAGTTCTATTTTTATCTCCTATTCTAAATGCATTTATAGTACTGATGAAAAAAATATCCATCTACAAGGTTCACTTCTGAAAAAGGTACTCAATCAAGAGAAAAATGGTTTTAATGTAATGTTATTATCCTGTCATTTAATTTAGCAATGACAAGTGATGATGAGATTTTGATTTGCATCAGAAATCTTAAACATTTTAGGATTCTGTTATGAACAGGCAGTGATGAGTAATTTGTGCGACTGAGTAACTATGTGAATTCTTGGCTTATTGATGCTGCTACAAACAACATCCATAACAACCTCAAAAAGAAAAAAAATATCCAATGCAGCTAAAAACAGGCCAAATAACTTAATTAGTAAGACTGTCGGTAAAGAAACTTATGACTTCCACTATATTTATACTTAGATCTGGGTCACAATTCACTGGTTTGAATCAAGTATATTTTTTTATTGGCTGTGGGAAATCATGAAAAATATATCAGCAGATGATTATTGGGATGTATATATATGGGACGGAGGAGTGAAATCGGGGGTATAGTGTATATGTGTTTGACGTGAGAGCAGATGGCTGGGATTTAAACTCCTTTCTAAACAACTTATATTAACACAAGCACTGTACTAATTTAGCCATCACTGAAATTTCTCACTCCTTTGGAATCCTACTCTTGTCTTTCGGTATCTTTGCCCTCCTCTTCTTTCTTTCTTCCTTTAACTGCAGACTTTCCCTGCGTGAGGACAAGGACCAAGTCTGTCATGTTCTCCATTTTATCCAGAGTGCTTGCCACTTAGCATGGGGTTAACAAAATATTTGACGGAGTGAATTTTTAAAAGAGTGTTCCCTTGTTTCTGAAGGGTGGCAGAATATGCCATCCCAAAATACAACCGAAGGAGAAGACATGCTGCCTGAACACGCCACTTCGGTATATTATGTTGAGCGGTACGCACGTGAAACATAGCAAATGGAGGGAGAGGCTTTCTCTGAACTGCCCTTATCTGCCTACAGACCAATCCTCCGAAAGGACTCACTGGCCATGAATCCCCTCCCTAGCAGTTTCATCAACCAGCAAGGAGGGACTCCTGTCATAGGAGAGGATGCTAGAAGTCAACACTTACACCTAGGACAAACGTTGTCACAAACATGGTCATATTTATTTGTTCTATTGAGGGCCAGTTCATCTTTTCTAAGTCATTTACTCTCCCCCTAAGAGGCTTCCTTCCTCCCTCCCCCTTCCCTATTAAGAATCCCCAATTCCTAATCACCTTGGGGAGTTACTCATTTTCCTCTGGGTATTTCCCATGTATACCTGCGGGATACGGGCCAATACATTTGTTTTTCTCTTGTTAATCTTTTATTCCTGGGGTCTCAACCAAGAACTGAGAAGGGTAGAGGGAAAATTGTTTTTCCTCCCCTACATCTCTTTTCTGTCTCCCCTGCGTTGCATCCATTCTTACTTCTGAATTGCAGACGTAGAGGTGTTGATGAAGGGGAAGGAGACAGGCAGGGATGTTCAATTGTCTGGCAATGACAATTCCATGTTTTACCAGACCTCGCCCACTCCTGTCCTCTATGCAGGAACTGTAACTAGAACTCATACTATCGTTCCTTCATTCATGCATTAATTCAACAACTGTTCTATCGGTGTTTTCCAGTTTACCTCTGCAGGACAAAATCAACTTGCTGGCAATGTAATAAGACCTAACCCTGATGCAAGTTATACACAAGTGAAAAAAAAAACCCACCAAAAACCAAACAAACACCTGTCAGGGCACAAGATTAGTATGATCTGATTCATTTTTTTTTTTTAAGATCAAATTGACTTAATTAAGCGATTCACGAGTCAGGCAGCATCTAGCAAGTAGAGGGGACCTCCCCAACTCATGATTTTTAAAAACAAAAAGATATACGTATGTGTTCTCACAGGACATGTAAATGCGCAGAAAATGAAATGTTAATGACAAGCATCCATGAACAGGGCGGAGAGAGGGAGCAAAGGTTCATGTTTTACTTTATATACTCAAACAGAGAGGTATGTGCAACAAGAATATATTTGTGCATTATGGGAGGCCACCGGTTACTACTTCAGATTCATCTGGTGTCTCTGCATCTTTTCCCAGCCACCACTTCTTCCTGGGCTCCAGTTGGCTTCTCACAGGTGCAACCTGCCCAACTGAGCCTTGTCCAATGCCACTCTTTCCATTCCAGGGTTTCTGTTTCTTTGTTACGGTTCCCCAGCATCGAGCCACTGGCTGAACACGTCAGGTATCTTTGTACAGGCTTTTCTTGCTCCCTGGATTACAGACCTGCACAGTTTACGTGCACTGAAGCCTTTGTCTTGTGCCCTTTCTCTTGAACCCCGACTAAAACAGTTTACTGCTTATTGATTTTTTTAAAAGAGTAAATGAACTGGGAGTGGAAAGTGGAGTGGAGAGCACTAGAAAGTTAGTTACAGTTGCCGACAGGCAGAAGCATTTCTGAATTATAAATCCTAATTTACCTTAAATCAGGCTTTCCTATTGCTTTCCTTATTAAAAATCATGAAATTAAGGTCTGGTTCAAGCAAGGATCTGCACAAAGCACCATCCCCTCGATGAAAGCATTGCTATGATTTGCCCCAATTCAAACGTGAGGTCTAGCAGGGTGTCAAAGAGAAATTGCTCAAAGGAAACTAAAGAGGGAGCGGTACTGGTAGAAACACCGTTGCTACCATTTAAAAATTAAGAACCGTGCAAATTTCTGAATGAGGGCGAAAACCCAGAGAAAACCAGTCATAAGAAATATATTTGAATTTAAAACAAATCCGTAGCTTTAAAAACGTCACATTTTAAAGTTGCACAGGAGGAAACTGTGCTAAATGTTCATAGATGGCCCCTCAGTCTTCTGGGCCGTGAGAGGCCATGTGGTTAGAGCCTTGTACAGGCAGCAGGCCCGAGCCACTTACTGATCCTATTACCTTTGACAGCTTTTCCCTCTATGCACCAGCTTCTTCTCTTGCAAAACAGGTTTAATAATACCTGTCAACTCCTTAAATGCCTGGGTTTTGTGCTCTGACTTATTTCACTGACAGGTGTTATCAGAACAACTAATCAATTGCTTTTAGCTTCTTGACAATGATGTGTTTGTTACAGATTCTCAGAGATGATTCATACCAAAGGAAGGAATGACCTGGTGAAACAGGGATGAAAAGTCTTTTGACCAAAGAGGTCACCCTATCCGGGCTCCAGCCAAAAGTCAAGGAATATGTTGCTTTTTGGCTTTTTCCCTTCCATCCTTTCATCTTTTGGCTGCAAGCTTCTGACACCCTGTATGCCTCTCTATAATAGGGGATTACTATTACTGCCCAATTAAAATTCATTACACTCATTTATTCTTCCTACTGCCTGTATTCTTCAACCGTATCTGTTCTTCTCAGCATATGTGTTGGTCACATTTACAGAAATGAGAGTCATTTCCAAACCAACTTAGTGATATCTCTTTCTAGCTTTGTAAAAAGAACTAGCCTACCAACTAAAACTTCATTATGTGGCTCCTAACCCTAAATTTGCAGACACAGGATTTATTTAAGGTTATGAAAACTGAATTAGGCTTGAAACTTTTTTAAAAAACTGGTTTTGGCTACTAATCCTATCTTTTCCTAGTAAACCAGTCCGTGGCTAAAAAGTAATTTTGCCTGAAGATGTAGCTATTCTTGAATTTATAGAACATATACAAAGAATATTGGCCACAAGTGGCTAGCCTTTCAGAATGTCATATTCTTGAAACTTATTTATTTAAATTTTGCCAATGTGTGACAAAGTATGCCCAGGCACTGAGAGAACCAATGGAGTATGTTATGGTCTTCTCCTGTGTTCTGTTCTTACGTGGCTTCCTTCCTTCCCATCTCTGCTCAGATATTTCCTCCTCAGAGAGGTCTTCCCAGACCACTTTACAGGAGAGTCCCTATTCCCAATTTTTATTAAGGACATATTCATTCTGACAAAGAATACTATGTTCCTGGATCAAAGACAGCCTTTTAATTACTCAAAATTGCATTAGTTCTCCGTGTCCCAATCTCCCCAAAGTGACATGAGAAGAACTTCCAAATAATGAATATAGGACGCAACACAGCTACTGCCCTTCCTCCCCCCTGGGAGGGAGAAAACACGACCTAGTGACCTTTGCATTGTAACATAAATGGATCCTCTCAGGGGAGCAGGGAGGTCTCTAGATTTACAACCCCCAGAATGTAAATAAATGTGTCCAAGGAAAAGTCCTTAAATCTCTCCAGCGGTCTTGGACTTGCAAGGTTTGTTTGCCATTGAAGCATTCTTTAATCCTGGTGCTAGAGATCTTTGCTCAGAAAGTCCTGATTATGCAGAAACTGAGAACATTCATGGAGCATTGATTTCCAACGATTTTCTTCAGATCACTATCACTGTCTGACATTCTAATTTCTTTTTCTTCTTTCCCTATCTTCTTTTGGATTAATTGTATTCCATTTCACATTCTCTACTGATATGTTATTAACTTCCTTTTGTCTATTTTTAAAAAGATTTTTTTAAGTAATCTTTACACCCAACATGGGGCTCAAACTCACAACCCTGAGATGCATAGGAGTTGGATGCTCTACCACCGGAAGCCAGCCAGGTGCCCCCTCCCTTTTTTCTATTTTTAAAAGTGACTGCTTTAAGGTTTACAATGAGCATCTTTTAACTTAGCACAGCTTATTTTCAAACATTACTATACCACTTTACTTATAAGTATAATTTATAATTGTATTTTTTCATTTCTCCTCCTAATCTTGGTGCTGTTACTGTTACATATTTTATTTCTATATGATCCAAACCTTACAATTCTGTGCTTGTTGTTTAAACTATCAATTGCCTTTTAAAGAAGTTAAGAAATAGGAGAAGTAAGTCTTTGTATTTGCCATTTGTGGGCTCTTCATTCCTTTGGGTCGATCTAAGTTTCCATCTAGGATCATTTTGGTTCCACCTAAAGAACTTCAACATTTATTGCAGTGTAAGTTTCTGGTGATGAGTTCTCTCAGCTATTGTTTTTCTGTCTTTATTCCCCCTTCATACCGGAAAGATATAGAATTCTGTATCGACAGTTTATTTTTCAAGCACTTTAAAGATTTCATTTTTTTCTGGCTTGCGTTGTTTCTGACAAGAAGTCTGCATTCAATCTTTGCCCCCTTATATATGTAATGTCTGTTTCCAAGACTTTTAAGAGTTTCTAATTGGTTTGCAGGAATGTGATTACAATGTGTTTTTTTTGCAGTATACTTATCCTGCTTGGGGTTCATTGAAATTCTTAGATCTATACATTTATAGTTTTCATGAACTTTGAAAAAACTTCAGCCATTATTTCTTCAAATATTTTTTTGTGCCTCACCCACTCTTTCTCTACTTAAACTCCAATTACACAAATGACAGAGTCCTTGTCTCATATCACAAAGGCTTTGTATGTACATTTTGTTTGGTCATTTTCTTCTCTATGCTTCAATTTAGATGCTTACTATCTTCAAGTACACTGATCCTTTCTTTTGTCATGTCTACTCTGCTGATAAGCCCATCAAACAAAATTTTCATTTCTTAAACTTCTATTTCGTTCTTTTATAGATCTTCCACTTTTCTCCTATGTTCATCTTTTACTTTAAATTACTGAGCATTTTATAATGGTTCTTTTATAATCCCTTTCTGCTAATTCCACCATCCCTGCCATTTCTGTATGTCAATTTTGATTGACCTTTTTTCCCTTGGTCATGGATTACATTTTCTTGATTCTTTGCGTGACTATTGATTTTTGACTGCAGGCTGAATATTTCAAATGTTATACTGTTGAGTATCTTAATTTTGTTGTGTTTTTCCAAAGGGTTGAACTTTGCTTTTTTGGGCAGCTAAGGTGATGTGTGGATTTGTTTGATCCTTTTAAGGACTGTTTTTGTGATTTATTAGGAAGAGTTTAGAGTAGCCTTTACTTTAGGGCATTTTACCCCTTTTACTAAGTTGTGGTCTTTCTGGGGTCTCTACTGAATGCTCCAGGGGTTCAATAATGTTTCTGCGAAAAGAATGCAATACCTGGGAAATGTTCAGCTTAGAGCTCTCCAGTAGTGGCCTGGCTCTGTGGAGCTTCTCTCTATGTATGTCCGTTTAGTATTTACACTCAACGGGACTCCTATGCAGATTTATGGATCTTTCCCTGATTAGCTCCTTCCTTACCAGTACACGTTCCCACAAATTCTAGCCACCTTAGTCTCCCTAAGCTATGAACTCCGTTTTCTCAAGTCACTGATATTTGCCATGCTTTCCCTGAGTTTCTTCTCTCTGTGCCATGGTCAGTAATGTGCCTCCAGGACTCACCTGTTTGTTTCCTTTCTCTTCTGTAACACACCTGTTGTCTAGTATCTTTAACAGCTACTTCATAGATTTTGTCTCTTATATATCCCATTTCTAGTTATTTATGGTGGGAAGGTAAGTCTGGTACTAGTCACTCCATCATGGTCAGGAGGAAATATTTTTGAATGAATGATCTATACTTTAAAAGACCCTTCTAGAAATAGTTGGGATGACAGATGCCTCTGTACATAAGTCATACAATGAGGTGAGAGCAGGGCAAAAGTGCTGTGTACGTGTAGCCCAAGGAGAAAGGTAAACCATTTATTAAATAGGAATATGGTCAGAATAAAGGAAACAAAAAGGGGCCACACCCTCTTTCATCCCTCTGATAGAGGATTGAAGACTGAGTACAGAAGGCACCGGGAGAGGCTAATAGGTCAAACAGTAAAAACATATTTAAAAATTAAAATGCCATCTGATGCCAACTAATTTTTTTGAGCAGTTATACATAGACCTCCTTACTCCCGGCCGAGCAAAGCTCTGGAGAAAGAATAGAAGCCTGGATAAGCTAATCCTGGAGCTAGGACCTGCGAGAGGGGAGGGCAGGAGAGATATCTGCATGGATGGGGGATTAGCGAGTGGGGACTGGACAGCTACAGGATGGCATAAGGTGAGTGGGAAAATCAGGATGCAGAAATATAGAGCAGAAAAGGAACTGGCGAGGCTAAAGCATTTATCAAAGTTCCTGATGGAAAACATTTTCCTTCATTGAAGAAGACAAGCGAAGTATGAATAAGTGACAAATAGCTACACACGGGTATTTTATTTTCTATTTTGCCAATTAATTATAGTAAACTTTAAATTTCAAAATGACTTCTGTCACCACATTCTAATTATCTAGGCTACTTCTTCCTGCCATCTGCTGGTGTAGGTTAAAGGAATACAAATGGAATTAATTTTATCCTAAGCGAAATATAATTAGAAAGATAAATCAGTGTACAAAAAATAATGTATTCTGGAATCAATTATTAAAAATTTTAACTTATCTACTATTTTTGGTTTGTGGTGCTCATGCTTCTCCCACATTCCCATCATCATGAATAGTTAAGATTGGATTATACTCGAGCTTTACAATACATTTGTGAGATGGATTAGAATGGGCATTATCCTCACTGTGGCAGCCAGTGAGCTATAGGAAATACAAATCTGACCATGTTGTTCCTCTACTTTGAGCCCTTTGCTGGTTCCCAGGGCCTACAGAATAAAACCCAAGCACCTCAGCATGGCTGATGAGTCCTTCCTTTCATCTTTTATTTTTTTTCTTAAAGTTTATTTATTTTGAGAGAGAGAGTGGGGGAGGGGCAGAGAGAGAAGAGAGAGAATCCCAAGAAGGCTCTGTGCTGACATCAGAGAGCCCAGTGTGGGGTTTGAACTCATGAGCTATGAGACCATGACCCGAGCGGAAGTGGGACGCTTAACCAGCTGAGCCACCCAGGCGCCCCTTATATCTGATGCTCTACAGACCCAGTAGCCGCTGTCCCCAGCACATCCCGTGTATACCCACATCTGTGATTTACTTCTGTGTTATCCCAGATGGCCAGAATGTACTTACTCCCCGCCTCTTTTTTGCTGGGTTAGAACCTGCTTCTTTTCTTTTTTTTTTAAGTTTATTTTGAGAGAGAGAGAAAATGCATGTGTGTGCGCGAGTGAGGGAGGGGCAGAAAGGGAGAGAGAGAATCCCAACCAGGCTCAGCCCAGAGCCCAACGAGGGCTCCATCTCACAAATCACGAGATTATGATCTGAGCTGCAATCAAAAGTTGGATGTTTAACTGACTGAGCCACCCAGGCGCTCCTGCTTATTTTCTAAAACCTGGCTCAGGAGACCGCCCATCCAGGCACTTTTCCGAAGGCTGCTGTAGAACCTACAGGCACTTAACCTCATCTCACTACAATGATCCACCTTTGCGTCTGCCTTCAGGAGCAATGACCGTGTTTTACTAACTGCAGTATCCCTAGCACTTAGCACAGTCTCAGTCTTTGAATACTGTACACAAGTAACCAAAATTCTGGAGCAACATTCATCACGAAGCCCAGACCGCCCAACCTTCCTTTCCCTAGAATACACACACTAGGGCATGGAGAGCTGACAAAGGAAAGGATTACTAACTAAAGGGACTTCTTGGTAATTCCACACGGTAGGTGGGCTTGCTTTGTCACGTGTAATTTACATTTTAATGCATGTTTTCCTTGAAGGGACCAGAATTAGCAAATTTCCCATGAATGATTTCTTTTGATGTTAGGGTATTTGGTGGACAGAAACATTTACCAAAATACTAACTTAAAAGTTGGTAACTGATAAGCAACTTTCAAGACCAATTTAAGGAGCAGAAGGAATAATAAAGGATATTCTATTGCTCTAACATTGGGAATACAGATCAACATTCCTCTGGGTTTTACTTTACTGAAAATGTGATGCAAAAGAGAGATATATGACAAGTCAAGAGGTTTCTGGGGGAATGCAGGTTAGAGGTTACTGTAATATGTTAAACACACATAACCTTTTATAGGTATGCCATACATTTTGGCTTTTTTCTCCCCCTAAGTAATCCAGGTCCAACGTTTCATTCACTTTGGATTGAAAAATTTCTAAATTCACTTATTCTGCCATCCAGTTAAAATCTTTTGAGAATTAAGCAATCATTTCCTGACTTGCCAAGGATTAAATTTAGATGCTTGGTTGAACATGAGCCTTATCTCTCAAGCCATCACTTTTAACTGGAGCATGTAAAGGATAACATAGGGTTTTCGTTGACATCGTAGTCTGTTGCCATGGAAATGTAAACATGGGTTTGTATTAAACTTGTCTCAACACAAGTTTTTAGGGGTATGGAGAGACTGGAGACAGGAGATTAATTATGTAAAAAACGTATGCTCTACATGTTGGAGTGCCCTGGGAGCTCAGAACCTCAGTGACCTCATCCTGCCTCAGAGCCTCAAAAATCATCAATACACTGATGACTGTCAAATTAATATTTCTAGCTGGACCTATCCTCTGAGCTCCAAACTCCTGTATCTGTCTTCTTGACGGTCTCAGTTGGATGTCTAACAGGCACACCGAATCTCACACATCCACCCTGAGCTCCGGATACTGCCCCCTCCGCACCCAGGTGGCTCTGCTCACAATCTTCTGTATCTCAGCAAAGGTGAGCTTCCCTTTGCACTTGCAAAGGCCACAGCACTTGGGAATAATCCTTGACCTAGCTCTAGTCCTCAGCAAATCCTGTCAGCTCTGCCTTCAAAAAATAATCAAAAGATGTTCATTTCTCCCCATTTGCACTGCTTTCAAGCTACTATCATTTCTCACCTGGATTCTTGTAACTGACTCTGAACTGGTCTCCCCTTTTCTGTCCTTGCTTTCCTTCAGTCTATTCTCACATAGCCTGCAGAGTGATGATATTAAAATGCAAATCATATTAGTTCATCTCTCTGCTCCTCCTCCGATGGCTTTTCATCTTATTCAGGGTATGACCCAACATCCTTTAATCATTACTTGCCCTCCCCTCTTCCATATTTCCTTCTTCAGCCACACTAGACTCCTTGTTGGTCACTGATCATAAGATGTATGCTCCCACCTCAGAACCTTTGCATATGTTCTTCCCCTGGGTATCTGTACAGCTTTCTTCCTTTCCTCTAGGTTTTTACTCAAAATCACCTTCTCAGTGAGGCTTTCTGTGGGCAATGATCTAGAATAATTACTACTTCCATCTCCCTTTCATGCTTTATTTTCCTCCTTAGCATTTACCTAACATACTATGCATTTTACTTATTTCTACTGATACTGTCTTTTTCATTGGAATGTAAGCTCCATGAGGGGTACCTGGCTGGCTCAGTCAGTACAACACACAACTCTTAACTTCGGAGTGTTCAAGCCCCACATTGGCTGATGGACTGATGGACTGTGGAGCCAACTTAAAAAAAAAAAAGAATGTAAGCTCCACGAGGCGGGAATTTTTGGCTGTGTTTTTCATTGCTGCATCCTCTGCACTTACGGAAGTACCTGACTTAGTATAAAGTCAGTAAGTATTTGTTGAATGAACAGTGAAAAAGACGGGTGATTCATGTCTTAAGAAATAAAGGTT
Source organism: Cryptoprocta ferox (assembly GCA_028646485.1). Classification (NCBI taxonomy): domain Eukaryota; kingdom Metazoa; phylum Chordata; class Mammalia; order Carnivora; family Eupleridae; genus Cryptoprocta; species Cryptoprocta ferox. The sequence goes on along the minus strand of CM053576.1, from coordinate 111,362,932 downwards.
ATTAGTGAAAGCATGATTAACAAAGATCTCTAAGCTTAATGTCTAAAAACGTTCATTTGTTATTGGGTTTTCACGGAAATCTGTCTTTGGAGGAACTCTGACTTAATTTTCCACAAGAACGAGCTTGTTTTCTCTTAACTTTGCATTGTGGAACTTCAGAGATGACTGTTCAAGAAGAGAATAATGATAAACATAGGTGGGTATTAAATAATGTTCATTGTTTACCATGTTGGATGAGCTAATGATATTTTAAAGTTATTAGTACACAGAGCTTACTATTCATAGCAAACTGAAATTAGACATGAAAAAAAAAGTTGCTCATTGATTGAATTAGCAGTGTCTGGCACACAGTAATGTAATATACAAAGTGAGTTGGACTTGGCCACTGTCCAAGAGGGCTTAGTTACTGAAGTAGTTTTATTTCCAAAGTGATTCTACAGGGGGTCCAGGTTGGGTACAGTTAAACTAAGAAATAAAGTAAGGAAGTGGCATGAAGATACTATCTTTAGATTCAAAAATAAATCCTTAGTTGTTCTTCACCAGCTTAAAAAATAAACAATGAATGCAGAGACTACAAGCTTTCGAGTGAACTGCAGATGCAAAGGGCAGTGAGTATCAGCCAGAGTTAGAGGTAGAATGATATAACGAAGGATAAAGCTTGGGAACCATGGGTTCCAGCTTTCACTGTGCCACTAACTGGCTGTGTGAGTTGGGGTGAGTCCTCTAAGCCCTCTTAGTTGCCTCACCCATTAAATGTGGAGGGTGGACTGATGGGCTTCCGTGATCCCCCAAGCTCTAAGTATTGTAAGATTTTTTGACTTTAAGCTTAATCAATGTGGTAGGCAGAATAATGTCCCCCCTGTTCCCCTCCCACCTTGCCCCAAAGACGTTCACATCCCCTAAACCCTGGAACTTGTGAATGTTACATGGCAAGGGAAATTAAGGTTGCTGATAAGCTAACTTAAAATAAGGACATTCTCCTAAACTATCCATTTGGGCCCAATATAATCATAAGGGTTTTTATAATGTAGAAGAGGAAGGCAGAAAGGGAGCCTCGGAGTGATGCCGTGTGAGAAAGACTTGACTGATCGTTGCTTGCTTTGAAGATGTTGCAAGGGGCCATGAGCCAAGGAATGTGGGCAGCCTCTAAAAGCTGGAAAAGGCAAGAAAACAGATTTCCCTTGGAGCCTCCAGGAAGGAAAGCAGCCCTACAGACACCTGGATTTTAGCTCAGTGAGATCGGTGTCAGACTTCTGACTTCCAGAACCGTCTTACATTTGTATTGTTTAAGCCACTAAGTTTGTGTTAATTTGTTACAGCAGCCATAGGAAACTGACACAATCATGATAAGTACCATAACTGGCAAAGTCGGAGCCAAGGTTATCACAGATGCAGGGTTTAAATGAAAATTCTATACTCAGGTATTCTGTAAAGATCTTCAGACACAGGAGTAATCAGAAACCATGAAAAGTACAGAAAAGTGGTGAGAATAGTCTCTAAGGGAATAAAATTTTTACTGGTGATTCATGGGAAGAGTAGAAACCTGATTATTTTATAAAGGAAAGAAAATGATGAGAGAAATTAGGAAGATTATATACAACATAAAGAGTTTCTTCTCTGGACCTCACTTTACTCCTTTACGAACTGAAGGGCTGGGATAAATAATCTCTAAATTCCTCTAGCTCTTAAACAAAGATTTAAAAATCCTGACTGATGCTAACATGAGATGACAGATGCCTTTGACACTCCATCCTCTCCAAAGTGTGAAGAGCACTCATTTTATAAAGTATAATTATCTTTAATATCTGATGGTCAAGCTTCACAGAAAACTCTTAGTTTACGAAGAGAGTGGCTCTGAATTTCAACCCTGACACTTATTCAGGTAGGGTGCATGGGAAAATTGTTTAGCTTTCTTACTCTTCTGCCACTGCACCTATAAAAGTGTTGGTTTTTGGGGGCCTCTGGGTAGCTTTGTCGGTTAAGCTTCCGACTCCTGGTTTCGGCTGGTCATGATCTCACCATTCCTGAGCTCAAGCCCCACATCAGGCTCTGCGCTGATGGTGCAGAGTCTGCTTAGGATTCTCTCTCCCTCTCTGTCTGCCCTTCCTGTACTCTCTCTCTCTCTCTCTCAAAATAAATAAACAACATAAAATAAAAGTGTGGTTTTTGGCAATCGCTGCATCTGCCCCTAGCAGTCTCTCCCTCTTTCTACTCTTGGTCTGGAAATTTGATGACCTGGTTTATAAACATTTTAAGCAGCGGAAGACTACGCTGGTTATGTAAAGACCCTAGAACGATTTTCTAAGCAAAACATAGATGGTGCAGAGATTTGGTGACTTATTTTGATTGTCCCAAGGCTTTTTCATTAATTTCCAGACTTTCTGCTATCTTTTGGAAAAGGAAGGCTGCAGGACAGATGAGGTCTTACTGTAGTGTGCCTGTTTTTAACCTTTATAATGTAAAAAATATCATTTCTGAAAAGCTATTCACAAAAATGTTAAGTGGAAGCAATCTGAATTGTAGGATATTCTTGGAATATCTGATTTTTTAAAACAATGAACATGTATTGTGTTTATAATCAGAAACGCCATTTTTTCTTCTTTTTTTTTTTTTTCCGAATAGGCTGTACCCCCAAGGTGGGGCTTGAACTCAAAACCCCAAGATCAAGAGTGGCGTGCCCTAAGGAATAAACCAGCCAGGCACTCTGCCATTTTCATTTCAAATAATGAAAAATTAGAAGACTCGCTCCATCCTATCTTCATTTAGCATATTTTCATAATCTGATCATTGTGTGTTTTTAAAAAAAATGGCTGTAAACACTGTTTATGGGCTTTTGATTCACACTTGGGCTGTCATAAGATACTCCATATACTGATACATATAATACTAAAAGGCAAGGTGTAAATATGAACTGTTGCAGGAATGCCAACAATCAACACGGTGAAAGGTGACTGATCGCCTTTTGACCTCGGCTCCACTCATTCAAGTTCAGATGAATAATATCCAACCTGGTTAATGTCACTGTACACAAAACACTTTCCTTCACTTAGTCCTTACAACAACCCTGGGAGGCACGCGCGTTCTGAGAGATGAGTGACTTAACCAAAGTTACTTAGGCCGGGCAGAGGACAGGTCAGCCTGGTCAAAAAAGACAGGAGCAGGTCTTTCCAGGTCTTCCAGTAACGGTAAGAGATTTCACTACAGCCTGGCCTCTACGTTCCCTGACCTAAGAGTTACCTTTACAAACTCAAACTCGGCCTCTTCAGCGTCAGGAAGGCAGGCTGCGGGCTAGGGAAACCTGTAGCTCACCCCAAGCGCGAGCACTACCGCCAAAGCCCCGGAGCAACGCACACTCCGCCCCCTCCCGCGACTTCAGACTCGGAGTCCTGAGCCGGACTAACCTGACCAGGTCGGTCATGCAGGAGCCCACCACTACCACCGCCGCCACCTCCTCCTGCCACTGCCGGCCGGGTTCCCCAGATGCCGCCATGGCCAAAAGGAGGTGTTCGCCAACCGGGAGGCTGCCCTTTGCCCTTTGCCCGACCCCGTAACCAGAAACGCCGCTCCTACGCTCCCTAACGACGCGGGCCTTCCAGGCGCCTCTGCGGGTCGCCCACCTGACTGCCCGAAATAACTCCACCCCCGCAACTGCCCTCCGTTCTTTCCGGGATGGTCTTCCTGCACCGCCTCTTGTAACGGGGCGCTTCTGATAGTTCCAGGCTCCACGCCACTCGCCACCCACGACACCCGCGCAGAGTTAGGACCTTTCAGGCACTGCGGAGACGCCTTTCCGAGCGCCCGGCTCGGTGCGTTCGGGGGCGCGCACGCCACCCGGCTCGCGGGCCGCAGAGGGGGCGGGGCGAGACGTCCGGGGGCGCGCACGCATCCGGCCCGCGGTGCGCGCGCAGGTCGGTGCGTCAGTCGGGGGCGCGCTCGGGTAACCTGTACCCCACGTAGTCGCCGGTTACCGATCGGACTAAGTTCCAGGTACCTGGACTGGGGCTGGTGCGGGGAGGTTGGATCCCGAGTCGCACAGGTGGCGCTGAGGACCGTGGTTTAAAAATGCCCCGGGCTCGCCGCCTCTTCCTGTAGAGAAGGCCCCCGTTCTAAAGATGCCCTGCTCATCCCTATCACGCTGGTCCCCGCAAGAACGAGCCCCCAAGGCCAGAGGCTGCTCTTTTTTGCATATTTAGCCCGCCCCCTGCTCCCTGATTAAACTCAGACTCCTTCCTCTTGCCGGCCTGGTGAGGGGATCATACGGTTTGGGAGAGGGAGTGTATCCCTTTTTAGATGGCCCCTAGAACGGGGTGGTCATTCTTTGGGTATGAGGCGACTTGTTTTTCTTGAATGTTGCCCCTGGAGAAATTGCTTCCCCGCTTAACTTCCCTCGTGCGCCTATATGACGTTGAGGTGACGCAGCAGGACGCCACCCCTTTCCGTTCCATGACGTCAGCAGGGCACATGTTTCCGTGTTTGTCATCCCATCTTAATTGCGAGATGCTGGATGATGCTTTAGACGTCTTTGTAGTCTCCAGGCTGCCCATCAGAGGACCATATGTGACCCTATTTTGGGCAGCAGACCCTGTAAAAATTGTATTGCTGCATTTTCCTCCTGTAATAACGTCAAAATCAGGAAATACACATTGCACAACTAGCATTCAGAGGAGGCTGGCCGCTGTAAATTTTTTTGCCTACCTGGGAGCTATTATAGGACTGTGATGAAAAAAAGCTCATTTTGGGGATGACCCCCCTCCACGTCCCTGGCTCAAAAGGATTACGCCAAAGAACTTCAGCTCTTTGGCGATCTCTGGTTTTGGAGTGTTTATTTCCCCTCTTAGAGAAGTCACTACACCTACGGTTGAAACAGATTTTAATGCTGCAGGAAATCTTGCACTGTCAAAAAAAGATGGTATTGTAACTGTTCTGAAACAAATTCATTCCGTTAGGTGTTAGTCTGAGGTCTTGACAGTTGCTGAATTGGGATGCGTTATTGTCACCTTAAGTAGAACTTGGCTTCTCGTGCAGGTTTGTTCCCTGTAGAATTTAACTAGTGGATCCCTCAGGCCATCTTCGCCAGTAGACCAGCCTTTAGTCAGACGTGTTTCTCATTGTCAGGCAGCCATTAGTTTAAGTTCATGACTTTCTGTTCAAATTTTATAAGGTGTATACTTAAACAAATCGCTCTGATGCTTTTCTCTTGGTGATTGCAATTGTACATTCTTATTTGAGGGGAGGATGGGTATAGTGAGTTTGAGGGAGATCTGGATTTGAATTCTGATCTTTATGCTTGCTAGGTTTGTGCCTTTCAACAAGTTACTTAGTCTTGCTGAGCTTTAGTTTTCCTATCTGTGAAATGGGAACAATAATAATCAGAGAACAGGGTTGTTGGGGGAAAGTGCATGAAATTACAGGTAGAGGTGGGTAATATAGTGCCTGATACTCAGTAGATTTTTCAGAATGTGTTGATTGTTTCCATTTTTCATAGAAATGAGAGGTAAAATAATGATTGGTATTATGGGAAAAAGCATGGAAGAATAATTTTGTAATGTAGGTGAGATCCTTTTGCCTTTTTTTCCAGATGAGTATTTCTGTGTTTTGCATATGATCTAGATAAGCCTCCTTTCAAGAACTGTGACCTCAGTGGGTGGAAGTAAGAGTGGAAATGTTGCAAAATAGGAAAAAAATTAAGCTTCAACGATGATAATATGGGTTAGTATACTGTTCAAAGACAAATCACGGAAGTTATTCCTATCACCTGTAGAGTGGGAATTCTAATACCGGCCTTCTTGCCCAGGATTGTGAAGATGAACTGTGCTAATGTATTTGGAAGCTCTTTACAAGAGGTGGTGTTACAAAAATGTACAACATGATTTTTATGGTTGAAAATACAGTGCATTAGATGTTTATTCCTACTTCGTGGGGACATTTAAATGGTGGAGGGAGGTCATCTCCCACCCATAAGTGGCTGGAAGGGGAGCTTGTTTTATATTTGTAGAAAGGAAGATTTGAGTACAGAAGTGTAAAGCCTTTACTGCTTCAAAGATTCTTCTGGGTGTCATCACTATATGAGGCCACCATGTTACTATTTTTTGAAAGATCACTGCAGTCCTTCTCTTTATTACTATCTGAAATGGTTAAAACAGGTACTGGGTATCAACATTTGTTTTGGGAGAGACCTAGAAGTCCTCATATGGTAAAACAGATGAAAACTAGAACCAGAACATCATTTCCTTGTAGTTGTAACTTGCAGGAAATTAATTTGCTTTTGATGTGGGATTATCCTTTCAGATTGAGGAAGAAAGTGATTATTTAAATGAACTTAGTCACCTCCGAAAGTAGAGGTTCTCATTTAGAAATCTCTTTAGAGGAATTCATGCATTCCCTCTCCCTTGCCCCATGGGTTTCCAGATAATATAGATATGATTTATTGGTTTTACTTTTGCATTTTTCAAGTATAAGTACTTCTTAGTGCCTGAAAGTCAAAGTCTTTTAGATCCATGTGCGTTTGTGTTGCTCAGTATCTGGATAAGTGTATATTTTCATGATTTAATTGTTAAGTAGCTTTTTGCTACATATATTCCTCGGATACATTATCCTCTACCAATTTCTTTGAGGGCATATTATCTTCTCTCCATACCTTAATCTTTTTCTCCTTTTTTTGTCTCTTCATTCATTTATTTATTAAAAGATTTTTATTGGGTGCCTAACGTGTGCCAGGTACTTTTGTTAGGATTTAAGACATGGTCCCTGCAGGGGGACGACCACAAAGCGGGTGCTTAGAACACTCTGTGTCCTCTGTGGAGGACAGTAGATCAGAAGTAAATAATTTCTAGTAAGTAACAATTGCAAGTAGGTTATGCGTATTCTCAAATTTTATATAGCATTATCATGTCCTCATGGGGACACAGAGGGAGCAATTCCTAACTTAATGGTGTGTACCTTTAAAAAAATTTTTTTTTTACATTTATTTATTTTTGAGAGAAAAAGAGAGACAGAGCGTGAACAGGGGAGGGGCAGAGAGAGAAAGAGACACAGAATCTGAAGCAGACTCCAGGCTCTCAGCTAGAGATCAGAACAGAGCCTGATGCGGGGCTTGAACCCACAAACTGTAAGATCATAACCTGAGCCAAAGTCAGATGCTCAACCGACTGAGCCACCCAGGCGCCCCTGGTGTGTACCTTTTGTGTGTTGGGGGAGAGGATTGTCAGTGAAGGCTTCTGAAGGCCCCAACTAAAGTAGGAAGCTGCTGATTGTAAGATAGCTTTAAGTAGTATGTGGCAGTGTAGAAATCAGCTTTGGAAAGGAGGAGGGAATTGGATTTGAAGGGTTGCTTCTGTCCCTGAAAAGCATTGATGGAGTTTCTGCCCTGAGGAGGTGAGCAAGGGTGGGGGGGTTGGTTTGTTCTGGAGGGTCATTGAAAGAGGCTGCTATATGACCGGAAATGAAGTATGAGTACTATGTACTGTGCCAGTTTTCAGGAAACTTGTTATATCTAGTTCTTTTGGATGCCCTGACCACCGTTCTTTCCTTCTGCTTTCAGTGGTGATTTGCAAGTCAAGTTAAGATGTCCCCAGAAGTGGCCTTGAACCGAATTTCTCCAATGCTCTCCCCATTCATATCTAGTGTGGTTCGCAATGGAAAAGTGGGACTGGACGCTACAAACTGTTTGAGGATAACCGACTTGAAATCTGGGTATGTACCAGAACTGATTCAACTAACGTATCAGAACCAATCCAGCCTTTACCTAATAGTAAACTTTTCCCACCAGATTCATAAATATTGAACGCCGGAGAAATTCATCAAGTCATGGTCTTATCACATGTTGATACAGTTTGTTTTGTCCAGTTCTTGACATTTTATGTTTCAAGTTGTTTTACTTGTGTCGTGGGCCATTGCTTTATGATCAGAATGTTCATGTCTGTTTTGTTTTGTTTTGTTTTGTTTTTTTGGCATATCTCTTTGTTAACAGTGTGCCCTGTGGTTTTTAGCAAGTGTGTTTTTCATTCATTGACTTGTTTTCTTGTTATGTCTGCTGCAATCCAGAAGGTACTATAAGAGTTGGGTTTGGGATTCTGAATCTGACCTCATTTGAAAATCTCTCCTAATAGGAAAATTATAATAGCTAGCTGGAATGAGTCACAGTGGGCTTGGAACAGTTGAATCTCACACCTGGAAATGTTGCATTAAAAAGCCCCAACTTATTATTTAGAAATAAATTTAGATTTATAGAGAATTTACAAAATAACCACAGAAAGTTAATGGTGCTATAATGCTGTTAAGTGTTCTACAAGCCTTGCTTGGATTTTTCCAGTTTTCCCACCCATCATGTCCTTTTTTTGGACAGGATCCAAACTGAATTTAGTTGTCACTTCTTAACCTGTGACTGTTCCTGTCTTTCTTTGTCTTTCATGATTTTGACACCTTTGAAGGTAACACTGGTTAGTTGTTTTATAAAATGTTGCTCAATATGGGTTTGTCTACTGTTTTCCCTTGATTACAGTGAGAATTGCAATCCCCCCTCTTCCCCCCTCCCCCGGAATACTACAGAATTATAAGATTTTCAGTGCATTAGGTCAGGGAGTACATGATGTTCATATGTCCTGTTACTGGTATGTTAACGTTGACCACTCAGGTAGGATGGTATCTGCCAGGTTTCTCCACTATTAAGTTATCTTGATCTTCCCTTTGTCACTGGTAAGTATCTTGGGGAGTGATGCCTTGAGACTGTGCAGACGTTCACTTCCTCATCATACTTTTGTCCACTAAGTTCAGCGTCTATTGATGATTCTTGCCTGCAAACCTTATTACTGTGGTGCTGGTCTAAAAGTGATTTTCTATTTCCTGGACTTCCCCCACATTTATTAATTTGCATTCTGCTGTAAGGAAGTGCTATCCCTTCTCCCCCAGTTACTTATTTATTCACTTAGTAATTATGTCAGTATGAACTTTTAGGTGTTTATTCTGTGGGTCATAAGCCAAAGAGTGTCTTCATTTATTTTGTTGCTCAGTTGTTCTAGTTTTGTCACTGGGAGCTTTGTCAAGTTGGCTCTTGTGTCTTTTTGACATTCCCCCATCAGTTTTTGAGCACTTTCTGACTAGAAATGTCACATTCTTTATTCTCTTTTAGCTTTTCCTTTTAGGCTCTTTTGCCTTCTATAAGTCTTGCTGTTGTTTTGAATAAGCTGAAGACTTAGATACAAGGGTATACACTTAACGTTCTTTAGTAGTCTGGTAAAGAAGGCTAAGTTGGATACTTTATTGGAATAGTAGGTTGCTTTTTTAAAAGATCTGGTATTCTCTTCAATTTGATCATTGGGTATGGGGTTTCTTTTGGAGGTGACAAAAATGTCCTAAAATTAGATAGTGTAATGGTTACACAATTCTGTAAGTATGTGAAAAATGACAGAATTATGCAACTTATAAGGGCGGTTTTTGTGGTATGTGAATTATAGCTTAGAAAAGCTGTCCTCAAAAGAAGCCAGACCTGGGGCATCTGGGTGGCTCAGTCAGTTAAGCATCTGACTTCAGCTCAGGTCATGATCTTGTGGTCTGCGAGTTCTAGCCCCATGTTGGGCTCTGTGCTGACAGCTCAGAGCCTGGAGCCTGCTTTGGATTCTGTGTCTCCCTCTCTCTCTGCCCCTCCCCTGCTTGTGCTCTTTCTTTCTCTCTCTTTCTCAAAAATAAATAAACATTAAAAAAAAAAAAAAAAAGAAGCCCGACCCATGAACCAGAGATGTTTACTGTCCGGAATGGATAGGACATGGAGATAGGTCTTTCTTCTTCATTTGGTCACAGATATGTTTTTAGACGTGGTGAACACCTGATCGAGGACTGGGGACTGAGTTAGGTAAGATGATGTAATCTGAATTTCTTACTCCTTGTGTCTGTATCCTGAGAGAACAGTTGGGTTCATATACAGAAAGTCACTTTGCTTCTTTTCTGCAGAGTCCCTCTCCAGGGCTCCCCAATTCCTGAATGTTTAGTTGAGTGTTTAAATGCAAATGGTGGATCTGATGATACATTTGAAATGAATCCACTAGACCTGGCCTGGTCTGGCCTAGCTCTGTGAAAAATGTTTGAAATGGCATTAATGGCATTTAGTACTTAAGGAATGCACTTTCTTTAGATTTAAACAAGGAATGCAGATACCTCTCCCTACATTAACAAACTTGCTACGTGTAAAATGATGTGGAAAGCCTTAGTAATCTAGAGCATTAGCGGTGCCTTTTATGTAGTACTTGTCTGAAAGATTCATGAAAGTTCTTTGGAATCTCGTTAACAATTCTTCAGTCCTTAACATCAGACTAAGTGTGCATTCCTTAAGTTTCTATAGCAAAACAGTGGCGGGGTTTGGGAAGAGAATGACTTCTTTTTTAGTGTGTCGCTTATGCCCTTTCCCTTTCCTTTAGATCAGCAGCACTCATAGTTACCAGAAATGGGGTACACATTTGTGATTTCTGTGAACTCAAAGGGGTATACCCTATAGGGCACAGCATATGCCAAAGGTATAAAATGAGGAGACTTGATTTCTAGAGGTCACAAGAACTCGTCTTGTTTCTATGTATAGCTACTTGCCCTTGAGGAGATGAGGTCTGGGTATCTATATTCTAGATTTGGCTCATAGGAGGAATAGATAGGTAAAAATCTATTCAAAGTAAGATTTTTTTAAAAATAGAAATTCATCTTTATTTCTCTTATGGCACCTAAATCTTTCTACCTAATGTATACCTATGTATGTATGTTTCTTTTCTTTTTTAAAAAAATTTTTTAATGTTTATTTTTGAAGGAGAGAGAGACAGAGCGTGAGTGGGGGAGGGGCAGAGAGAAGGAGACACAGAATGTGAAGTTGGCTTTGGGCTCTGAGCTGTCAGCGCAGATCCCGACATGGGGCTCAAACTCACGATCCGTGAGATCATGACCTGAGCTGAAGTCGGACGCTTAACTGACTGAGCCACCTAGGCGCCGTATGTTTCTATCTAAGCTTCACTGCTAGATTGTCACGATCTTAAGGACAGGGTTCTTATTTCTTTTTAGGCCTCCTTAAGGTCTGCCGTAGTATCTTTCACATATAGTGTAGCAAGTAGAGGTTGAATGAGTGAATAAGTAAGATGTTTTCTCTAGAGAAGTTGCCTGGTTTAGGGATCATAGTGGTTTGAATTTCTGGTTTGGAAACATGTTTTATTGGTCTGGTAGTTCATTGCTTAAATTTTGTTATCCATAATCCTTTAAAACATCATTCCTTGACAGATGAGTGGACATTTTTGAAATGATAGTAAAGTGTTTTATAGTACTGGGTTTCCTCTTCTAGGTTGAGGGGACAAGTTTTTATTTTAGGGAATCATTCCATGAGGCTGCTGGATGCTCATTAGCTCTTTGTTCTGTATTACTTTGATCACAAGCATGTGCTATTTGTAAGATGCCATATTTTGTCATTTTTAGTGATTTACTAATCTTGAAGATATCTAAATGTTCAGCATTCTGGAATGATGCCTGGCAAATATAAGGGAGACGAAAGCAGAGGGCTCGCTGCAACCTGTGGCAACCAAGCCTAATTATCTTTTTTCAGCATATCACAGTGACTCAACCTTACTGGCACATGGCTGTGTTTGGGGCATCTGCTCTGACATCTCATCCGCCCACAACTACCTGTTGCATTTTTTGTTCATGTTCTGAATTTCATTACTTAATTAAAAATAGATACTCAGTGTACTTCGTTACTAAATAGAACAGTTTTAAAAGATGAGCGCTGTAAGCTTTGAAGACTGATCTGCGTTTGCTGCGTTGGTCCCTCTAGCTGGCAGGCTGAGCCTTTATTCTTAGCCTTGTGCCTGGAAGGAAGCTGCTGCCCTGGAGGCAATAGTTTAATTTTGAGGATGGGTGACTTTTAACCATTTAGTATCTAGCTGTTCATGGGGCTTTTCCATTTCACTTTCTTTTTCTGTGTTCTTTTGTGATCTTTTTCCTTTTTTCGTGTATCCTTATACTTTATATAATTTGTTATATGAAAATATATCACTAAACCATATACAGTATTATTTTGTATATTTAAAAAGTTCGTACAAATGGTATCATCCTGTGTGTGTGTGTGTGTGTGTGTGTGTATGTATATATATGTGTGTGTGTGTATATATATATTTTTTTCTTTTTTGCAGCTTGTTTGTTTTGTTTAGTAGGAAGTATATGAAATTTACCTACGTTAATACCTATGGCTCAAGTTCTTTGGTTTGCACTGCTGTATCCTTTTCCATTGTAAGAATATGCCTCATAATTTTTTTATTCATTCTCCTACTGATTGTCTTACATGTTGTTTTAAATTTCTTTTGACCAAGAATGCAGGTCATATTGAACATTCTCCCACTTTTGTGCAAGAAGATATATATGAGAATATTTTCTGGGGCTTACTTTTTTTGAGTTGGGTGTCTTCACCCATTAGTGGTTATAAAATCAGCTGAGTGAGTCACTTCAACATCTAAAAAATGAATGAGAATAGAATGGAAACTATCCGAATGTGTCACACATAATAAGAATAAGCACTGTTTTGTGAATTTTGCTTTCAGTTAAATAAGTATGTGGGTACTGGGTCACAATGCAAAATATGTGTGTTTTGATAAAAAAAAAGTTTGAAAGCTACCCATCTAGGGCATATTCCTAGGAATAAAATTTCTGACTCTTAGGTATATGCATCTCCCATTTTATTAGATACTGCTAGATTGTATCAATTCCATTCCACCAGAAATGAATGAGAGTTTCCATTGTTCTGTAGCCTTAACAATACTCTGTGTTATTAGACTTAAATTTTTGTCAAGCTAATGGGTGTAAAATGGTATCTCATTATGTTTTTTACTTGTATTTTTCTGATTATTAGTGTAGTGAAGAATCTTTTCAAATCTTTATTGCCAATTCAGATTTCTTCTTTTAGGAATATCCTTTGCCCATCTTTTAAGTGGGTTGTTTATAGTTTTGTATAGATTTTATTTTAATTAATTTTTTTATTAAAAAATTTTTTAATGTTGATTTTTAAGAGCTAGAGAGATAGCGCCAGAGAGGGAGAGAGAATGAGCGGGGGAGGGGCAGAGAGAAAGGGAGACACAGAATCTGAAGCAGGCTCCAGGCTCTGAGCTCTCAGTACAGAGCCTGTGTGGGGCTCCATCCCACAAACTGTGAGATCATGACCTGAGCTGAAATCAAGAGTGGGGTGCTTAATCAATTAAGCCACTCAGGGACCCTGTATAGATTTTAAATCGTTCTTTACGTATTTTGGAAACTAACCTTTTAGCAGTTATATGTATTACAAATATCTGCATTCAGTCTGTGGCTTATATTCTTTTTTTTTTTAAAGTATATTTATTTTGAGAGAGAGCGAGAGAAAGCAAGAGAGTAGGGGAGCAGGAGAGAGAGAGAGAGAGAGAGAGAGGGAGAGAGGGAGAGAAAATGCCAAGCAGGCTGAGAGAGAGAGAGAGAGAGAGAGAGAGGGAGAGAGGGAGAGAGGGAGAAAATCCCAAGCAGGCTGTGCACTGTCAGTGGGGCTTGATCTCATGAACCATGAGATCATGGCCTGAGCCAAAATTAAGAGTCAGACGTTTAACCACCTGACCCACCCAGTCACCCCAGTATTCTTAATTTCATACTACTGATCTCCAGAAGTTTTAATTTTAATGAAGTCAAATTCATCAGTATTTTCCTTTTTAGATTTGTGCTGTGTGTGTGTGTGTGTGTGTGTGTGTGTGTGTGTTTGTGAAAGAGAGGGAGCATTTCAAGAAACTGTCACATTCAAAAGTCATATATCTTCCTCCAAGAATTTTAAAGTTTTCCTTTTTGCTCTTCAAATAGAAATTTCTTTCTTTCTATAAAACATGTTGTGAGATAGAGATACAGTTTTTTCTTCATGTGGATAATTGCCCTTTGCCTGTGGATCTACCTATCTCTCTTATTATGTCAAGTTCACATCATACATGGATCTGTTTCTAGGCTTTCTGTCCTGTTCTATCAGCCTCATTGTCCTTATGCCAACTGCACACTGTCTTAACTTTTACAATATTATAGTATGTCATAATATCTGGTAGGAAAATTTTCATCCATCTTGCTCTAATTCTTAAAAATTATCTTGCTTAACCATATATTCTAGATACTTTTTGATAACCTCATTTAAATAGTTGGATACTGTCCTATTAGGACATCTCAAAATTCAGTTAACAAAGCTCCTATTCTTAACTCATTGAGAAAAGAAAATAAAGGGAAAATGACCTGGTGAAGGGCTAATTGAGAATTAATGGTCGGGAAAGCTCTCTGAGGAAATGGCATTTAAGTTTAATCATGAAAGATGAGAATAATTCGATGTGAAGAGCTGGGGAAGTTGATGTAAAAAGGGAATACCATGTGTAAAGGCAGGAGAAAGCTTTGCACCTTCAAGGATCTGCAAGGCCACTGAAAGTTGAAATGTAGTGAGAAAGTGCAAGAGGGAAGTAAGATGAGATTCTGAAGATAGTCAGGGGCCAGATTATGCAGAGCCTCGTCGGCTGTATTAGGAAACTTGGGTTTTATTCTGCGTGGAATGAGGAGTTACAGAAGAATTTTAAGCAGAGTGACATGATCTAAGTTATATCAAAAAATCATCGATTGTTATATAGAAAGAGGCTTGTGTAGTATAAGGTAGTCTAGTTAGCTGTCCATTTGTACAATAGACCCAGTGACAGATGACAGAATCTTAAGAATATGGTGGTGGCGATGGAGATGGAAGGAGGTGAATAGATTATAAGCTATTTAGAAGGTAAAAACATGAGGATGTTGAATTTGGGGTTTGATAGAGAATCAAGAACGACTGCTTCCTTCTAAACTTGAGCAGGTGGGTAAGGTGGTTATACCATCTGTGAGATGGGAAAGATCAGTGGAGGAATGACTTTAATTTTGATTGATTGTTGTCTGTGTCTGCCATGCAGTTATCGTGGTAGGTTTCCTTTGGCCTCTTTCCTATGTTGAATGTCATATCTTGCTTTCTTGTTTTACCCTCTTGTTTTGTTGGAGCATGCACTCCAGTAGCATCCTAAGAAAGGGAGAAGAGGAGGTTTATTTTTTGAGTTCCTGAAAGTCTGAAAATGAAATTATTCTGTGTTTAAACTTGATAGATAATTTGAGCAGGTACAGAAGTCTATGTTGCAAATTATCTCCCTTCAAATTTTGAAGGCCTTGGTCTGTAATATTGGGAACCCTCGACACACATATTGTTGTAGTTTCATGGATGCGGTGTCTTCTCTGTAAGGATATTAATTATTGTTTGCTTTTAAAATTGAGGTATAGTTGACCATAGGTTTAAAAAAGCATTTTTTATGTACCTTGCACTGTCTCGGTTTTGCTCTCTGTCTTTAGCATTGTTGGCTTTCCTCAAACTGATGACTGTTGGCTGCCCATGTCTATGAAGGAGGGAGAAAGAAAAATGCGAACTTGAAGCTGTTGTGCATGGGTGGACTTCTCAACTACCAAGCTTCATGTAGCGTGAGCGGGCAGCACCGGGGCCTCTTCATTAGGTGATTGTCAGATTCATTACCTGCAGATCTTTTCTCTGGGGCTATAAAAAAAAAAGTGTCTATATGGATGTATATTCCTGTGTGCCAGCAAAATTCTAACTAATGGACCAGGGTATGTAAATATTAAGGCTTCTGAGTTTTTTGGTGTATTGTTATATTTATATGTAAGGATATATAAATATATATAATTAAATTTCTTTTCAGAAATGTATTATCAATTTATATTTTCACTAGTAGTATATGAGGATGCCGGTTCCTCTGTATTTTTGATAAAATCGGTGTTATAAATTCTGTAAGGTTACCTGCTAATTCAATAGATGGAAATGGTATTTAATTGCTCTTATATTTTGCTTTATTTACTGATGTGTGTGTGTAAATTACCAATTCATGATGTCTGTCCATTTTTCTGATGTGATATTTGTCTTTTTTGATTAATCAAACTATGTTATGAAGATTAACCCTTTGTCATAGATATTATGAATAGTTTTTTCCCAGATTTTCAGTGTCTTTCAATTAACTTATTCAATATACAGAAGCTCTTAAATATTACTCATTTTTTGAAGTAGTAATACATGTACAGCATATAAAAAGTAAAAGAAAAGTAGAAAATAAGTAGAAAATAAGTCTCCTATTCCTTTCCCCAAATTTTCTTCTCTGAAGGCAAGTACTGTTACCAGTTTCTTTTATTGGTTTCTAGGGGCGTTTTTTGTAGATGTAAGACCTCCCCGCCTTTTTTTTTTTTTCTTTCCATTTCTGTCTAAATAGTAAATGCGGCAGAGTGTTACGGTAATGGCCCCGAATAAATCCTGCCTCTCTTTATCTGGTCTTCTCTGAAGATGATTTTACCCCTCCTTTCATCAGCAGGTAGAGAGTCGTTTCCTCACCCCAGAATCTGGGCTGCCTCTGTGACTTGCCGTTACCGGTGGAATGTGGCAAAAGTGTCGTGTGACCTCTGAGCGTAGGCTTTACCAGGCCTTGCGGTTCCGTTTTCTCATGTGGAATACCACCGTCACCAGGTTCAGGGGGCTCGGGTCTGGGTCTCCTTGAGAGAGACCGACCCATGGAGCCCAGCTGCCCCGGCTCTGCTTGGCCCCACACAGCCCGCCTATGCAGGTGCACGCATGTGCCAACCAGGGGCCGGCAGAACCCCCCAGCCCACTGACACAATGATGGGAGATAATAAGTTGTTTTCTGAAGTCACGAAGTGTTGGGGTAGTTTGTTATGCAGCAGTAGATCATTGGTATAGTAGCCTATTACGTATTCACGTGAGCAGTATATTTTGAAGACTGTTCTGTATTAGTCCCGATAGAGCTGCTGCCCCCTTTTTAATGTCTACATAATATTCCAGCAGCTGAGCATACTATCATTTAATCATTTGTTACTGAGAGAGGTTCACTTGTATCTGTCTTTTGTTATAACATGGGGCTGTAAAGAATCTCCTTTTACATTTATCTTTGATATGCCAAAATGTTTACTTTTTGTGTTGTCATCAAGTCTATTTCCTTGGTGGGTTCTTTCAACATTTTGCAAAATTAATGCCTTTTCCGCTTTGAGACACCTGTAGTTTTTCCCGAGACACCTATGCTTTCTTCTGTTGTATTTTCACTTTTACTTGAAATTAACCTGGAATTTATTTTGGTGTATGATAGAATGTAGGAATGGGATATTATTTTTTTAAGTAATCATCTGGTTGTCCTAGCTCTATTTATAGAATAAATCCTTTACTTATTCACAATTTTGAAATGCCATCTTACGTGCTAAATTCTTATATTTATTTCTGACTTTGTTTTTAGTGATCTGTATTTGCTTTGTGCAGTTATACAGCTTTTCAGTTATTATAGCTTCATAATATGTTTGAATACTCATTATCTCACCTTCTGGGAATTTGAATGACGTTGGATAAAACCTTTTTTTGCTTGCAGAGAATGGACATCTTTACAACAGGGGTCAGCAAACTTTCTGTGGGGTCAGCTTGTATTTTAGGCATGTGAATCTTACGATTTGTGTTACAACTATTCAGCTCTTGTAGCAGGGAGTCATGACAATACACAAATGAATACGTGTGTTCCAACTAGATTTGATTTACAAAAAGAAGCAAGCGGCCCTTGGATTGTAGTTTTACAGTATTGAGTATTCCTGCTTTTAATATTGATACCTCTTCAGGAATATGGTCAGTCTGTCCTATTTATGCCCACTTTTCTGTCAGTACAGGTTTGTGTTTTCTTCATTTTGCTCCTGCGCATTTACTGTTTACTTTATCCTGAGGTGGTTTATTCTTTGGCTGCTTTCAAGTAGAGATTTTTAGTGGTTTATTGGCATAGATGAAAGCTAATTTAGAAGTTAGATTGAAGTAGAAGGAAAAGATTTATTGGAATATTTAATAATTCAATGATCTGTTATCCAAATCCCTAAGAATATGTAAGAAGAGTTCAAAGAAAGGAAAACTAGCCAGAACCAGAAGATCTAAAGCAATACTGGGGGCAGGGGCTGGGGTGGCACAAGCCAGAAGTCAAGGTAGACAAAGGATAGAACCCAGTGAGCCGCCTTTAGGGGTGTAGGATGGCAGCGTAATATGGTGGTAAGCGGGTAGGGGTTTAGTCAATGGGTGTGAATCCTGATTTTGCCATTTAATAGCTTAACGAGCTTCGGCAAATTGCATACCCTTTCTGTGCCTTGGTTTTCTCTTATGTGGGGATGATATTGATAATTGTCTTATTAGGGGGATGAAAGGATATAACTCAATATAAAGTACTTAGAATATTTGGTTATAGTGTTCAGTAAGTGGTAGCTATTTTTATCTACAATAATAATAATGCTATTATCACGTTATGTGTTTTATATATTACACATGGCATCATATATATCATTATTTCACTATATTGTTGTTAGGCAGTTGGTAGAATCCCTTTGGCATTTCAGAATCAAGGACTCTGTAAAGAGTGAGTGTCCATGCAGGCGGCATAAGGGAGCTGTCTAAATAAGACTCAGGCAAGCAGAGCAAGACGAGAGGTCACATACGTGTAACAAAAGTTAGAAATTCATAGAGCAGATAAGGACAGGAGACAGAGACTTCTGTTTCCGGGGTAGCTTTCTGTCTTTGTTCAGTGCTTTTGGAGATCCATGGAGGCAGAAAAAATGCCAGTGTAGCCAACTTAAACCCTGCAGGTGGATGTACTTTGAAATATTTGATTAGGTTAAAGAATGAATGGGCTTGGAGATGCCAACTGCTTTTTTAGCAGACAGAACCGAACTGTTTTCAGCAGGTATTAGAGACTGAACTTTGGCTGTCTTGAACAGAGACATGCAGCAGTTCTCGACACAGGGTTGAAGGAGCCTGCCTGCCAGGACCTAATAAGATGGTGTACAGACTGAAGTGGGGAGCTCGATGGGAGGATGGAGAGCTAGGGTGTGCAGTGCGTGGGTGGGGTTGTAAATGTTACAGGGCAGGCAGAGATTTGGCCAGGGCTCAAGGTGCTTATCTAGGCACACGAGCATCTAGAAGAAAGACAGGGAACGGTGCAAAGTGTTGATATTTTGAGCGCTATTACCATTCCCAGGTTGTCCTCCGGGACCTACTTTTTTTTGTGTGTATGTTTTTTTTTAATTTGGAGAAACACAAGTTCCCCTACTCCTCATGCTCCATCCTTTTCTTCTCTTAGATCTTTAACTTGGGTAGCTGCGTCTCTAGCCTTCTTCTGATTATAATAGTATGATACAGTAATATAAATTTTAATAGGATGATATGGTAATGTAAATAATGTTAATTAAACAGTTAATTTTTTTTTAAACATTTCAGAGGGCTTGCACTTACTTTGTACGTAGGCTTTTTTGGGGAAGAAGTCAAAGGATGTTACTGGCTTTGGTCCAGTGAACTCTGACATCACTGCCCTTAGGAACTTGTACTAGGGTTCCACAGTGTTCCCACAGAGACTAGGGTGGTGAATGCTGGGAAAACCTGGGTCTGGAGGTTAATGGTTTTGATTATGAATTATGAATCATATGGGCTTTTCATGTCCCACAGTGACTTCATTTCAGAGTGACTTCATTTGCTATGGAAGTTTGGGTAGGGGAAGTAGCCAGTCTAATGTGTAAAGGGAAGGAGGTAGAAGATTGACTTAATGTATCCCTAACTCTACTTTGTACTGTTCAGGGGAACAAAAAAATCACTCTTACTGTTATCTTTTGTCCCCTCTGTTCTGTGCAATTTTAAGGTGGTATTTTTTGACTGGTTTCTGTTTCATTAGCATTTCAAATTTGCGGAGTTCTTTAGAAGATGAGTGGGACTCTTTTAGTGTGCATTCATGGGCACAGGATAATAAGTTTGTTTCAAGACTGTAAATTAGGGACGCCTGGGTGGCTCAGTCAGTTAAGAGGCTGACTTCGGCTCAAGTTATGATCTCGTGGTTCTCAGGTTCGAGCCCCGTGTCAGGCTCTGCACTGACAGCTGGGAGCCTGGAGCCTGATTCGGATTCTGTGTCTCCCTCTCTCTCTGCCCCTACTCTGCTTGTGCTCTAGCTCTCTCTGTCTCTCCAAAATAAATAAATGTTTAAAAAAAGGACTGCAAATTAACTAGTCCTGCTCTCACTTATGTGTTAAAGGACTCTGAGGAGTCCGTGTAGACAGCCTCCTTTTTAACTTCCTTGATGCCTGAATAATCTTGCTTTCTGGTGCCCTGTTCTTGAGAAATAATTTTGTAATCTTTCTTTCAGGGCCACATTTCCTGAGTAATTTGGTTATCTTTCTAATGGCATGTTATGAAAGTTGTTTTTCCCATTGACCTTGCTTCTCTTGACTTTTTGAAAAATATATCCTTTTTTGTTTTCTGAAATGGTTTTCATCTCAACCTTTGCTCTTGCCAACTTATTGATAAGAGCTCTTGAGTCAAGTGGAAGTTTTGGAGAACGTTTTGAAGTTCCGCTGTGAAGTAGGTATAGTGCCTCCAGAACGATTGTTCCTTGTTGTTGTTGCTGTTGTTTTTTAATCTATGGACTGCTTAAATTTTGTATTTAAAAAACATCACTTTAAAGCTTTGTGGTTCAGTAAATTATTAACATGTAGATTCAGTTTGGGGCTTAGCGCATATTTTACTTTTAATGTCGTAAAGCATACATACCATTTCCCACTTTGACTGTTTTTAAGTGTAGGTTCAGTGGCGCTGAGTACAATGTTGTGCACTGGTCACCACCGTCTGTCTCCAGAACTTCATCTTCCCGAACTGAAACCCTGTGTCCATTAACTAATAACTTCCCATTCCTCCCTTCCTCCATTTTATTTATTTTCTGTCTATGAATCAGACTGCTTTAGGGACCTCATGCAAGCAGAAGTATGCAGTATTTTTTCCTTTTTGATTGGCTTATTTTACTTTGCGTAATGTCTTCAAGGTTTTTCCCGTACCACAGGTCAAAATTTCCTTCCTTTTTTAAGGTTCAGTAATATTCTGTTGTGTGTAGGTCACACACATTTTATTTATCCACTTGTCCATCATGGATACTTGAGTTGCTTCCACACCATTTGACTATTGTGGATAATGCTGCTATAATCATAGGTGTACAGATATTGATTGGGAGTCCCTGTTTTCAGTTCTTTTGGGGATATACCCAGAAGTGGAATTAAACATATGGTAATTCTAGGTTTAATTTTTTTGAGGAGTCTCCATATCCACTTCCACAGTGGCTGCATCATTTTATATTGCCACCAGCACTCAATGCACAGGGGTTCCAAATTTTCCACATCCTCACCAACACTTGTTGGTTTTTAACGTTTTTGTTTTTAAATTAAAAAGAATTAGTAGTCATCCTAATGGGTGTGAAGGGGAAATCATGGTGGTTTTGCATTTTCCTGATGACCAGTGACATTGAGCATCTTTTCATGTGCTTAGTGGCCATTTGCATATCTGCTTTGGAAAAATGTGTGTTCAGGTTCTTTGCCCGTTTTTTAATTGTGCCGTTGCTGGCGGTTGAGTGGTAGGAGTTCTTCGTATATTCTAGGTTATCAATTCCTTATGAGATAACATGATTTGAAAATACATTTTCCCATTCTTTGGGTTGTCTTTTTTTCCTGTTCCTAGTATCCTTTGATGCACAATGTTTTTACTTTTGATGAAGTGTATGTGGTTTAAGGGTCTGACTTCCTTTTTTTTCTTTGCATGTGGGTATCCAGTTTTCACAACACTATTTGTTGAAAAGACAGTCTTTCCCTCCATTAAATGGTTTTGGCACTGTTGTTGAAATTATTTGACCATATATTGAGGGTTTAGTTCTGGGATTGGCATTCTTTTCACTTGGTCTATATGTCTGTCTTTATGCCAATACCGCATTCTTTTGTTTAGCTTTGTAGTAAGTTTTGAAATTGGGAAGTGTGGGACCTCCAACGTTCTTTTTTTTTGCAAGATTGCTTTGGCTATTCAAGATCCCTTGAACTTCCATATGAATTTTAGGATGGCCTTTTCTATTTCCTCCAAGATTGTTGTCGAGATTTTGATAGGCATTATTTTGAATTGATAGATTATTTTTGGGTGGTATTGACATTTGAACAGTATTGAGTCATCAGTGAACACAGGGTGTCTTTCCATTTATCTGTGTCTTCTTTAATTTCTTTCAGCAATGTTTTGTAGTTTCGAGTACAGTAGTCCCTCTTTTTCTGTGGTTTTGCTTTTCATGGTTTCAGTTACCCATGGTCAAGTATGGTCCAGCAGTAGGTGATCCACCTCCTGACACATCATCAGAAGGTCAGTAGTAGCCTAATGCTGCTTCCCTATGCGTACCTCATTCACCTCCCTTCGTCTCATCGTGCAGGCATTTTATTATCTCCCATGGTCACAAGAAGAAGAGTGAGTACTGTGTAGTAAGATATTTTGTGTGTGTGTGTGTGTGTGTGAGAGAGAGAGAGAGAGAGAGAGAGAGACACCACATTCACATAACTTTTATTATTATAGTTTACTATTACAATTGTTCCATTTACTCATTAGTTATTGTTGTTAATCTCTTACTGTGCCTACTTTATAAACTGAACTTCATCATAGGTATGTATAGGGAAAACCAGAATATACATAGGGTTTGGTACTATCTGTGGTTTTAGGCATGTATTGGGGGTCTTGGAATATGTTTCCTGTGCATAAGCGGGGACTGTATTCAACCCATGTCTCCTTGGGTTAGTTTATTCCTAAGTATTTTATTTTTTTAACTACTATTGTAAATGGGATTGTTTTTATAATTTCTTTTCCACGTTGTTCACTGTTAGTGTATAAAAATGCAGCTGATTTTTGCATGATTATGTATCCTGCAACTTTGCTAAATTTGTTTATTAGTTCTAATAGTTGTGTGTGTGTGTGTGTTTGTGTGTCTGTGTAATCTTCAGGATTTTCTACCTATAAGGTCATGTCCTCTGCAAACAGATATTTTTTTCTCCTTCTTTTTGGATGCCTTTTATTTCTTTTTCTTGCCTAATTGCTCTGGTTAGGAGTTCTAGTACTATTTTGAGTAGAAGTGGTGAAAGCAGACATTTTTGTCTTATTCCTGACCTTAGAGAAAAGGCTAGCAATCTTTCACAGTTGAGGGTTCCCCCCCATTCATGCTTTTATTTACGCCTTTGGCTGAGGAGGCAAACTAGTTAAGTGAGAAAAGTTAAAATAGTACTGAAATTGTGAACTTATTTGTGAACTGTAAATTCTTATGAAATTAGTTTCTATAAAGGAGGCTGCCCAAAGATGTAAGCCAGAATAAATGGGTGGAGCTCCTTCATGGTTTTAGAAATAGCTGAGGGTCTGAAAAACCAAAGAGGCGTTTTTACCTTTTCAGTCTGTGCAAGCACATCGGTTTGCATTTACACGTATTTTTACCCTTATACTGTAAATGTATCTGAATATATACTGTTTGGTATAGGGCTGAGGGAATAGCCGTAGAGAGAACAGAGGGAAGCACTATCTGTAGACAGTTTGGGCTGTGTGCTAGTTGCCTTTATTGGGCTTCTGCCTATAGTGTAATCACAGTAATGGCAGCAGTAATAGCTACTGCACCAGATCCTGCCCCAGCCATATTAGACTCCTGAAGCCTCACATCACTGTATGAGGTGCAGACTTTAGCGTACTCTTGTTACAGGTAAGAAATCAGTCCTCAGAGGTCAAGGTGAGGGTCCCAAGCTATTTGTGGCAGTGCCAGGTTTGAAACCAAGTCTGATTGTACATATACAGCTCTGCAACTTTCCCCTAATTTGTTGTCTTTGTTTTGTTTGTTTGATTTTTAATTCTGCAACCATACCTTAAGCTCCTTTATTTATTTTTTGAAGTTTTTTTTTAAGGTTATTTATTTATTTTTGAGAGAGAGAGAGAGAGAGAGAGAGAGAGAGGGAGAAACGCATGAGCATGAGCCCAGGGAGGGACAGAGATAGAGGGAGAAAGAGAATCCCAAGTAGGCTCCATGCTGTCAGCACAGAGCCTAACACGGAGATTGATCCCATGAACTGTGAGATGGTGACCTGAGCTGAAACCAAGAGTTGGACGCTTAGCTGACTGAGCCATCCAGGCACCCCTTAAGCTCCTTTAAATATGGACCTGGGGCACCTGGATGGCTCAGTCAATTGAGCATCTGCCTTATGCTCAGGTCATGATCTCACGGTTCTTGAGTTCGGGCCCGGCTTTGGGCTCTGTGCTGACAGCTCAGAGCCTGGAGCCTACTTGGGATTCTGTGTCTCCCTTTCTCTTTCTCTCTGCCCTTTCCCCATTTGCACTGTGTCTGTCTCTCTCAAAAATAAATAAATATTTTAAAAAATTACTTATTTATTTATTAAATGTTTTATTTATTTTTGAGAGAGAGAGACAGACAGTCAGACCGCGTTAGCAGGGGAGGGTCAGAGAGAGAGGGAGACACAGAATCCGAAGCAGGCTCTAGGCTCTGAGCTAGCTGTCAGCCCAGAGCCTGATGCAGAGCTTGAATCCACAAACTGTGAGAACGTGACCTGAGCCGAAGCTGGGCACTCAACCGACTGAGCCACCCAGCCGCCCCTAAAAAAACATTTAAATATGGGCCTGGGCTCATTGTAGTCAGTACCAGGAAAGTGCTGATCATCTAATAAATTAAGGTAGAATCCTTCATATATATTCTTTGGTTGGTTGATTTGATCTCTGAAATGCTGATATCACTTCTCTGGCCAGTCTCTCTCTTTCTTTTTCTTTCTTTCTCTCTCTCTCTCTCTCTCTCTTTTAATATTTTTAACATTTATTCATCTTCCAGAGAGAGAGAGCGAGAGAGCGAGGGCAAGAGAGCGCTAGCGAGCAGGGGAGGGGCAGAAAGAGGGAGACACAGAATCCGAAGCAGGCTCCAGGCTCTGAGCTCTGAGCACAGAGCCCGACATGGGGCTCGAACTCACAAACTCTGAGATCATGACCTGAGCCGAAGTTGGATGCCTAACCAACTGAACGACTGAGCCACCCAGGCGCCCCTGGCCAGCCTCTCTCTTAGCACCGTCTCTTTGTGCTTGATTTTCTTTAAAGGCAAGAGAGGGCTGTGCTGAAATTGAGCCAGGACTTTGTATCATTAACACCCCTTTAGAGGGAGAGGAGAGCTGTTTATTGGTAGAACTTCTACCCAGAATAGAAGCCTTTTAATTGAGAATTAGTGACCACTAAATATTATTCATTGTTATTATTACTGTGTTAGTGCATAGATCATGCTGACATTTGGTTAACTCAAGCAACTCTATATTAAGCAGTAAGGACAATAATATAATGAGTTATTATCATGCATAATGCTCTCATTGTAATGAGTGGTTTGAAAGATATTATCACATTTAATCCTAAGCAGATGAGGTAACTGAGACTCAAGTAAGTTAAGTGACCTGCTCAGGGTTGCCTAGCTAGACTATTCCATCCAAAGCAGGGCTCTCGTGTTTTTCTCCATCCCAGGATCTGTCCTCTTGTCATACATACATACATACATATGTATATATTTATTTGTTTGTTTCCTCAAAGAAGGCAGGGGCCCCATCTGGCATCACAGCTGTAACCTCAGTGCTTAGAATCTGGTACGTAGTAGGAGCACAGTAAGCATAAAGCTGGGAATCTCAAAGTAGATTGTATGGTTCCAAGTTCAGGGCTGTATCACAGTTGTCTTTTGGGGTTAAAAAAATAATTAGAAGGCACCAAGAAAACAAAGAAGTGGTTAGATCTTGCTACTCTTCCCTTGGACATAAAGGTTTAAACTCATTGATTAAAAACACCTTTTTACAGGGCGCCTGGGTGGCTCAGTCAGTTGAACATCCAACTTTGGCTCAGGTCATGATCTCATGGTTTGTGAATTCCAGCCCTGCATTAGGTTTGCTGCTGTCAGCACAGAGCCAGCTTTGGGATCCTCTGTCCCCCCCCCCCCCCATCTCTGACCCTTCCCTGCCCACACACACTCTCTCAAAGAATTAAAAAAATAAAGCCAACAAAAACCTTTTTACCTTTTTATTGAAGTATAGTATATGTTTATTATTTTTTTAAAAAGTTTATTTATTTGAGAGAGAAAGCAAGAAAGAGCACCCAGGTGTGTGCATGAGCACAGGGAAGGGGCAGAGAGAGAGGGAGAGAGGGAATCCCAAGTAGGCTCTGCACTGTTAGTGCACAGAGCCCAACACAGGCCTTAACCCACGAACCCCGTGAGTTCATGACCTGAGCCAAAATCAAGTCAGATGCTTAACCAACTGAGCCACCCAGGCGCCTCTTGAAGTATAGTATACATTTAGAAAAGTGCACCTAATCATATGTATATTACTCAGAGTATTTCCAGAAACTGAACACATTTGTGTAATCAGGACCTAAAAAAACCCGAACGTTGTTAGCACCTCACACATCCTCCGGTGCTCTCCCCCTCCCATCACACACGCACAGAATAACCGCCATCCTGCCTCCTAAAAGCAGAAGTTGGTTTTGCCTTTTTAAAAAACCTTAATATAAGTGGTATTTGTAACCCACAAAATGGCATTTTGTGCCTGTCTTCTTATGTTTGTGCATTTCTGTATTGTTGTGGATATATTCGTTTTCCTGGCTGAGCAAAGACTGTTCCGTTATGTGAACTCATACCAGTCTGTCTTGTTGAAGGACATTTGGGTAGTTCTGAGTTTTTGTCTAATATGAACAGTACTGCTGTGAATATTCTAGTACATGTCTTTTGGTGAATGTTTTGTATACATATCTGAACCCTCTGGATTTTAAATTAAGAATAGGATACATATTTAAAAATTATTTTAGTTCCGTATTGTAATTAAGTAAGGGAGAAGGCTAGGGAGGGAAGAAAGAAGAGGGTAAAGAGGGAGAGAAGGGAGGCAGAAAGACAATATGAGGGGGAGATAAAATCAAGGAAGAGGAAAAGAATATAGAGAAGAAAGGGTGAAGAGAAACAGAGGCAAGCATACAACCCTTGAGAGGGGCCCCTAAACACAATGTCCTAAAAAACCCTGTCCCAATCTTGAGATTGGCTTCAAGGTATTATCATTTCCTGAAATGTGCCTCTGTCTACACCCCATCAGCACCTCTCCGAGGCTCTCTGGCCTCCAGTCTGCTTGTTTACCTCTGTCTATGTGGTGGATTCAGGTCTCTAAACAGATGACTATTGTATATACTTTTTTTCTATGAAGAAATGAATGTTGCTTTTGTGAATAGTATAAAGCTCTTTTTTCATACGCTGTCTTTGCCCTCAGTAGATCTGTGAGAATGCTTTTATAACCTCCCTTAAAATTTCTTTTAAACACATGAAGACAACATAAGTCTCAGAGAGACTGAGCATCTCATCCAGGGATGCTTAGCTGACAAGTGGTGGAGGCCAGGACTGGATCCCAGGATTGGATCCCAAGTCTGTTCTATCAGATGTTATATACTTTTTCAAGAGGGCATTGGCCAGGAAAAGATAGGAGTCACTTGTTAATACAGTATACTGTGGAATGGGTTTTCTAGCTATATTTGTGGAACACCTTTAGATATGGACATAAAAAAGCCTCAGTTACTGGCTAGCATTCAGATAGAAATTTGTTAGGCGATTGAGACTAAAACTTACACATCAGGAATAGTTCAGTTTTAGAGTGCATTCAGAAAAAGTAGCTATCTAAAATAGCAGTATTTTCTAGGCAATAATTTACTACAAATGGGCTAGATCCCAGATCATTTGACAAGAGTTTGTAGATGCCTGCAAATTAAAGACTGAGGGGAGGTAATACAATTTCATAGTTGGTACTTGGACAGAAATCCAACACATGTATTTATTTTACGGTGTTGTTGAATAACTCTTTGACCTAAATGATCACACTCCATTTATTTATATTTTACATTATTTAAGTCATTGAAGAGTTGGAAGCTTAGATGATGTTGCAAATCTTAACTGAAAGTGTATGATTATTGGCATTGTGGAATAATTTCTTATAGCACATTGCTGTGTATTTATTTACTTTTTCCTAAGAATATTACATAATGCTTTTATGTACTAAAAATATCTTTAGGAATTATTTATTGGTAGGTTTTTATAAATATATATATCAAGTCCCTCTTTATACATGTTTATGTAAGAAATAAAAGAATGTGTAAGGCTGAAGGCAATTCTGGGGACCAAAATAGTTAAAATGGAGAATTGAAAGTGTGAGGTGGGGGGGGGGGTTGGCAGAATTGCTTAGATAGACAGCCTTTAAGTATGCATGGAGGCCTGGCATTTAAATCTGTGCTGTACAATCTCTAGACTTTCTTAAAAATTATGACTGACTGCCATGGATTGTGCCAGCTGTCCTGTTGCAAGATTGGGTGACCCCTCTCAACTAGATCATCAAATTAGTTAATATCCTCTTACAGGGAATGAGTCCAAGAATATGTTGGAGCTACATCTGGGTGCAGATGAAGTAGTGTTGCAAATTCTGAGCAGTCAGATAATCTGATGATAAATGTTAAGCAATGAACTGTGTTGATACTACTGACAGTTTAGCAGAGATATCAAAAGAACAGTTGAACAAATTAATAGGGTTTGTTACTGCGGTGGGGAGACCAAGGTGAATAGAGAGAATGGGAACATCAAAGTAGAGCAATTTATCTTCCTATCCAAGGACCTTCAACATGTAAAGGATCTTTTGAGAAGTTTTCTCAAATCATCTATGGTGAAAGATAAGAGTTTAAAGATTTTTCTAATCGGTTACCAACAGATACTTTTGTAAAATATACTAGAAATGAATTACTAGAAAAATGAAATAAAAAAGACATGAGCTACAAGGCCGGGTTTTAAAATATTAGATTCATCAGACTTAAAACGGGTCTTACATATTGCTGTAAAAGTTTCTTATTCTCAGTTTCTCTGCTTATTACGGATTACTAACAGCTTATAGTGTAGCACCAGCCCATGAATCCTACTTTGAGCAGCACTGTTCTAGAAGAGTTTCTGTATTCTAACAGCCCAGAAGTTGGCCTTTGTAGAATTTTGTTTGAGAGTAGAGATAGCACTACATTAGTGATAAGTGATTCCTAACTACACATTGGATAATCTGAGCTATTGCTTTTTTTCTTTTTAAACAAATGTGGTAGAACAAATATGGTAGTTGGTTGTAAGGATGAAGACTTCTCTCAAAATTACTAAACTTTTCAGTCAGTTGGGTCAGGAAAAACTGAGAGAGCATCATTACTTTGTGTAATCTGCTTGTATACCAAAGAAGCTTGACTTGAGTAAGGAGAGAATGTTGACAGTACAGTCTTTTCTGGGTGGGCATTCTCCCTTTATTCATGCACATTTAAATTTTTTTAATGTTTATTTTTGATACAGGTATTTATTTTTGAGAGAGAGAGAGAGCATGTGTGAGCAGGGGAGGGGCAAAGAGAAGGGGAGACACAGAACTAGATGCAGGCTCCAGGCTCAGACCTGTCAGCACAGAGCCTGACGCAGGGTTCAAACCCACGAACTGCGAGATTATGACCTGAGCCAAAGTCGGATGCTTAACCAACTGATCCACCCAGGCGCTCCTATTCATGTGCATTTTAGAGCTCAAACATTGTTTTGCTATTTGCTTATTAGAGCTGTATACAGATTTATATTTCTAAGTTGGTGAACATTTTGTATCAGGTCAGTGACTTAGGTGGTATTTCAGGTTTCCTGTAATTGTAACTGATGAAGATTTAGTGACTATGCTAGGCACATGAAGTCAACTTTTTTCATATTGTTTTTGTTAAAATGTTGTCATCTGCCCTTTCAAGTTGGTTTTATGTAGTTTGTGGGTAGAATTCATTTCTTTTTAAAAACTTAATAAAGAACTGGTGTTGGCTTTAGAATTCATGTTATAATATAGCATGGTCTTAATCTATCTGAGAATTACAGAATTTCAGGATTAGAGGCATTAAACTCTAATGACCACCATGTGTTAAATGAGCCCCTTCTAGGCTTCCCTGACAAGTGACTGTCGAGGCTGCTTCTGAGTATCTTGTTCCAGGGAAGTCCCCTGAAGCCCAAGGCTGCTTGTTGGGCCACTTGACAGCGTTAGAAAGGGCTTTCCTATATTGACTGAAACCTTTTTGTGTCACTTCTACCTTGCGGCGCGATGTAGAACAAGCTGAATCAATCCCCCTTGTGATAACACCTCAGGTAAATGAAGATAGCTGTCATGGGTTGTATTTTTCTCTTCCCCAGGCTAACATGGAGTCTTTGCTCATAACCATGTAATTTGTGTCCTTTCAACAGCTCTGCTGGCTTCTCAGTGAGCTTCAGTTAGTCTCTATCCTTCTTAAAGTGTAACACCTAGAACTGAATGAAGTGGAAAAAAAATAAATAAAAAAGGAGAGGATCCGTACGGTTTACTTGGAGAAATGTTAGTAATCAGAAAAGCAAATAGCAGGCTAATGCGTACATTTCTGGGAAAAAAGAATAAATAACATTTCCCATTACATGCAAAAAAATCAAGAATTCTACATATTTTATAGAGGATCCCGAGAACAAATTAAATTGAGAGTATCATTTTAAAGAACAATAAGCCTTATGCCAGCTCACCACAAAACATTGATCTGCTTGCAGGCTCTTCTTGCTCTCACACTTAGACAACCCATTGTGATACTTTTTTCTTTGTTCTCCTTGGGGTCTCCTGCTCTGTAACAGGAGGAGCATTATAGGCTCCATTAGATTTGCTTTAGAACCTAGGAAAATCATTTTACTGCCAGATTCCATCTCTCGCTGGTTGGACTACCTCTGTGAATCTTTGTCTGTAGAATGAAAAAGGCATAGTAGTGTGGTGAGGGGGTCAATTGGAAGTCTTTTTTTTTTTGTTTTCTTTAATATTGAAAATTATTGCCCAAGTGAATTAAGGGTTTCATGAACATAGTATTTGAGATGGACTCTCCTCCATATTTTTGACTTTGCAATTTGTGCTTTTGAATAATCATAATAGTAAGTACTTACTATGTGCTAGGCACTGTTGTAAATACTTGAGGTGTACCAAGTCACTGGATCCTTATATAACAACTCCATGAAGTGGGGCTATTACCTCCATTTTATGGATGAGGAAGCTAAAGAAGAGACATATTATTTAACTTGCACAAGGCTGGAAAATTCATAGTGTATAACAATAGTATCTCAAGCAGCAGTCTAAGAAAAACATTCCCCCAGACCACTGAAAACCCAAAAATACATGGATACATTTATTTATTCTGTTATCCTGTAGTTCCAGACATGCTCATATAGCAGATATCTTTTCATAATCACTTAAGTAGAAAAATTTGAGGATTTAAAAAATGTTTCTTCCATCATTAGAAAGCACCTTTCACCAACAGCAAAGACAATCTATTAATTCCCTTCTTACCTTCTTTTCCACTCCTCCATTCTCTCTCTTTCCCATTTTTACCTCCACCTTTTCATCTTTCCACTATAGCTCATTCTTCCACCTTTTTTGTTTCTTCTCCCTATTCTTTCCCCCACCTCTACCAGTTTTCTATCTATGCTTTTCTGTACGCTGTGCCTTTGTACTGTTTATATTCACTCAAATATATTTTTCATAAGAAAAGCATATACTGACCGGCGCTTGGGTGGCTGTGTCCATTAAGTGTCTGACTTTGACTCAGGTCAGGATCTCGTGGTCCATGCATTCCAGCCCCGGTTGGGCTCTGTGCTGACAGCTCAGAGCCCGGAGTCTGCTGTGGATTCTGTGTCTCCCTCTCTCTCTGCCCTTCTCCTGCTTGTGCTCTGTCTCTTTCTCTCTCAAAAATAAACATTAAAAAAAGAAAAAAAAAGAAAAAAAGAAAAGCGTATACTGAGCTTTTAGTGTGAGGCATTGTGGAGCTACAAACATAAATGCAATAAGTAACATGAAAGCCAGTAAGGGAATGATCACAACTCTGCTAGTTCATTCCCTTGAGAATCTGAGCTACGTGCCAAGATACTTCCCAGTCCTTCCCTGCAAGGAGCAGGAATTTGAGTTTGGGATTTAGATACATAATACAGAAATGGTATAAAATATAAAGCCCCCAGAATTCAGAGAATTGGGAATACATCCATTTAGGACATGTCGTGGGTCAAGGAATGAAAATGGTGACCTAAAAAGTTTACAGGAACATTTTTACCAAACGAATTCAGTGTTTAGTATAAAAATTACCTTTTATAAAATGTTGCACATTAAATGTATAGAAATAGTATGTAAGTTCACCTTGTTCCTAGAAATTTCTTATACTATTTATTAATGAAAGAATTACCAGGGTGCTTAGGTAGCTGTTGGTTGAGCTTCTGACTCTTGATTTTGACTCAGGTCATAATCCCAGGGTCATGGGATTGAGCCCTGTGTTGGACTCTGTGCCAAGTGTGGAGCCTGCTTAAGATTTTCTCTTTACCTCTCTCGTTGTGCCCCTCTCCCCTGCGTAAGTGTGCTCTCTTTCTCTCTCTTTAAAAAAAAAAAAAAGAATTACCAACATTCCCACAATTGGAATAGGAATCAGTCCAGGATATTTATGTAATTTGTTTTGACTTTGACGTGACCTTGGAGTGTGCTTGTCATCTGCAGTTCCGCTTGTTCACCTGTACTATTTATGGGGCAGTAATCCGGTGCTGCTGTGTGCCAGCAGGTGGGCTGTGGGGCACTGAGGGATCTAAGGTTTAATTTACTCGGTTTCATTACAGAGCTTTCAATCTGGCTGAGTATCTGTCTTCCTTGGTTTTGTCCCCATTTGGAGACAGCTGTAAGTAAATATTTTCATTCCCCTACCTACCAGATCTAACTCATTCTTAGAGGCCAGTTGTATTCCAGGGAACCTTCCTTGATTACCCTGGCTAAAAGTGGTTTCTCCGCTCTGGCAACTTCTATTGTGCTTTTTTTCTTTAACCACTAATTTCGCAATTAATCATGTTAATTGCTTTGTGACTTGTATCTATTGTTGTCTTGAGTTGTTATTTAAATTGTGCTTATTTGACTTTCATGGGTTTGATTTTTGTCTTCTGATTTATAGTTGGAGGTTCTTATGAGTAGAGACTCCTTTCTGTACTCTTATAGCAGTGGTCGGTAAACTTTTTTCGATTATGCACCTCAATTTAATTATGAACCCTCAATACGTGTATACTTAATTATAAAACATGTTTATAAGTTATAAAACATATATGATATAAATTAAAAAGAATGAGATAAGATAAATAAGCAATATTGTAAAAGTAACTCATATTACATATAATAGGGTATTTTCCCCTGTCATACCTGAAAAAGAAATTTGCAAAACTATATGGATACTAATGAAAGAAATGCAACATTGGCTGTATACACAATGTCATAAGACCAGTTTTTAATCACACTTGGTAGCATTGGTCTGATTTTAACCACTCTGATGGGTGTGTTGTCGTGCCTCCTAGTAGATTTAACTTGCATTTCTCTAGTGATTAGTTATGTTAAGCACCTTTTCATGTTTATTGGCCATTTGGATCCCTTTTTATGAAGTATTCCTTCAGGTCTACTAAC
Organism: Cryptoprocta ferox; assembly: GCA_028646485.1. NCBI lineage: Eukaryota > Metazoa > Chordata > Mammalia > Carnivora > Eupleridae > Cryptoprocta > Cryptoprocta ferox. The sequence continues at coordinate 111,329,494 of CM053576.1, read as the reverse complement.
ATGTCTTTTTCTTATCAATTTATAGGACTTCTTTATATATTTTAATATCCATTTTATATGTTGTAAATATTTTGTCTCACCTGTGGTTTGTCCTTTCACTCTTTTTTTTTAATGTTTTATTTATTTTTGAGAGAGAGAGAGAGAGAGAGGCAGAGAGAGAGAGAGGCAGCGTGAGCAGGGGAGGGTCAGAGAGAGAGGGAGACACAGAATCCAAAGACAGGCTCCAGGCTCTGAGCTAGCTGTCAGCACGGAGCCCAATGCGGGGCTCGAACCCACGAACCGTGAGAATACGACCTGAGCTGAAGGTAAACTCTCAGCTGATTGAGCCACCCAGGCGCCCCTGTCCTTGCACTCTTTAATGGCTTTTTTGTTATTGTTGAACATAAAATCTAATATTAATATAATCCGATTACCCATCTTTTCTTTCATAGTAGTACTTTTTGGGAATTTTTGTCCACCAAGTTCTTTTTTTTTAAATGTTTATTTTTGATTTTTGAGAGGGAGAGACAGAGTGCAAGCTGGGGAAGGGCAGAGAGAGAGAGAGAGAGAGAGAGAGAGACATAAAATCTGAAGTGGGGTACAGGCTCTGAGCTGTCAGCACAGAGCCTGATGCAGGGCTTGAACTCATGAACCATGAGATCACAGCCTGAGCCAAAGTCAGACGCTTAACCGACTGAGCCACCCAGGCGTCCCTGTCCACCAAGTCCTTGAAGATATTCTATTTACCCAATTAACCCTCGCCCATTATCTTCTAAAATATTTTGCTTTTGCTTTTCCCAGTCAGCGCTTCAGTTCACTTGGACTTGATGTTGTCAATGGTATGAGGTAGGGCTCAGGTTTCATATTTTTCCTGTAAGTATATCCAGTTGACTCAGCACCATCTGTTGAAAACAATTTCCTTTCATTACTGCTGTGCAGAGATGCCTCTATCATAAATTAAGTGTCCAGATGTCTGAGAATCTGTCTTTCAACTCTACTCTGTCTTTGTCTATCTTTGTATCAATATTAATATTTTAGTTAGTAAGATTTATAATAATTTTTGATATCCAGTAATTTCTCTTATTAAGCTTTTTCCTTATTGTGGTAGAATATACATAAAATTTATAATTTTAGCTATTTTTTCCTATTTATTTTTTTATGTAATTTATTTTTTAATTTACATCCAAGTTAGTTAGCATATAGTGCAACAATGATTTCAGGAATAGATTCCTTAATGCCCCTTACCCATTTAGCCCATCCCCCGTCCACAACCCCTTCAGTAACCTTCTGTTTGTTCTCCATATTTAAGAGTCTCTTATGTTTTGTCCCCCTCCCTGTTTTTATATTATTTTTGATTCCCTTCCTTTATGTTCATCTGTTTTATATCTTAAAGACCTCACATGAGTGAAGTCATATGATACTTGTCTTTCTCTGACTTATTTCGCTTAGCATAATACCCTCTTCCATCCACGTAGTTGCAAATGGCAAGATTCCATTCTCTTTGATTGCCGAGTAATACTCCATTGTGTATATATACCACATCTTCCTTGTCCATTCATCTGTTGATGGACATTTGGGCTCCTTCCATACTTTGGCTATTGTCGGTAGTGCTGCTATAAACGTTGGGGTGCATGTGCCCCTTCAAAACAGCACACCTGTATCCCTTGGATAAGTACCTAGTAGTGCAATTGCTGGCTCGTAGGGCAGTTCTATTTTTAATTTTTTGAGGGACCTTCATAGTGTTTTCCAGAGTGGCTGCATCAGTTTGCATAATTTTAGCCATTTTTAAGTGTACAGTTCATAGCATTAAGTACAGTCACGTTGTTGTGCACCCATCACCATCTATCTCCAGAACTTTCCTCTTGCAGAATTGAAACTCTGTACCCCTTAAATACTGTCTACTTCCCTCCTCCTTTCAGCCCTTGGCAACTACCGTTCCGCTTTCTGTCTCTTTGAATTTGTTAACTCCAGGCACCTCATATGGATGGAATTGTACAGTATTTGTCCTTTTGTGACTGGCTTGTTTCACTTAGCGGAATATCTTCAAGGTTTGTCTGTGTTGTAGCATGTATCAGAATTTCTTTCCTGTTTAAGGCTATTGAATAATATCCCATTATACGTATATGTCACATTTTGTTTATCCATTTGTCAGTCTCGATTGACACTGGGTTATCAGTTTTTGGCTATTGTGTATAATCCTATCAAGTTTTACTTCTTCAAGAGAATATGGTCTATTCTTGGTTCTTGGCATTCCATTTACATTTTAAAATCTCCCTTTCAGGTGCCAGATCAATAACGGAGAACCGACATCTTTTCATTATGTAATCTTTAATTTATGAACATATCTGTGTTCATTTATTCATTTTATTTTCTCCTAATAACAGTTTTCTACATAAAGATCTTGCACATCTTTTGTGACATTTATTTCTATGTATTTGATAGTTTGATGTTACTTTTGATGGCATCTTTCTAAAAGTTTTTATTTTTTAACGGTTGTTGATGGTGTATAGATGTACATACACAGTCTACAGTTGATTTTTGTGTATGTCCTTTGTTTAGCAACTTTGCTAAGCTCACATATTTCTAATGCGTATAAAGTCTTAAAAAGTTTTCTGTATGCAAGGTCATATCTTCATGTAAATATAGTTTTATTTCGTCCTTTCCAATGTATATATACACGCTCATTTCGCCATGCTACTCTGTACTTGATAGGACTGCCGGTACAATGTTGAATTAAAGTGTCAGAGTGGATGTCATCTCATTCTGTCTCAAAGGGAACAATGTAACATTTTGTTATTCAATGTGATATTGTTGTATGTTTTTTTTTGGTAGATGGCCTTTATCATATTAAGGAAGTTACTTTTTTATCCTTCTTTGCAAAGAGTTTTTAAAATCATGAATGGATGTTTAATTTTATCAAATACTTATCCAGTACTAATTGAGATAATCCTATTAATTTTCTCTTTTATTCTGTTAACAGAGTGAATTAAAAGCACCTATTAGAGAAGAAGAAAGGTTGAACATTAATGAGCGGAGCATCATTTCAAAATATTAAGATTTCCCCCCCCTCCTAGTTCACTGTTGAAAATAGTGTGTGAGCCTATCGTTCCTACTGGAATCATACTGTAATTTAAACCACATTTTTGTTATTGTTATAGGAACACCTACTAACATTTAAAAATATTCACTCCTTTAGAGTTGAAGTCTATCATTTATAAATGGAGATATAGCATATAAACTGGGAATAGCAAAGGATGCCACATGAACTGGCAAATACATGTTTTTTTGAATATTTTAATTTTATAATTTTTAAAACATTCTGAGCTGAGTCACATATTTTGGTGGTGGCATTTTGGAATCGTCTGCTAAGAATTGGATCCATCACTTTCTAGTAGGACCTAGAAATAGATTTCAGGCTTTAGAGACGTAGAGGATATATGTGGTGTATCGAGAACATTGTATGTCATCAAGCAAATAGTGCCATTCTTCTGAATGTTGTAAAAAATCTTTCTCAGTGCAATTTTATTGCCTTCTCTTACCAATTTTAATTCATGAGTTTCCTTGTAGAAAGGCCTCAACTTGACCTAGTGGGTTTTGATGTAGTCAACTAGATGGGCCATAATTCCCTTTTAAGGCTGAGGGTGTAAAAGTCTGTGAATCAGAAGGTCAAATGCCTTTGTGAATAAAAATTCCTATTTTATAGATTACTTAGTAGGTGTTCACATAGCCTGTGGCAGTCTTCTAGCTTCTTTGCTGCTGCCTTTCAGTCTATAAGCCATGATAATTTTGAAATTGCTTTGGTCTGAGTGGAATCATTGATGATAGAGTTAGTTCAGAGAAAATAAATTCTGTATAATGAAGAGATGGTGAATATGAGCCAACAAGAATTCACTCTACCTTGTGACTTGAGAGTCATTTACCAAGCAGTTATTGGTCTTTGAGCCTATTTTATTTCACAGTCACCTGTGATTTTAGGTTGCCAAAGCTGAAGACTTCCTTCTCAGCTGATGTTGAATATTGTTGGTTAAGCACAAACGTCATTATCAAGAAAACAGGAAGCTATGTAGGAGAACGTGCCAAATGGTAAATTAATAGTGTAGAGGAAACTGATGCAGACTCAGGGAAGGAACCCTGGACTCTTCTACTTTGTTCTTTTTAGATGGCTTGGAGAGTAAAATGGTTTAAATCATTCTTCCCTCCCCCCCCACCCCAGAAAGCAGATCAAATAATAGGTTTAGTATTATATTGCAAAGCATATATTTTACATCTTGCATTATCTTAAAAATGCTATTATCTTCACGGTTGTAGAATATCTTTGTATAACTTTGTTAATCCAGATTAATTCCTGGCTATCACTAAAATCATATAAACTGTAGGGAAATTGCCAACTTTTCCTGTTTATAGTGATACCTTAATAATTTGAGTCAGATCTCAGGGGCTATGAGCAAGTAATAACTTAAAAATGTTTCAAATCCAAATTTACTTTCACTGTTTATTTAAAGAGTTTGCTAAATAAGTCGAGTGTTACCATTGTAGAGCCTTTTAAAATCAAATTAGGTCCTGTTCCCTCTTTTGCATCATTGATTTATGTATATATACTTATTACTGCTAAATCACTTTCTTTTCACTAAAGCTGGTAGGGTAGAACACTGTTTTTGGCAACAGTTTGTTAGCCTTTACTTTTTATTATTTTAGGCACTTAATAAAATGGCATTTATTGACAGATTTATATATCACACTTTTTACTAATTCTGATGGTTTCCCCTTTAAATATTGAGAGGTGATTTGGAGTGGTATTTAAGGAAATGGGCCCCGGAGCCAGACATCCTGGGTTTGGGTCCAGTCTCTGTCCCTAACTAGCAAGATACTCATCTTCCCTGTGCCTCATTTCCTCATCTGTAAAGTGGAGGTAATAATAGTATCTATTTCTGAAGGTTGCTGTGGGTTTAAATAGTTCAATCTAATTAAAGAATTTAGAATAGTACCTGCGACATAGCAAATGCTCAACAAATGTTAGTTCTTGTTGTTATTATTTATTGCGAAAATAGAGTAATTTTAGGAATGACTTTAAATATAAATTGTGGGTCACGTGTGCAGCTATTCAAAGGGAGGACCTCTTGCAAATAATCACACTTTTATCTTAAAGGTGAGGATAAGAGTATCTTAATTCCAGTTAAATCACTGTTTTTTTGTCATGAAAACAGCACAAGACGGGGGGTCAGTTTATACATTCAGTCAGCAAACCTTTATCTCCATATGTAGTTGTTGGACTGTCCACATGCTGGACACCAGTGCTAGATGCTGGAGATTTACAGATGATTGAAGGATGCCTGGGTCAGGCAGACTTAAGATGTGGCCAGAGTGCTCTGGGAGTGCTTTCCTGTCCCAGTGCGCTCACTGAGTAACTGTGAGACCCTTGGCCTTCCCTGTCATCATCTGTAAAATGACAGTTGCTAAGTTTAGTTTATGATGATAAGTATATACTAAAATGTCATCAGTGCTGGATGCTTAGTACTGTACTAGATGCTATACTAGGACATTTAAAAAGAAGTATAGAACAGTTTTAGCACCAAGAATCTTATCACCTGGTTGGGAAGACAAACCACAATTGGAAAATAGATAAATAATAATCTTGGGAGTCATGTGATTAGATGTAAGCTAAGAGCTGTTAGGGATGAGAGTATGTGGGGGTTGTTATGCTTAGCATTTTACTGTATGTGTGGTTAGCTGGCTCTAAGTTCTGTAATAAGGCACTATTCTGCCTGTTCTGATGCTATCAGGAATTCCCACTTGAAAGTTCCCACACACATAATCTGCAGAATGTGGTAGTTTAACTCCCCTTGTTCTCTCAGGTGTTAAACTTTGAAATAGTGCATTCCCAGCATATTAAGGTGATTAGAATTTAGTAGAAGATACATTTTTAGAGCATAGTTCTTCATCTAAAAACTTTTTTTTTCAATATAATGCCAAAATTTTTTTTGCTGTTGTTGTTCTCATTACTGCTGTGTTCTGTGCACTTAGCATAGTGCCTGACAAATGATAAGCACTCAGGAAATACAGTTGAGGGACAAATTTGAAATTACATTTTGTTGTCAACAATTTTTAATCATTTAAAATTATCTTATTATTGGAATACTGCTTTTTTGAAGTTTATTTATTTTGAGAGAGAAGGGGAGAGAGCGAGCGAGCAAGCATGGTGTGGGGAGACAGAGAGAGAGAGAATCCCAAGCAGGCTGTCAGCATGGAGCCTGACGTGGGGCTTGAACCCACAGAACCGTGAGATCATGACCTGAGCCCAAGTCAAGAGTAGATCACTCAACCGACTGAACCACACAGGCACCCCTGGAATTTTGGTTTTTAAACCTCAGCTCTTAACTGTTAGGACAAGTTGCCATTATAAAAATAGAATTTAATGAAGCCAGCAGCCTTTCAGTAGCTTTTTCATACTCCTAAAAGGAAATGATTTTCTAGATGAATGAACTTCTCCACTGTATTTGTTATCTGTTACTGACATCTGACTACAACATCCTGGGAGACCCTATACCAGAGCTGCCTAGCCAGGCCATTCCCAAAAGTGTGAGGGATAACAAATATAGGCAGTGTGAAGTTTTGAGATATCATTAATATAAAGACTTTCATACATAATTTTTACTTGAAGATTGTTCATCAGTAGATTACCCTGCAGTTTTTCAAATATAAAAAGGATCTACTTAACTTTAAAATATTTATATAATTATAAAATAGTTCATGTTCATCACAAAAATCAAAACAGTGCAGAAAGGTTATCAAAGAAAGTTGTAAAAATGACTCCAAATCCTGCCACATTTGGTGACTCTCCTTCTGAAATCTGTTTGTATGCATAGACATACATACATATAGATCGTCTTTTCCGTAAGTGGAAGCATACTCTTCATAGGAGTTTTTCCATCTTTTTAAACTCATGCCCTTTTTTGAGTAACAGAAAAGCTAATGCCCTACTTGAATGAGATTTGAAATTTCACAGTAAATTAAATAACATGAACCAAACCCAGGTAATTTAAGAAGGGGAAATATTTTTAGTTTAATCCTAAAAGAACCTTCAGGTAACATGACATTGGCTTGTTTCCCATAAAGCTGTTGATCCTAGGTAACATGGAAGATAGAGCACAATAGATATTTTAAGTAATTTGTTCAACCTTTCATCGGAGAAGCTGAGCACTGTTGAGGAGAGGCAGGCCTGCTGATGGCAACTTAGTCTTTCCCCTATTGACTTGAATGGTTAAGTTCTTGGCCCCAAATTTGTATATTCCTCTCAGCAAAACAGAAACCCAGCAGTTAGCTGGAGATTAGCCATTTTAACTTGGGAATCCTCTTTGGGGAGTTTGACCCCTGCCCTCATCCCCACTCCAAGTAAGTGATCTCTCTGACAATATATAGCACTCTAAAGTGAGTTTTGGCAAATTTTTCTTCTGTCTTTTCCATGATGTTTTTATGGCTCTTGTGGATTGGCTGGCCCCTCCGTTACTCAGGCTGTGTTTCCATATACGATTTGGCTGTTGTCTCACACTGTACACTCTTGATTCCCCTTCTTCCTAAACTTGCTCTTCTTCTAGTCGTCCGTAGTCAGTTTTCTAGGTGTGCAGAATGGTTTAGTGTTGATCTGGCTGTATTTCATGTACGCAAGACAGAAAAAAGACTTCCATGCTGTTCTGCCATCTTGGCTCCTCTCCGACTAGTCGACTAGTCAAATCCATGCCTCCTATTGGCACCACGGCTCCCCTAGTCCAAGTGTCCATCATCTTTCTTTACTGAAGTGGTCTCGTGTTCGTTTCTGTTTGACTTCTTTACAGCCTCTTTTTCCATAAAGTAGACAGGGTGATCTCTTAAAAAGCATAGAATCAGATAATAATATTCTTCTTAAAACCCTCCTTTGAGCTTGGAATAAAACCTGAATTAATTGCCACCACCTACAAGGCTCTTCACGATCTGTCCCTTGCTTACCCCCGTCCTAATCTTTCGCTGTTCTCTCCCTCATTCACTCTGCTCTAGCTGCATTGCCCAGACATACCAAGATTTCTTCCCCCAGATATATGCAGCTCGTCCCTGCCTTCACGCCTTTGCACCAGCTGCTTCCCCTGCCTGGAGTGCTCTGCCCCAGAACTCGCCTTGGTGGCCCCGTGGTGTTCTGCAGGTTTTGGATTTCAACTCCTCCGAGGTCTTCCCCAGTCTTGCAGTGTAATGTAGCCCCTGTTTCAGTGCAACACTGCTTTATTTCCTTCATAACATTTTGCAATTTTGAATCATCTTTATATCTTCCTCTCTTGTTTATCACTTCTTTTTCTTTTGCCGGAATTTAAGTTCCTTGGGACCATAGATCTTGTCTGTCTTGTCCACCATGTATTCCTCACATATAGAACAATGCTCAGTAAATCTTACCTAAGTTAAAAAAAAAAAATCAGTGAGTGAATCACTCAGATGGAGAAATGTGCTTTTTAACACCCTTAGGGTGGCTGGAGCCAAGCTGTTCACGTAGGAAGGGAGGAAGGAGGAGGGACAGAGCACAAAGCACTGTTTTAGCTCGAGTTGAAGCATAAAGGAAATAATACAAAAATGTGGCCCTGCAATGAATGTAACAATTGAGAAACTAATTTCACATTGAAAAAGACTAGTTATTCACACAAACTAGAATCAGATTAATCCTCAGGATTTCCTGTGCTATTAATAACTTCAGTTACTAAGCTATATAAGATACGTAGATAATTTGATCTTCATGATTGTGAATGGTGTTTATTTTATTTTATTTTTTATTAAAAGATCATTTTAAAGCATTGTTCATGGAATAGATGCAAGAGAAGAAGTTCTTAGTGTTGTTTGCAGGGCCATTTCTGTCATTATATTTCGTAATGCTTTAATTTGTGTGTTTTCCATAAGTGTTTTCAAATAACTGTTGTGCTGTGGTCTAGAAAAGATATATTATAAGGGAAATATTTTAGTACCTTTAATTAGATATGCCTTGAATAGTTTTTTTTTTATATTGAACAGTAAAGGAAAATGTGTTCTTAAAACCTATAAGAAATTAAAATCGGTTTACTCTGCAATCACTAGTGCAGCTTTGGTTGTTTAGTTTATAAACTGGTGTTTTTTGTTGTCCCCTAAAGATAAGAGGAAAAATCAACCTAGTGATTTATGATTAAATACATCTGAGTTAAGCTTTCCGTCTGGGTCTTTTCTCTTTTTACATTTTGGGGAAAAGTTATGGTAAATCTAATATGAGATCTGAGTTCATTTTTTAGAGTCCACATTTCTCAAATTTATTTTCAAATGACTGTTGCCTTCAAAGTGGCCATCCAGGGAAGTTGTACATTTATTCCAACAATGCTTCCATTCCTTAAGAACTCTTTTCAGAGATGCTTCATAGTCAGTTTTGGAATTATGAAAGGAACTTAGCATTTTTTGCTTTACTTTATAATTGAAAAACCTCAGTTTTTAAAACTAAATGAAGACAAATAATTTCCTCAGTTGACTTTGTATTGATATTAATTAATGAAGCCAGTGCAGCCATTATGCCATTGAAGTTATGACTTGTGAGATCATGAACGATATCTTGTAAATTTGTTTAAAGAACAAAGAACATTGTTTAACTTTGTGAAGTAATAGAATGAAAGGAAACCAAACACCTGAGTGACCAATTCACCCCTTTTAAATTTGCATTTTATCTGAAACCGAGGGCAGTGCCTTGTGCCTCCCTGTAGATGGAAGACAAGGGGATGCCAAATCCAGAGGAAGCACCTTACCTTCAGAGAGAAAGAGGAAATGACCCGGTGTCAGGAAAAAAGGCCAAAAGTGGACTCTTTTTATTTAGTACTGAGTGAAAGCTAAGAGTCTGTATTTAATATCTGTCCGTAAATCTACTCTTCTTTTACAGTTCTTGGCATCAAAGTTTACTGACCTGTTTTGGATGATACACCTACTTTGAAAGTCTAGATACAGTTACTTGAGAGAAGTAGCTGGAGCTTTGTTGGTGTTTCTTGTTAGAAGGCATCTTGTTAGAAGGCATATAAGTTCTGGGGCGCCTGGGTGGCTCAGTCGGTTGAGCATCCGACTTCGGCTCAGGTTGTGATCTCACAGTTCATGGGTTTGAGCCCCCACGTCGGGCTCTGTGTTGACAGCTCAGAGCCTGGAGCAGGCTCCAGGGAGATTTTGCATCTCCCTCTCTCTCTGCCCCTACCCTGCTCATGCTCTGTCTCTCTCTGTCTCTCAAAAATAAATAAACATTAAAAAAAATTATGAAAAAAAAGAAGGCATATAAGTTCTATTGTGAGATAAATGGATCATTTGTTTTAAGGCAGATCTTACTCACTTGGCCTCCATGACCATCAAGGGCTTTTATTTTGTTTTATAAGCCAGTGCTTTAATCTTTTATCTATAAGGATCACTTTTTGATTTACTTTATTAAGTATCATAAACATGGGTTTTTTTTTTAAGTCTTTTCTTCTCTTTTTTTTTTTTTTTTTTTTTTTTTAAGCTGCACCTCATTGACTCCTGGACCTAACTGTGACCGATTTAAATTGCACATACCGTATGCTGGAGAGACATTAAAATGTAAGTAAATGATGACTATTTTATTGAAAATGTATATTGCATTGCTAGTTATCAGACTTTGTGCTTCAGTTTTTATTTCTATTAGGTATTATCACTAGGATTTACCACTTAAAATTTTTTTTAATGTTTATTATTTATTTTTGAGAGACAGAGTGTGAGCAGGGGAGGGACAGAGAGAGAGGGAGACACAGAATCCAAAGCAGGCTCTAGGCTCTGAGATGTCAGCACAGAGCCTGACATGGCACTCGAACTCAGGAGCTGTGAGATCATGACCTGAGCCGAAGTCGGATGCTTAACCGACTGAACTACCCAGGCGCCCCTAGGATTTACCACTTTTTAAAAATTTGTCTTTTAATCTGAGTTCCATTCAAAGTAAGGCAGTTGGCAGGGAATAATCTGTGGCATACACCGAAATTCTTAATTTTTAGGCCTATGCAGTAATTCTTGTATTCTTTTTTCCTCCATTGACAGAGGAATTGACGTAATTCCCCAATAAAGAGAGGCCACTGCTTTAAAATACCTGACTGTTAGGTAGGAATGGCTGCTAACTTCCTCCTGGAACTATTGCTGCCAAGAACCAACAAGTGTTGATGATGTATGCCTGATTGCCACCTGAGCCTAAGAGTCCTACCTGAGCCACTTGGCATAGGTTAGGATTGTCAACAGGTTACCTCTTGTACAGCAAGGGTTGGAAATGCAAATGGCTACCATGGCCAGGCTAGTAACAGAAATGAGGGGAGCAGACTAGGTGTGGCAAATTGGGGCACACCTACCCTATCTTGAGGGGACTGCCTCTGTTGAGAGGAAATCTGAACTTTTATATAAATTCTTTCATTTTAGGATCCCAACTACTTTTTCAAAAATTAGAAACATAGTGTGGGTCATAAAGCATGTCAAACCAAATGTGTGTGGGGCCTGGCTGGAGCTCTTCGACCACTGATTTGTGACCTTGATGAAGAGTAGGCAAGACCTACTGTTGCGTTTAGTCGACCGTCGACAGCATCTGCCTACGCTGTATCAGCCTTTCTCTGCTGTTATTACCAGTGCTGACGCTCTAGTGCAGTGTGGAGATGATGGTGGCTTTGGCGGGTTAGTCCCAATTTCATCAGGAATTTTCTCTCTTGAGCCTATTCTTTTGGTGAACAGGGTATTGAAGTCTCTTTTGCCTTAGAGGAATAAGGAACATAAATGTTAAAGATCGGACAGATGAGTAAATAGTGCCTTGTGGACTCTTTTTAAATTACAGGCCCCCAGGGGCTACATCTTAATATTCTGTAGCATCACAAATGCAACATTAAGTGAAAAATGTAGGACATGCTGACTTGTTAACCTGGCATTATTATTAGGTCATTCTCTGGAAACCACTAAAATACAAAGAATTTCACCTGCCTGAGGTAGTGGGACATTCTAGATTGGTTTTGAAAAAATTATTAACTAAATTTAAAAGAAATGATCAAACTAAATCATTCACATTGTTAAAAATGTAAAAAAGTTCAGAATTTTTTACACATGAAAGCCGTAGTCCTCTGTTAGGTTTCTTCCCAAGCCCAGTCCTGTTTCCCAAGGGACCCACTTACATTTTATTTTTTTAATTGTTTCAGTATGTAGTTCTTCTGGGGATGTTCTCCATAAATCTAAATAATGTTTATGCCTCTGTTTTTTGACTTACTGATTTTAAATATTATTATCTTTTGACTGATACATGAAGCATTGGCATATCTTCACTGAACTCTGAGTCTTTCTCTTTCTTCCTCTTCAATGCAGTTATATCACCACTCTTGGTTCCTGTTTCAGTTACCCTGGAGTTTGAACATTTTCCCTTTCTTTTTTAAGGACCACTGTAAGCATTGTATGGTACAGTTAAATGAACAGCCCCTAAAATATTCGTAGTAAGTGCCTGACACGCAGTTAGCACCATCTCTGTGCACTCGTGACAACTACTTGGTATATATTTATTTACTTTCCCGTTGACCACAGAGAGTGTCTTGGCTCCCCACTTTGTGAGATGAAGGTATTAGCTCCCGCCCCGCCCTTCCCTCCACGCCTCTTCTTTCACCGCCCAAGTATTGTATTCTTTTCCTTTTGCGTTGTCAAAATGAGTAACTTATCGTTTGTTCTAAACCTAGAGTTATCTTCTGGGCTTTGTTTATAAAACACTTGAATGCTAGTACAGTTACCACTATGGGATTTGCCTGTATCATTCTCTTGGATTTGACCTTGTATCGTAGTCTGTGTATCGAAAATTCTAGTTTTGTAGAATTAAAACATGACTGCTGGAACACAGATACCTTGCTTAGGTTCCACTCCTCTCTCCACTCTCCTCCCTTTCCTGTAGTCCTTCTGATCATGTTTATTTACCATAGTCATAATTAGGTATCTTAGTTTTGAAGAGCTCTTTCTTGCTTTTGCTCTCTGTTCCTCTTTCACAACATTTTGTTCTTATTTTATGACTACGGTATCTTGAAAGCTTTCAAAGAATGTGGATTTTTTTAAAAGTTTTCTTAGGTATTTTAATTTTCCCCAGGGATTGTATTTTTGTTTATTTATCATCTTTCCCCCTCTTTACAATTCTGGAGTCTTTCCTTAAATAAAAGATGGGTTTCAGTTGTCTATTTATATTTATGACAGACAATAAAACATTGATTAGGACTTCTTTATGGATGAACTGAGCTCACTGAGTGGTGGATTAATGATGGACTAGCTGTTAGTATGAGGAAGTCCTGTGTGTCATATTGAATTCAGCTGTTCTGGCTTTCCCCCAAATCATCCTATTTCTTTAGAAAATCCCCTTATATTGTTTCAAGGGGGGCATACACATCTGGCCACCGTACCAATTTTGGGGGGTGCGTATCATAGACTCTTCCTCATGGAGCTTGTAGTTAATTTCCCCATTCTTAGCCCCAGTTTTCATTTTTCCCTTTCCTCACCCTGGATGACTGCAAGTTTTATGGGTCCACCAGGACAGACGGCTTCCTCCTCACCAGTAGCCTCTTCCTCACATTACTGCAGCCAGAGCTTTCTTGGCCATGTCTCGTCAATTACTACTCTTCCATCTGCATTCTGCCTTCTAGGAATTTGTGGAAATTGCTCGTCTACTGAGTGCTGTCCTCTTCCCTTCCTCTTAATGTTGTTTTGAATTCTTATTTTCTATGTTTCATTATCGTTTAATGGAAGGGTGTGTCTTCGAAAGGAGAAGAAATAAATGTGTGTGGTTAGTCCACAGTCTTCAGGCAAAAATAATGGAACCTCACAAAGATCTTATTAGCTGTATGAATTTATATTAGAAAGTATTTACTAATCTATACCCTTTCATTACTATAAGATTTTCCTAGGAAATCTCTTATAATATTGATGATTAGGGTATTTAGACTGGAATACCCCATATAAGTTAATTATGTCCTCTTAAGATACTGGCTCTATATAATCATTATGTACTAGGCACTTAATGTAGGCCATAGAATGCTCTGTAATAATTGAATAAAAAATGAACTTTGTATATTGAGGTTCTTCCACATTAAGGTGAGTCAAGGTTCTAGCCTAAAATGGCCCACAGCCATATAAAAGGGAAAGACAGTTGATTATGAACTATATTTATAAAAGTTCATTGAATTTGAAGAACGAGCTGTTTTTCTTCTGAAATTCTTGACATTATTTAGGAAGGCTTCCTGAAGGATGTTGGTCTTATGATTAAGCTAATGTTAGAATCCCTTGCTTTAAAAAAATTATCTGTTAAACTTGAAAAGCAGCACACTTTGAGGTACCGCAGTGCTTCAGCATGGAAGCCAAACTATAAACCTTTTAAAATTTCCAGATGGAAATCGTTTTTTTGATAGCTGTTGAAAATGTGATAGAATTGTCAAAAATAAATCAACTACATAAATTATGAAACATAAGTCACTGTTCTCTCACAGTGTAAAAATGGAAAAATTTACACTAAAATCAAAACAAACCCTTTGAGATAGTTAAAACTTAAGTGATGATCAGCAGAACCATTTTTACTGGACTAGTGTTTTGTGAATCTACCCACATAAATTTGTTCATGTCAGTGATTACATAGCAAGGTTATTTTACTTTCCTTAGTTTGTGTAATATTTAGGTGATAGTTATTTAGAGTGTCTTTCTACAAAACAGATGAGCATAGGGGAAGGGAAGGAAAAATAAGATAAAAACAGAGGGAGGCAAACCATAAGAGACTTTTAAATATAGAGAACAAACTGTGGGTTACTGGAGGGGATGGGCATTAAGGAGAGCGCTTGGTGGGCTGAGCACTGGGTATTGTATGTAAGTGATGAATCATTGGGTTCTACTTCTGAAATTAATACTACACTGTATGTTAACTAACTTGAATTTAAATGAATACATTAAAAAAACGAAAAAAAAGTCTTTGTGATTGTACTTACTTTAAAATTACAATATTTTAAAATTAATTGTTTCTAGTTTTTTTAATATAAATGTTTCTGAGTGGAGTTTGTTGAGACATGATGTGTTGGTAGTAGTAGTTAATGTAGAACACTTAGATACTTTATTAACCTCGATAATTAGTATAGGTTTATTCTGTGTATGCTTTGAAGTTCATGGAAATGTACTGTATCAACCAAATTTATTGTAAAAAAACAAATCTTTCAAAGCAAATCATGAATTTACAAAGAATCTTTTTCCCTCTTGGAGAACACTAAGATTTTGCATTGCTTTAAAATTAATGTTAGACTCCTTTTTCTTTTCTTTCTTTTTTTTTTTTTAACTCCTTCATTTTACTTTTAAAAAACCTGGCAAGGCCAAACGCTTTCTACATATGTTTTTATTCCATCAATTTTTATAACCTCAAATATATTATATCCAAGATCAGTAAGGTCACAGTAGTTAGTTATCACAAGACCTGTGACTGAGCTCTACCTTCTACAACTAACACAGTGTTCATCTTTACATAATTAACTCTTATTCTGTACTACGAATATTTTAACAAATGTAGTTTTCTAAAACAAATATACGCCATTGAAGAGTTATGTAATTTAACAGTCCTTGGAAAATAACTGTCATTGCAAACAGAAAAGCTCTTTGCCTTGTTTAGGAAACAGACCCAGAATGAAACTTAATTTCATGGCAACAAGAGACAAATAAGTATAGATTTAAATTATATTTTATGGTAACTACTAAATAAATATTTTTTAACTTATACGTTTATCTTTCTAAGCACAGGGTAATGGCTAACCTAGGGCTTTACAGTCTCAAAGCCATTTGTGTAAACAACTTTATCTAAAGTTTCTCATTAAATCCTATTGAAAACTTGTGGTGGGTGGTTTCAACTATAATTTTAACCAAGGCTGAATCGTATTTGGAGCTTATAGTAATTTTATTTTGTAACTGTAAGTTCATTGAAGTTAGAGATGGACACTGTTTTGTTTATTAAATGAAATCTCCAGGCCCCAGCATGGTAAAGATACACAGTTCAATATTTGTTGAAGGAATGGAGTAAATGCATGCATGCGTGAATATAGTTTACTGTTCAGATTTTTATTGGTTGAAGTATTGTGTTATAAAGAATGTGGCATTCTGTCACTTGTATCTGCCTTTTGCCAACAGAAACTCAGTTTTTAGAAGTTATTTATTATACAAGGAATTTTTAAATTGGAGCAGTGCTCTTAACAATTCAGAGAAAAGGGAAGATAATAGAATACTCTGTAGATTTGGAGTCTGTATCAATTTTGTCTTTATATATTTCACTTTGCCCTCAAAGTAGATTAATGAAAAAAGCATGTAACTCAAATTTATATTTCAGAATATTTTGTATATTAGGAAACAGTTATTCTAGAAATGGTTCCTCTGTGAACAAAGGAAACTGCAGTTAATGATAATGAGAATGAAAGACAAGGGAGAGGACATATTTTTCCCATGAATTCGTGAATTGATTCCTACAGAATTACCCACATTCAAAATTAAATCATTGAAATAAAAAAGACCAGAAGATTACAGTAAATTAGGAGTGGTGTTCTTGTTTCTTCAGCTCTTTTAATGTGAAGAGACAACTGTTGGGCAGGGAAAGAGTTGCCAGTTTGTGTAAGATTCTCATGCAAGATATCAAAAGATGTCTGAATTAAAGAGAAGTCCTTGAATTTCACGGTTGTAGAAGCGACAACTGGTACTTACTCGAACAGGATTGGAAAAGTGACATCTTCAGTGATCAAGACTGAGTTAAATAAAATACAGGTTAAGGTCTAGGATGATGCCACTAAACTGAGTGAAAATCTACCAGTTAGAACAAAACTCAGAGAAAGATCAGTGAGCTACAAAAAACACATATTTGTAAATATAGTGGCCCTAGTCACTCTGTTTAACACTCTTGAAGAAATTACTGTGTTTGTGTTTTTGTGGACCCAATAAATAGGGCAGGGAGGGAGGCTGTTTTGCTATTTTATTTCCATTCCCTAGCTTATTGCCTGGCATTTAGAGGGGCTCATGTAATAGATGTTAGCGGAATGCATTAACTGTGTTCATTCTTTGGATCTGGCCATGGTGAGGTTTGATGAAGAAGTGAGAGAACTTTGAAGTATTCTCACTTTTACAAGTTCTTTGAATGACCCCACTTAATGTAATTATATAAAGAGATTACTGAAACATCTTAAGTATATTGAGCAAGTCTGTGGCCAGTAAATCAAACTGTTTGCTAGCAATGGTTTCAAATTTGAAATTATCTTTTGTTTAAAATTTATATTTTTCATACTAACAATTTTTTCTTCATCAGGGACTGTTTGGTTATAAGAAACCTATTGAAAGAAACATAAAGAGTGTGTTTGTCTTTATGAGGGATTAAATGAATTCCATGGTGCCCTAGGGCAGGAAGCACAGCCCAGGCCTCAGAGGGGCTGGAATCTGGGACTAGCGGGAGGTAGACACCGTAGAGGCAGTCGGCATCTGTCCTTGTTTGTCTGTCTGTCTCTCCTGCCATATACTCTGTTGTCACCTTATTCAATTTATTCTTTTTCCCAAGATTTCTTTGTTTCTCCTCACACTGAGTGGAAAGGGCTGAGCCCCCTGTGTGGTGACTCAGTTCAGGGCCACCAGAGGTAGCCTATGGTCTTTGAGGCTAAAGTCCTGGGAGAGAGAGTCTGATTGGCAGCTTGGACTGAGTGCCCACTCTTGATCCAGTGGTTTGGCCAAGAGTTCTGGGTGATGGTTACCAGGGGACAGTTTTAGCACAAGGTAAGCATGAGCTGGGCAGGTACCCAGAAAGGCATCAATTAATTACACTGTTACAGGAATTCTTTCTAAAGAGGTTCTAAATGAAACTATAGACGTTTTCCTTTTGTCTTTAACAATGGGAGCAATACAGTTTATCATTTGAGAGGAATGATGAACGTTTCAAAGCCATTGCAACAGAGTGAAGAAGTCATGCCAAAAAATTACCTCCAAAGGTTTTGAAGTGGAAAGACTTTCCCAGAGGAAAATCCTTATTTTCAGAGGAGAAAGTGAGGGAAAAAAAAAAAAAGATTGTGATGTGGATACTCTATTCTTTCCCATGTCCTCAGAGGAACATTGTAAAATGACCATTCATTTCCAAGGCTTTGGTAAGATACCACTGAATTTAAGTTTGTAGTTTTTGGGGAATGATTGCAATAAAATGAAACCAACCTTAAGACTGCTTTTTCAATGGAATATTTTATTAAACAGTGGTGAAACATATACAAAGATTCTTGCAGACACATTGCAGATAGTGTTCCAGAACTTCTGCTTTACTGGATCTTGAAACTCAACTTCTTTTTTGATTCCATCTCTTTAAGTGGCTTGCGTGCTTGAGCATTTACACAACGCTTCTTGCAGCTCAGGTCTATTACATACTGCTTTGTAGCCAGCTGTGCTGTAAACTCAGAACGCTCTTTTTTTCCTGCTCTTCATCCTGTATGATCTTTCTTATGCAGCACTGTGTAGAGACACTCCGGGTCCTGACACTGATGGCTGTCAAACAAGCTAAATACCAGAGAGGTAGCACCTGAAGGTCCCAGTGGTGTTGGGGTGAATGTTGCACCTGCTGTACAAGAGCTTTAGGGTCTGTTGCTGTACAAGAGATTTAGGTCCTGTTGATTTAATCTTCTCTGTAAGAATTTTGCGCTTTGTTTGGTTTGCTACTATACCTTGTGTTTTGAATTTTTACCAGTAGGTCCATAAGCTGGCTGTGGTGGCTATAGCTGTTGGCCCTTTTGTTGGGATGGCAGTGTGATTTCTTTCTTACATTGCTATTTTTTTAAGTTTATTTATTTATTTTGAGCATCCGCATATGCGCGCGAGACAGAGTGTGTGAGCTGGGGAGGGGCAGAGAGAGGGAGAGAATCCCAAGCAGGCTCTGTGCTGTGGCAGGCTATGAGCACAGAGCCTGCCTTGGGGCTCGAACCCATGAACTGTGAGATCATGACCTGAGCCAAAACCAAGAGTTGGATGCTTAACCAACTGAGCCACCCAGGTGTCCCTCTTTCTTACATTGTCAAAAAGAAATAATCGATTTGGAAAATGTTAACCGAGTGATCTTTCTGTGCTAACCCTGTCCTCCTCCCCTTCAGTATTTTAGTGAATCCCTCAATCTGGCGTTCAAGACTGTCACAGCCTGCCATTCCTGCCTCTCTGTACCCCCTCATTGCAGCTCAGCTGACAACAATCCCAAGTCAAAAGGCTATACAACCGATTTGCTCATTGAACTTCTCAAATACCCCACCGTTCCAGTTTCAGCTTTCGTTCACAGCGTTTGGCTTTAGTAGGATGGACCAAGGAAGTAATAAAGCATCCTGACGGTTTTGGTGGCGTATTTGGTTCTTCACATGCACTCACAAATCTGCCACTCTACTGGGTGCGCTGTTTGTGAGTTTCCTTGGCCCGCTCTCTTCTTGCCTCCAAGATCACCTGCAGGGAGGGGAGGCGTTAACCATTTTCACTCTGACTTGTAACAGTTGAGCTAAGTAAAAAGTTGGACACTCTGTCCAGGGACTTAGTATTTTGCATCATGCTGAGGGGCATTATAATTTTCCTTCGTAGCATAGTTCATTTTACTTTTATTTTTGTCTTTTTAAAAGATTCATTTACTTAAAGATTATTATTATCTAGCATTCAGGATATTTTTAGACGCTAATTAGGGAGGCAGGTCACCTTTGATGTAGTGAATGTTCTAAAAAATGCTCATGAAAGGCAAGTAAGAAGTGCTAATTTTGTGGATTAGACGTTATCTCTCCCTTAGATTTTGAGGATTCCTTTGTCCCGGTATTTCAGAACATCTTATTTTCTTGGAATTCGTGGAATGTTAGAAAAATTTCTGGTTATAGTTTATTAAAATAGCTGATAGAATTGCTAAAATAACTTATTGAGCATTTATTTTGTAGAACATTTATTTTGTGGCTTATTTATATATATGATCTCATTTAATCACACGGTAACTCTGAGGTGGAAATATATATTCCTTTTTTAAATATTAACTTTATTGAGTTATAATTTACATATAATAAAATGTACGCACAGTACATTTTGTCAGTTGTAAACACTCGAGTAACTAAACCATAGTCAAGATGCAGAACATTTCCATCCCCCCCAGATAAAGCCCTCCACCACCATCCTTGCAATCCCTGAGCCTTCTCTCTGAAACCATAAACCAGTTGTTCCTGTTTTAGAATTTCATAGAATGGAATCGTATACTATGTAGTTTTTGGTATATGGCTTCTTTCATCAGCATAATGTTTGGAGATTCATCCGTATTTTTCCTTGTATCAGTACTTTATTTCTTTTATTGCTGCCTCGTATTGCATTGTATCCATACAGGTGCCACAGTTTTTGTATTCATTCATCTATTGAAGGGCATTTGAGTTTCCGGTTTTTAACTGTTATGAATCAAGCTGCTATCACATTTTTGTACATGTCTTTTGTGGAGGTATGTCTTGATTTTCTTGGGTACATACCTAGGAGTGGTGTTGTGTTGTGAGCTACGTGTATGTTCAAAAGTCATTGCTAAACTGTTTTCCAAAGTGGTTGAACTCTTTTACATTCCTATTAGCAATTTATGAGCAGTCTAGTTATTCTGTATTTTTGCCCATATTTGGTATTATTCTTATTTTTAGTTATATTCCTTGTAGTAGATGTGTACATTGTGGTTTTAATTTGCATTTTTAGGTGCTTATTGGCTATCCATCTATCTCTTTTTGTGAAATACCTATTCACATCTTTTGCTCAACATTTTGATTGGATTGTCAGGCTTTTTGTTGAGTTATAGGTAGTTTTTCCATAGTCTAGAAAGAAGTCGTTTGTGATTTTGTCATTATTTTCTTCCAGTGTGTGCCTTCCCTTCTTATTTTCTTAATGATGTCTTTCCAAGAACAGAAGTTTTTAATATTGATTAAGTCTAGTTTAACAATTTTTTCTTTTATAGTTTATGCTTTTGACTTTTTGTTTAAGAAATCTTTTCCTACCTGAAGATCTTGAAGATTTTTCTCCTGGAAGTTTTATATTTTTACCTTTGACATTTTGGTCTATGGTCTATTTTGACTTAATTTTGACCACGTATATGTTCATTAACCATTTAAGTGTGAGTCTGTTTCTGGATTTCATATTGTATTCCACTGATATGTCTGTCTATCCTCATGTAACTATAACACTGCCTCGATTATTATAGTAAGTCTAAAGACTTACGTTAATTAGTGTAAGTCCTACAACTTATTTTTTCAAACCTTTTTGGCTATTCTAGGTCCTTAGTATATCCATAGAAATTTTAGAATCAGCTTGTCAGATGTCTGCAGAAGTCCTGCTTGGAATTGCATTCAATCTGAAGATCAGTTTGTAGAGAATTCACATCTTAATATCAAGTGTTCCAATAGGGGAAAATGGTAGCCTCTCCATTTTTAGGTCTTCTTTAATTTCTTCCAGGATCTTGTAGTTTTTTTGTGAACAGGTCTTGACAAATTTTCTTAAATTTACCTCAAAGTATTCTATATTTTTGAAGCTAATTTATAGCCTATATGGATTTTTTTGAACTTTATCTAGTTCTTTGTTGCTAATCTCATGAAGTATCATTGATTTTAGTACCTTGACCTTGTATGCTTCTGGATCCTTAAATTCACTTACTAGTTCTAGTAACTTTTGTTTAGGTTCCTTACGTATTTTTTTTCAAAAACAATCATATCGCTTGTGAAAAAGAGTTTTGCTTCCTCCTTTCCAATCTGTCGGATTTATATTTCTTATTCTTGCTTTATTGCACTGAATGGGCTCTGCAGCACAGTGTTTGAGTAGAAGTGATGAAATCAGATATTCTTGCCTTATTTCCAGTCCTAGGGAAGGTGTTTAGTGTTTCATCATTAAGCATAATGGTCAACCGTAGTTTCCCTCTATTAGTTTGAGAAAGTTGTCATCTCTTTAAATGTGCTGAGAGTTTTTATTATGAAAAGAATGTTAATATGGTCAATGCTTTTTCTCTGTTAGGATGATCACATGGTTTATCTCTTTTATCCTATTAATATGATGAATAAACTGGTTTTCAAATGTTGAACCATGTTGCATTCCTGGGATTAATCCCACTTGATCATTATGTATTATCCTATATATTATCCTTCTTATATATTGCTGGATTTGGTTCATTCATACTCTATATTTGATACTCTATGTTTGTATCTATATTTGATGCTATTATTTCTGTACTTCTCTTGTAGTACAGTATAATATATATAGTATATATGTAGTATATATATAGTATGTATTATCTATATATATAGTATAATAAATACTGTATTGCATATTTGAGACAATACAAAAAGAAAGCCAGTAGTGGCTTTACCCTTCTTATTTCCCTTTTTGATACCATTCACATTAATACCATTGGTAACAACCCCACCAAAACAAAACAAAACAAAACAAAACAAAAATCCTTGTTTTTCTTCTGCCTTTGGCTACAGGGCTAGGTTGTAAAATGAAGGGAACAAAATGTTTTAGTAAGATCATGTCTTTAGTGAGGGGGAGTTAGAGCCATTAAAAAAAATAATAAACAACTTAACCAAAAAACATGGCAAAAGGTGGTGGCTAGAGGGCTTAGGACATTCCAGGGGGTTATGTAGGTTTGGGGTTTCAGATGAAGACCAGATACATCTAATTTGTGAGGGGAATGAAGGACCAAGGGAAGGGAATAGGGTTAGCTTGCGGAGAAAGAGAATTGTCTTAAAAAAAAAATTCTTATGCAGTCTGAATAAAATTTGTGTTTTCCCCTTCCTTGGGCCTTAGAAATTAGAATCATCTCCTAGTACTGTCATGCTACGTGGTAAAGCCTGTTTGATCATGGTGCTGTAAGCCGAAGTTGATGTGGTTGCATTCAGTGTATAGAAAAGTTACATACAACTCCTCTCCAGTTAGTTCTTCTCTTGTACTTATGCCGAAACCTCTCCATCTGGAGAAGTGCCAGTTTGCCACTAAATTTAAATAAATAAGAACATTTCTCATCAATAGGGGTGGCAAATTTAGCCCCTCTTTAGAGCACTGAGCAATTTATGACCATATGTTAAATACCATAAAACAGCTTTAAAGACTTGGTCCCTGGCCATTGCCAGATTGCACCGTAGGAGTCGAGCCGCGCTGCGAGGGACTGGGAATTCTTCCTCCGGCCCTTGGAGGCCTCAGTAACTCACTGATGTCACAGCCAAAGAGGCCTGTTTTCAAACATTCCCTTTATAAAGGTGAAATACTAAAAGATTCCATTTTGGCATTTGGGTGCAAAGAAGGCAAGGCTTCTTTTCGATTCTGAAGGGTCAAAATGAATCTGGAAAGTGTTGTGTGGGAGAATGAGTAACTTGGCAGCAGTGAGTCCAGAAGGCAAGTCTAGGAATAGGTAGTAGAGATCCTACTCATTCTTTTTCTTGGAGCATGAACTGGACTTTTATAAGGCATAAGCAAACCAAATCTCACATGTTTCTAAATTGTTTTTTTTTCGCCAACTTTTACGGCATTAATATTAATGTTAAAAACGGTTATTAAAATTTCGTCCCATAGCGCTGCCAATAGTTAAGTGATTCTTTTCTTCCAGGAGGATGACTCATTATTTGGTGAACTCCAAATATTAGTTTTTCTCCTTTCCATCATCACAGGCTGTGAATCATTTATGGCATTCAGTGGGCTCATGGCTGAGGCAGTGAAGGGACATGCCAGCAAACATGTGATTTTTTTTTTTTTTTTTGGTCCAGAAGCGCTGTAGGACCTCAGCCGGACTTTGAGCACATGTTAAACCGCTGGTTCAGGCAGGGGGCAGTGTGATTAAACAGGAATAGGCACCGAAAAGCTTTGTGTGAGATTTTTCTGACTGTTCTCTCTGAAGGATAACTCTTCCTGCAGAGAAGATGATGAAATTTGGCTGTCAGAGGTCCAGGACCCTAGCCTTCTTGGACGTGTAAGTGCCAGCCCAGAGGCTGACTTCCTGTCAGTTCCTGTGTGGTTTGCACTACATCCTCTTTGCCTCAGATCAGTATTTTCGGTCGTCTATCATAACTGCGAGCCTGTAAATTCTTGGCAATTTGATCTCAGTTTACAGAAGGCAGCTGGCATACTTCTCTAGGAAGTTGCAGCTGCAGAGTCCTGTCTCCCTCTTCCTAAGGCCAGGAAGTGTACTATTGTTACTCGTTTGCTGCTTTCTTCCTTAGAAAGAACAAAAATCTTCACACTTTGGCAAATTCTGAAAATGCCCTGTACAGTTTGAAATTACCCTTTCCATTTCATTGATCTAGGGCAAAAACTTGAGTGATCTTTGACATCATTTGTAAATCTTGTCCGGTTTTTCCATAACACAGATACGTGTATTAGTTTTCCCCCCACTGCAAATGAAGTCATACTGAAGTCCTCAGAGAGTCACATCAGGGTAATTTGTTTTGTTTTGTTTTGTTTTGGGTTTTGATTTTCGAGGGTAGTCTAATTACTTAGGCCATGCTATTGCCTTAGTTATTTCTTCTCTGTGTTTCTTTCCCTTAACAGTGGGATTTTTCTGGGGCTCCTGGGTGGCTCAGTCGGTTGTATGTCTGACTTCAGACAACCAGGTCATGGTCTTGCGGTTCGTGAATTCGAGCCCCTTGTCGTGCTCTGTGCTGACAGCTCAGAGCCTGGAGCCTGCCTCGGATTCTGTGTCTCCTCTCTGTGCCCCCCCTCTCAAAAATAAATAAACATCAAAAAATTAAAAAAAGACTGACAGTGGGGTTTTTGACTTTGGGTATGACTTGAGTAATTGCATTGGATTTTCAACCTTTATGGAACACAGAGATATTTAAGTCCCATTTCTCTACTATTTAATAGTAAGAATAAAATATCAGTTTTGTTTTTCCAAGTTATCATGCCAGAGGGTGAACTGTGTTGTAGAATTTAGAAAGTGAGCAAATTTCCTCCTTTGTTATGACTCAGTGGTCACATTTTGGTAATTTGACTTTATTTACGTCGGACAAGAATTCCTTTAGCCCAGTTCATCTGGGAGAAGAACCTGTTTGTAAAGAGAATGCAGACTCACGCATGAGTTATTTTACGTGGTACCCTTAACAATCTCTTGAGGCGCAGATCATTTCTACTACTGATTCTTTTTTCGTCATTATAAAAACCCCATCTTTAGTGAAGTTCAGCAACATCATTAGTGCAGCTCTTGGTTTACTTTGTGTTCTGGTTCTTAAGATGAATGAAGGGAAAGGAAAGGAAAATTGTGCTGCTTTACGGAAAAAAAAAAAAGTGAACGTCATGAAGATGGATTTGACGTCCAGTTTATGGACATTCGGCAGTATCTTCAGAGAAGCAGCCCAAATCCTGCTGGTCCACAGAGCGTTGTGTAAAGGAAGAAATTTGGATTCAAGATATGGGAGAAGTGGGGATCCAGATTATTTATGTCAAATCAAATCTGTAGTTCCTGAGATAGTAATGTTGTTACACTGTCGGGGTGGGAACCCCTTTGATCTCTAAGGTCTGTATGACCCACGGAGTAGTTGATCAGGAAATGTTTGCTTATTAAATGAGTAAAACCAGGGCACCGAAAGATTATGTCTCACGGGGAAAGTCTGAATTGGAAGGATACTAAGTTTTGTAACCTTTGAGAGGGACAAGGGGATAATCAGAGGATCTGAGAAAGAACAGCATAGTTTCCTTATTGAAGAAAGGGAGAAGTAACTAGGAAACGTTAAATAGATCCACTAGCTTGATATGCGTATTTAGAAAGTACCCAGGAAAAGACTCACAAGAGTAGTTTACCCACACTTGGGCTAGAATAGGACTAACCAATTTTAGTTTGTAAAGAACAAATCTTAATAGGTTAACATCTTGTTATAGAAGGGCGGCTACAGTACTAAACTGAGAAGAAAAGAATAAGTTGAATCTGTCCCAGGAGTAGGAGGGCTTTTGGTTCTGTCTTTGAAATGGATCCAATAAGCCGATCATGAAACGATTCGTTAGACATGAAATGTGTTGCTTGACAGAATGCTTGAAGTCTCATCGCTGAAGAATGAATGCTGCTTAAGGTGGAAATCCGAGAATTTGGTCATCTTAAAGTAGAGCAGTGCAGATGTAGAGCCATTGTAGAGCAATTGTTCTTCTGCAGTTATTTATTTAGTTTTAGTGTTCTTATCCTTGCGTTTTTCCTTCCTGTAATTTCACTATACTTGGGTAAGACCGGTTCCAGGCAATTGCACTCAGACATCAGATTTTTTTTTTTTTTAACCTGCTGTAGCAGCGTTGGCTGGCTTCCGCAGAAAGGGAAGAAAAGACAAGAATCCACAAACGTCAGAACACTTATCACTTCACCCCACCCGTCCACTCCTGGAGCACCTACCCAGTCCAGATTCCGAAGTACGATATTGGAGGGCCTCCATTGTTTGGCACTGTCAAAACCCTTCCGGCATCCTCTCTTCTACCAAGCCACATAGATTACTTTGACAGTCTGTTCCCTACCCTTTGTTTTCAACTCTGTCTGCTGTTCTCCCTTCTGAACATCTTGTTCCTATCACGCCGTCTACTCATCGTTCCTGGGGCACATGATTTTCTGCCCCCTACGTTTTGCTAATGCTTTTACTCTTGCCTGTAATTACCTTCTCCTGTTTCTTTATCTCAGCCTCTTATGGACAGCACAAAGAGGGGACATTTTAAAAAAGAATTGATTAGCCCACACATGATTTCAGATGAAGTATTCCGTGAAGTAGGAGACCGTGACGGATTGTCCAGAGGTGGCCGCAACTGAATCTCTTGTCCCACGTGCTCTGCTGTACGGCGTGTGACCTTCCCACTCCTCCTTCAGGAGTTGGAGTATAGTTTTCCTCCCCTTGCATCTGGGTGGGCTTGTGACGATTTTGACCAGTAGAGTGTTATGCACATAATGTCGCATGACTTCTGAGGCGGTCCAGCTTCTGACTCCTTAGCAGGAACACCTGTGCGTGGGGCCGTGCACCTCTGCATAAGGGTACGTCCGGCTGCCGTGAGCTTGCCATTCTGCCAGGGACCTGTGCCACGTGGAGGGGCCATGTGTAGGCATGCGCGTGGCAGTTCTTGGCTTTGAGTTCTGGCAGCCCAGGTACCAGACACGTGAGTGGAACTGTATTGAACCCTGTCCACCAGCTGAATGACACTTAGTGCTCTCAGTCAGTGCTAGGAGGAGCAAAAAAATCACCCGTCTGTGCTCTGCCTGTATTTCTAACCCACAGAATCTGCGAGTATAATGGTTGTCTTAAACCTAGTTTTGGGGTAGTTTGTTAGGTAGCATTAGTGATTAGAACATAGACACTGGAGAACAGGAGTGGGACAGGAACCTGTAGGAGGTGGAAGAGATGGGTCTAGGAGCAGAGGGGGTTGAGCCTCCAGAGGGAGGCAGGAAAAGACCGAAGAATTAGAAGGGAAATGGGTAAATTTTGAGGGGAAAGGGTGGGGAATGCCCATTAATGATTGATTAATAAAAAACTTTTTTTAACATTTATTTATTTTTGAGAGACAGAGAGAGACAGAGTGTGAGCAGAGAATGGGGCAGAGAGAGAGGGAGACACAGAATCCGAAGTAGTTTCCAGGCTCTGTGCTGTCAGTACAGGGCCCGATGTGGAGCTCGAACTCATGAGCTGTGAGATCATGACCTGAGCCGAAGTTGGACGCTTAACCTACTGAGCCACCCAGGTGCCCCCTGATGATTTATTAGTAACTAATTATATATATATGAATATATATTTGAATATATTTATTTTTATTTTTGTATGGAGTGGGTTGACGTCACCTACCTAGAGGCGGAAGGTCTGGAAGGGGCCTGGCTGCCTGGTGGAGAATACTGAAGACAATATAGATTATTGGCTTTCAGCTCCTTGCCATCAGCAAATACTCTTTTTTTTTTTTAATTTTTTAAACATTTATTTATTTTTGGGAGACAGAGACAGAGCATGAGCAGGGGAGGGACAGAGAGAGAGGGAGACACAGAATCGGAAGCAGGCTCCAGGCTCTGAGTTGTCAGCACAGAGCCTGACGCGGGGCTCGAACTCACGGACTGCAAGATCATCATGATCTGAGCCGAAGTCGGATGCTCAACCGACTGAGCCACTCAGGCACCCCCCAGCAAATACTCTTGTGAGGAGTGAGAGAGGCGTGACATTTTATTGTTACGGCCTCCCTTCCTCAAGATAGCATATAGCATACACCGTCAGTGTGAAGCACTCTTAGCCCTTCAGAAGAAGGAAGAAGGATTGTTTGCAGAGGAGCGCCTCAGACCACTGTGGCTCTCTGTTTATGAGTTCTGAATCTCAACATGACTCTTAAGGTTTCAGATATCCAAAGCTGCTTGTGGTTTTGGGAAATGGAAGGGTTCCTACCTTTTAGAGTAGGGAGTTTGATTTAAGTGGCAGCTTTCTGGAGAGGGGAGGGGGAACAACTCTCCAGTTCTAGCTGTGGAGCTTCAGAGGGCCCTTACCCACATTGAGGACTCAGCAAGTGTTGTTAATTGAATACTGGAATGGCTTATATAAAAGAATTGTTTTCTGGAGCATCCAGGGGTCTGGCCACCGGCCACATGCAAGCCAGTTTGTTTCTGTGAAGGATTGCATGCTCCACATCTCAGTGTCCTCTGAAGAGTCTGGGAATCCTGCAAATTTCAGATGGTTTTAACCGTTTAGTAGAATATCTGGTTTTGTTGTTGACATCTTTTAGTTAATGTCATCCTGAGGAGCGCTGCTCTAGAACCCCACTGAAACACTGTTCCTGGATAAAAGAACACTTCTTTCATGACAGGGTAGCCATGATGGATCACACCTTTACTTCAGTATTCAAGGCAGAATATAATTAGATTCTATATTATTACAGAGCTTGCCCTCGTGCTCTAAGAGATTCTACTGTATTTCACTTGGTCTCTGGTAGGTGCTTTTGTTTCACCATTTCTTAATATTTTATTATTATTATTTTTTTCCTGTGTTGGACTGACCTTGGCACTTCTGAGCTGTTATGACTTGTATTTTGCGTATTTCTCCAGCCCTTCCCTGAAAATTGCGGTACATGTAGATAACTTGCTCTTACAGACCCTGCTTCATTTGTTTCTTTCTGACTTGCGTAATTTTCCTGGTAGGAGCATGACTGTCTTTGTCCTTTGTTATCACCATCTTAAATTTAAATCATTAAACAGAAAAAGTTGCCATTGTGATACCATTGCTTTTAAAAAAGCTGCTTATTTTCTGTTGCTTGAGTTTTGATTTTTTTCCATCTTTTCAGTGACTGTTGGCCGGAGTTTGTGTACCATTAACTGTTTTTACTCTGGTAGTAGTTTTATTTGTAAAAAAAATTTTTAGTTACTGTTTCTGAAAGGCATTTTCTTATATCTACTCTTGAAGAATTTTAGTTTATTCATCCTTGTTTTTGAGCATCCTAAATTTTCATTCATTTCCA
Organism: Cryptoprocta ferox; assembly: GCA_028646485.1. NCBI lineage: Eukaryota > Metazoa > Chordata > Mammalia > Carnivora > Eupleridae > Cryptoprocta > Cryptoprocta ferox. The sequence goes on along the minus strand of CM053576.1, from coordinate 111,300,070 downwards.
TAGATTCCCCCCCCACCCCCCCACTTTAGCTTCTGTGGATTACGGGACTTGATTTTGTTCATTGTTAGACTTGTTTAGCTCTGTCGTGTGTGAACTCAAAGGATCCTTCATACGTTTTTTTTTTTTTTTAAACATCTTTCTTGGGCCAGCTGCTGGGCATTTCAGAATTACTTGACAGTAGGAAGTATTATTCGTTTTTTTTTTTTTTTTTCATGAATTCCACAGGCTAAAGGTTGGTTTTCACAGAGTTGCTGAAAGTTTACGAGCGGGCTTTTGCACGCCCATCCAAGCACTGTTTCTGTGGGAGCTGGAGGACCAAGTCTGGTCTGAGATTATTCTTTGTGCGCCAGTTTGATTCCGCTGCTGGTGCTCTGGCTTGTGCCTTGGATGCAATCAGAAGAAGTCACATTGTTCCACAATGAACTCAGAACTGAAAGAAAGATTGGTGTGGTTTCTTTCCTGCCATCTTGCATTCTGCGGTTATTTCTCCTGATGTTTTGGCAAGTGTTACTTGTCTGTGTCAGGCTGTGCCACATCAGCCTTAAATTTCTGCTTTGTGTAATTCAGCTAGGAATTAGAAAGAAGTGTTTACAGTCGTATTGCAGTCCATATTTTCCAAAGTATTTTTACTTAACTGATCTCATTCGAAGCTCCCATATAAGGGAGAGCCCGTAGAGTCTAAGCGACCAGCAGCCTGAGGTCACATAACTGGGAAGTCAGGGATCCAGAACTCAAATCCAGGACTTCTGAATATAAGCCCAGTGCTTTTCCCACAGTAACATGCTGGGAAATAAATACTGTTCTTTATTCCCGTATGGTAACAATCCGCTTCTCAGTAGAAGCAGATAAGAGCAGGTCAACAGGAATCGTCAGCTGCTCACACTGAGAAAGTTAGGCAGGAAGTAAAAACAAGCAATGGCATCCCTGAATAGGAAGTAAACACACCATCGAATGCTCCCGCCGTCTGCCCGACATCTCTACGAAAGGTGGTAGTTGGCTGACTAATATCTGATGGGGACGTTAACTGACACACTTCCACTTTTGTGTGGGTATCCCTTGGACACTTGAGGAGCAACAATTTGTGGTTGGTTGTTTTGTTTCTGAGGGCAGGATTCACAAGAAGTTCATGAAAATAGGGTGAGAAGTGAATCAGGTTTACGAGAGGTAGAGGCTCAGTTTCAGCTTTGAGAGGTAGGCACCAGTCTTAAATGCTGTGTTTTACTGTATGTGTCTTTAAGATGAGTCAGCCTATGATCTTAAGATATGTGTAGGCCCTGACCTGGTACCAGGGGCTTTATGATTCTGGTCTGTTATCTTGTCTGATACATCCTTAATTGTCTTAATTATGTCTTTCTAATATAATACAAACTGTTGTTTAAGGTATAGTCAGATTGTAAATTAGACAACATTTTGAACCACTGTAAAGTCACTTGGATAATCTTTCTTCAATGTGGGAAAGATGAGGGAGAAAAACGTAAAAGTCAAGATAATAAGGTAGATCAGATTATATAGCTAAATTCTTTGGGCATTTGTGAGTGAAAAAATTGGGTTGTCATTTAAAAATGTACTTAAAATTTACTTACAAAGGAAATTATCAGAGGATTTTAACCTTAGCCTATACTTCAGCATAGAGTCTTAAGTGTCTAGCTGATTAAATAGCCAGTTTTACTTTTATGAAACAGAAAGGGTCTGAAAGAAATTAGATAGGATCAAAAGCAAATGTAATTAAAATAGAATATTCTCCCTTCTCCCCTCAGCCTGTTAGTCTTGTTACATTTCCTCTTAAGAGACATAATGACATAAGAGAACTTATGTCATCCTAATAATTAACTGAAGCGAAGGGACTCTATTTTTAGAGCCAAAGATCCTTTGATGCCATCTACTTTACTACACTACTTTTTTGGTAGCGTCCTTGGTAAGTGGATATAGAGCTACTATCATTAATTCGAATCTTATTATTCATGAGACAACATTACAGTGCTCATTCAAAAAATATTTTTGTTTTAGGGACAAAACAACTTTATTTCCTCATCCGCATGACCGTTTCATGTCACTGAGAGGAGAGCTCAGCAGAATTCTTGTTCGAATTAATTAGACCATACCCATGTTCTTTTTATAGTGGTGATCTGTTTGAAAAATGGAATTATTAGAATTGCCAAATAGCCATCAAAGATGGAGAAATTGTGGATGGAGGCAGCAGACTACAGATGACGAAAACTATGGTCCCTCTATTTAAAGAAATGGAAGGAAAGATGCATTCTTAAAATTACAGTCTCATTTTTTTTATTGATGTTGGGTAAGATTCAAGAGCTGATTATTAAACAAATGGGTTGAGAGCATTTAAAACATGTTATGTCATTAGTAGCCAACGTAAATTTGCTTAGAAGGGACTTATGTCAAATTAACCTCATTTCTTTTTTGATGGTTGATCAGCTGACATAGCAAGTCATTTCAGCAGATAATCTGATCATTTCTCTGCATTATTTGCTGGCTTTGTTATGCTTTTGAACTAAAAAATGGTAAATTGATTAATCATTGAGAAGTTTTTAGGGTCATGTGTTTTACTATGTTTTATTTAGCATGTTTGTGAAAGATAGGGACACGCATGTTCAATTTGTGGAAGAGCACACATTTAAAGACATTGATACTATGGTATGTGACAAAACTTAAATTCATCCCATTGGACTATTTTATTGGATCAGAAACAACAGGATGAAATTTAACAGGGAAAGCGTAAAGTCCCTTATTTAGATTTTAAAAATGAGTTGTGTAGGTAGAGGAAAGCAGTTACATGAGGAAAGATCTGGGGTATATAGTATGAACCACTAACGTGATATCGAAAAAACTAACACTCTTGTGCTGTGTTAGAAACATCCTGTCTGCAACTTGGAGTGAGGTTCCTATGCTGTGTTGACAAATGTGCACCATGTTGTAGGAGAAACATTATCAAACCGGAGTGTGCTTGACACATAATTAGTGCTTGAAGAAACCAGGAGTACTGGCTTTTAAAGATAGAAAGGACTGGAAATGGAGTCTCAGAGAGGTTAAGTCAATTGTCCAAGATGATGTTAACTAATGGCAGATCTAGTTTTCTACTCTTAGTACAGGGTTCTTTCTGGTCATCATACTTTGCTTTTCCAGAAAGTAAAACCAGTATTCCAGGGAGAGGTGATTGGGGAGCAGCTTTCGACTCTGCAGTTTTTAATAATTGGTGTTGTCCTGGGTACCTGGCTGGCTCAGTTGGTAGTGCGTGCGATTCTTGATCCTGAGGTCATGCGTTTGACCCCCACTTTGGTTGTAGAGATCACTTAATTAAAAACACACAACTATAGTTGAAAAAATTGGTGTTGTTCTATAATATAAGGAACTGCTTTGAGAAATAATGAGTTTTTTGTTATTGGAAGAATTGAAATAGATACCATATAACTTCTTTATTGGAGATATGTGTTTTAGGGGATAATGCGAACTGTCAGGACCTGAGCTGGATATCATATGCACAAAGCAATCAACCATGTTCCTCTTTACATCTCTTGTCCTCGTAAATTATTAATAATGCCCCCTTTCCCACTCTAGGGTGCCCCAGTTTGGATGATAAATTATATGATTGCCTTCATTATAAATTCTCTTCCAACTCTGTAAGTCTGCTGAATGAAAATTATTTTAACATGAATTATCTTGGGGTGCCAGGGTGGCTTAGTTGGTTAAATGTCTGACTTTGGTTCAGGTCATGATCTCACACTTAACTAGTTTGAGCCCTGCGTCAGGCTCTGTGCTGACAGCTCAGAGCCTGGAGCCCGCTTTAGATCCTGTCTCTCTCTCTCTCTGCCCCTCTCCTGCTTGTGCTCCGTCTCTCTCTCTCTCTCTCTCTTTCTCTCTCAAAAGTAAACATTAAAAACAATTAGAAAAAACCCATGAATTGTCTTGGTTTGCCATCTGAAATCAAAAAAAATTTTTAATGGAAAATTTCAAACATAAAAGTAGAGAGAATAGTATATTGAATTCCTAGGTACTTGTTACCCAGCTTCACAATTATCAACTCATGATTGGTCATGTTATATGTATCCTCTTCCAACTTTTTCCCAGATGATTTTGAAGCAAATCCAAAGTGTCATATCATCTGTAAATATTTCAGTATGTATCACTACTAGAAAATGACTTATTTATTTATATTTAAAAATTTACATCCAAGTTAGTTCGCATATAGTGCAATAATGATTTCAGGAGTAGATTCCAGTGATTCATCCCCTGTGTATAACACCCAGTGCACCTCCCAACAGGTGTCTTCCGTAATGCCCATCACCCATTTAGCCCATCCCCCCCTCCCAAACCCCTCCAGCAACCCTCAGTTTGTTCTCTATATTTAAGAGTCTCTTATGTTTTGTCCCCCCCCGTTTTTATATTACTTTTGCTTCCCTTCCCTTATGTTCATCTGTTTTTGTATCTTAAATTCCATATACGAGTGAAGTCATTTTATATTTGTCTTTCTCTGACTTATTTCGCTTAGCATAATACCCTCTAGTTCCATCCACGTAGTTGCAAATGGCGAGATTTCATTCTTTTTTATTATGCTGAGAATACTCCATTGTATATATATACCACATCTTCTTTGTCCATTCTTCTGTTGATGGACATTTGGGCTCTTTCCATACTTTGGCTATTGTCGGTAGTGCTGCTATAAACATAGGGGTGCATGTGCCCCTTTGAAACAGCACATCTGTATCTCTTGGATAAATAACCTAGTAGTGCAATTGCTGGGTCATAGGGTAGTTCTCTTTTTAACTTTTTGAGGGACCTCCATAGTGTTTTCCAGAGTGGCTGCACCAGTTTTCATTCCCAACAGCAGTGAGAAAGAGATCCTCTTTCTCTGCACCCTCGCCAACATCTGTTGTTGCTTGAGTTGTTAATTTTAGCCATTCTGACTGGTGTAAGGTGGTATCTCATTGTGGTTTTGATTTTTATTTCCCTGATGAATAGTGATGTTAAGCATTTTTTTCATGTGTCTGTTAGCCATCTGGATGGATAATGACTCTTTTTTTAAAAATATAATTTATTGTCAAATTGACTTACATACAACACCCAGTGCTCATCCCAACAAGTGCCCTCCTCAATGCCCATCACCCACTTTCCCCTCTCCCCCACTCCCATCAACCCTCAGTTTGTTCTCTGTATTTAAGAGTCTTTTATGGTTTGCCTCCCTCCCTCTCTGTATCTATTTTTTCACCCTCCCTTACCCCATAGTCTTCTGGTAAGTTTCTCAAGATCCACATATGAGTGAAAACATATGGTATCTGTCTTTCTCTGACTGACTTATTTCACTCAGCATAATACCTTCCATCCACGTTGCTGCAAATGGCATAATTTCATTCTTTCTCATTGCCAAGTAGTATTCCATTGTATATATAAACCACATCTTCTTTATCCATTCATCAGTTGATGGACATTTAGGTTCTTTCCATAATTTGGCTATTGTTTGAAAGCGCTGCTATAAACATAGGGGTACATGTGCCCTTTTTTAAAATGTAGCTTTAGTATCATCATACTTCAGAAGTTAACATTTTTTTAATATGTATTTTTGAGAGAGAGAGAGAGAGAGAGAGAGAGAGAAAGAGACAGAGTGCGAGCGGGGGAGGGGCAGAGAGAGAGACACACACAGAATCTGAAGCAGGCTCCAGGCTCTGAACTGTCAGCACAGAGCCCAACACGGGGCTCCAACTCATGAACCATGAGATCGTGACATGAGCCGAAGTTGGTGCTTAACTGACTGAGCCACCCAGGCGCCCCAACACTAATTCTTAAATCTATCATTACCAGTCAGTGTTCAGAATTCCCTGGTTGATATGTACACACACATATACACATACATATGTAAAACATGTGGGTGCACATGTGTGCGTGTGTTTTACAGTTTATTTCAATACTTATAGTATGTACATTGCAAGAGATGGATGTATGACTTAGGTCTCCTATTTATGGTCATCGCAACCCCCTGTGCCCCTTTCTTTTGTTTGAACTTTTCTTTCTGCTCTTCTTCCTTTTCCTCCTCATATTCTTTTTCCTCCTTTTCCCCTCTTCCTCCTTCATCCTTTTTTCTCTCTTCTTTTTCTTCTGTGTTTTCAATTTATTTGTGAAGAAACTGGGCCATTTGTCCTATAGTGTTTCCCCCAGTTTGAATTTTGATGATTTTAGCCCTGTGGTGTGATTTTATATGCTGTATGATATAAATATCCTGTATGGTGTCCTGTACAGCCTGTATGAATTGGTAGTTTGGTCTAGAGGCTTAATCAGATTCAGGTGTTTTGTTTTTGGCAAGAATATTTCACGGGGTAATATATTCTTCCATTGGGAAGCCCGTAATGTCTCGTTGTCTTGATGTAGCAGCCTTTAATGGTCATTGCTTAGATCCATTAATTTGTTAAGAGTTGCAAAATGGCGATATTTTATTATCTCTTCTTTACTTATTAGTTGAAATACTTCTATAAAAAGAAGTTTTTCAGGGCTCCTGGGTGGCTCAGTTGGCTAAGCATCTGACTCTTGATCTCGGCTCAGGTCATGATCTCGTGGTTCATGAGACTGAGCCCTGGCTTGGGTTCTGTGCTGACAGTGTGGAGCCTGCTTGGGGTTCTCCCTCTCCTCTCTCTGTACCCATCTCCCCACTCATGCCTGCTCTCTCTCTCAAAATAAATAAATAAACTTAAAAAATGCGATGTTTTTCCTGATTAACTGTTTGGTAGTCTGAGTACAGTTCCTTTAGAAGGAGAGAATAAATGCTTGATTCTTTTTTTTTTCTGGTTTTCAAAATATTGAGTATGTGTCTTTGCATGTTCCAAAGGTAACTATTGACTTTTTAGAATATTGTTGTTAACTCACGGGTTTGAAATTTGATGTGTTATAGCCCATCCCACTTGTCATTGTTACTGGTGTTTGCAGTGACCCATCTTTGGCCAGTGAGTGCCTCTTCCTGATGTTCCTGAGTCTTGTCGCTCTGACCCCAAAAGCCTTTGATAACCTTCGTGCTTTGTGGCATGACCAGATGGGCCAGGCTCATCTTGTGCTGTTTTCATTCTGGGCCTCAGGCCAGCCTCATCAGTGTTCCTCACCCTCCAGGGAACGAGCGGGGAACAGTTTCTTGTATGACCTTGTTGCATTTTGCAAAGCTGTGCGTCTGTGTGTAGTGAGTTGCTCAGCCAGGTTCTCTCAGGTCTCAAGCTCGGCTTTGCTTTGACTAAGTTGGTACATCAGGCAGCTTTGCCAGCTTGAACCATTGTCCTGTCTTTGAAATAATTTTGTTTGTTCCATCTTTTATTCCCCTTCTTGCCCTTTGGGGCTATATTTCTTTATTGTTTGTGGGATAGAAATGGAAGTACTGAAGCCCTGTCTCACGGCACGGAACTTAAGTGACCCATACTGCGTGCTGCCTTCTTGTGAGGTCATCGCTGGATGGGCAGAACCGTCAGAGATGAGATTTTGGAAAATCACACACAGCCATGGTTCAGTGTTAGATGTGTCATCTCTTCAGGAGCAGCATATATTTCTTCACTGAACAGCCACATTGGTGCCTTAGCTTGGATCCTAAAATACAGAGCTTGAGACAAGGATTTGGGTACACACAGCTTATTTGGGAGGCGATTCCTGGAAGCACAGTATTGGAGTGGGTATGAGAAACAAGGGAGGGAGAAAAGCCAAAGAGTACGTAAATGAGTGGGTGATTAATGTGGTCAGAGGAGTTAAACCCTACTTCCGACTTCCCAACTGTGTATGCCTCATCTCAGGATTGCCTCGAGGAATGCAAGGAAATGATTTATATGTTCACTCTCATTGTTTGTTCTTAGTGTCATTCACTTTCAGGTCCCCCCCCCCCCCACATGCTGACCAAACTTCCTTTTAGGCCAGATAAAGTTATTTGAGCTGGGTGGGTGGTCACTGGTTTATAGCTGTGGCCAGGATAGGGATGGGGGGTGCATAGGGGTGAGGTGGGATATAGCAGGATGCAGAGGTGAGGTAGGGGAATGGGTGTGTTGTTCCCCAGAGAGCATTTGTCAATGTCTGGAGAAAGTTTTGTCACAACTGAGGGAGGAGGAGAGTGCTACTGGCTGGCATCTAGTGGGTCGAGGCCAGGGATACTGGTAAACATTGTATAATCCATAGGGCAGCCCCTTGTGACAAAGAATTATCCAATCTCACATGTCAGGAGTACTGGTTTGGAGAAACTCTGATGTCCAGGAACCCAGGGCTTCAGTGACCACTGGGACGGGTGGACTAGGGAACATGGCTGGGGGACTGATGGCATACACTGTTCTTCCATAGATGAGTTTTGTCTCCTGCCACTCTGCTTTTGCTCATAATGTTCGCTTCATATCCTCATTTCTTTTTTTTTTAATGTCTATTTGTTTTGAGAGAGGGAGAGAGAGAGAGAGGAAGAGGGAGAGGGAGAGAGAGAATCCCAAGCAAGCTCCAGGCCATCAGCGCAGAGCCTGATGCGGTGCTTGATCCCATGAACCATGAGATCATGACCTGAGCCGAAATTGAGTCGGATGCTCAACTGACTGAGCCACCCAGACACCCTGCATATCCTCATTTCTGAACATTTTTTATTCTTTAATTTTTGGAGTATATATTCTGTATTGTTTCATTTGTAATAAAAGAGTGTCAATATATTTTATATAATTTTTTTCTTTTAGAATTGGTTGTGTTGACTAACACCTACCTCAAGTGCTACTTCTTTGATGAAGCTGTCTCTTAGATAAATTCCTTACTAATTCCTCCATTTTCAGAATTACCATTGTATGTTATTTGTGACATTTCTTGTGGCACTAATCAATCTTTACCTTGTACTATTTTTTCTTTCAAATTATTATTTTTATTAAAAAATTTTAAAATGTTTATTCATTTTTGAGAGAGAGAGACAGAGTACAAGCAGGGGTGGGTGGTGCAGCAAGAGAAGGAGACACAGGATCTGAAGCAGGCTCCAGGCTCTGAGCTGTCAGCATAGAGCCCGATGCGGGGCTTGAACTCATGAACTGTGAGATCATGACCTGAGCTGAAGTTGGACGCTTAACCAACTTAGCACCCAGGTGCCCCAAAATTGTTATTTTCAAAAATAACCTTTCTCTAATAAAATTTTTGAAAGAATTGTATGTACACTGTAAACCCTTTATCTAGTTTATCGGTTGTTAAAATTTTGCCAGTTTATTTATCTCTCTCTGTACTCACAACGCATATGTGCATATGTATGGAGATATATATTTTTATCTCTATATCAAGATATTTTTGCTGAACCATTCTAAAGTTATTTGCAAACATTTTTATACTTCACCTCGAATACTTCAGTATATATTTCCCAAGTAAAGGATATTTTTCTTCTGTAGAATCTCAATGCCATTATCACACTCAAGAAATTTAACATTGATAGAATAAGATGATTTAATATGTGGCCCATGTTTATATTTCCACAGTTGTCCGTTAATGTCCTTTTAGCATTTTTCCCTGGTCTATCATCCAGTGAAAGATTATGCACTGTATTTCCTGTTCATATCTGTTGAATTTTCTTTAATCTAGAACAATTCTCTTACCTCATTTTTGGGTGTTTTTTGTTTTTTTGTCATTCATGGTATCAGTGGTTTTGAATGAAGAATTGAGGCTGTTTTGTAGAATGTCCCACAACTTGGTCTGTTTGATTATCTCCTTCCTGATTGTATTTAGGTCAAACATGTCTGTCAAGCTTTCTAAATAAATGATGTTCTGTTCTCTGTGTAGTCATCACAAGATCTGTGATGTCCATTTGGTCCATTGTTGGTACTGCTATGTTTGGCCCTGTGGTTAAATTAAGGTGGTGTTTGCCAGATTTCTCCATTGTAGAGATGCCTTTTTCTATTGTGGTGATTGTATTATTGTACTAATACTATTGTAGTAATACTATTGTCTTACCTCAGGATGCCAGGGTGGCTCAGCCAGTGAAATATCTGCCTCTTGATTTTGGCTCAGGTCATGATTTCACGGTCGTGGGATCCAGCCCTGCCTTGGGTTCTGTGCTGACATTGCGGAGCCTGGATGGGATTCTCTCTCTCTCTCTCTCTCTCTCTCTCTGTCCTTCCCCCACTTGCACGCTCCCTCCCTCTCTTTCAAAATAAATAAATAAACTTAAAAAAAGATGTAAGCTTATAAAAATATTTTAATAAAAAAAATAAATGTCTTACCTCTGAGATCATATCTCCTAGATTGCGAACTTTATTGATGGCAGAATCGCTTCATTCTTTTTCTGTTACTGACACGATGCAGAGTATTATATATGCTTTATGTTTTCTGAGGTATTGGATGAATTAATAAGTGAAAGATGATCTCTCTAGAAAATGAAAAAATCTTCTTTCATCCTCTCAGCTTAACCCAATTCTTTACAGTCACATACTCCTTTTCTTAAGTTTCCTCAAGTACAGAGTAATTGTTCCCATTTTGTTTGCATTGCTTCACGTTTCGGGAGTTTTTCCTCAGTGTCTTCTAAAGGACAGTGTCTTCTTTTCTTTTCTGTAAATGCAAAGCTGCGTACTCTGTTCACTTAAACTTTTTATCCATCTCACTGACAGTTACTTCCCAGACCGTGAAGTGTAAATACATGGCTAACGCTACATTAATGATTGTATATGAAAAAAAAATCAAGCTTATCTGCTAAGTTTTCCTTTACTGTTATTTCCCGTTTCTCACAACTTCATGACACTCATCATTACTGATTTGCTTTCAAATTATAATTAGGTCCTAACTACTTTTTAAAACTACAAAAAGAAACCATAGAAAGGTTGAGAAAGCTTGCTTTCTTTTTATGGTGTCGGATGCATTACAGTCATTAAAAAAGGAACTGGTAATAAATGGTATTAATGAAACAGTTTGTGAATATGCATTAGAAAATTTTTAAGACTAAAATTTTCTGCAGTAGAATATTTATTACTCAATAAAGTAATGCTAATGCATAGCATTTGGCTTAAAATATTATTATTTTATGCACTGAAATCAGTATACAAAAATACAAGGTTAAAGGTTCATTTAAAACATATTATAACATCTGAAGATGGGACTTTATGCCCCTTTCCTAATAAGTCCAAGTTTCTAAGAATCAGCAACATAGAAAATTCCCTCTGATATACCCAAGAATCATGTTGCTTAATTTCCTGAGAACTGCCTTGTATTATAAACTACTGAAATAACTGGGCATGGTTAACTTGCAGAAGACTAAAAGAAAGATCATTTGCAGATGAATCTGGGGACTGCCATGTAGAATAATGCTTAGGGTAGGTAATAGGTAATAGGTAATAGGTAAAAGTGACTTGTAGGCATATGTAATTTTCATCATATGAAAGAGCTTTCTCCATCAATGATTAATTGGCCAGCCACAGAAAGTGCTGCCTAATGAAGTAATCAGCGTATTTTACTGGAAGGAGCCGTGGAAGGTTGCATGACCTTTCCTTCATTCCCTTTGTGCTCTTCTTTCATTTGTTCCTCTAGATCTGTGCTGCCTCACATGGTCACTGCTAGCCACCTGTGGCTCTGTAGGACCTGAAATGTGGTGAGTCTGAATTGAGATGTGTTGTGTGACACATCAGATTCTGAACTCTTAGTCCTAAAAATAATTTAAAATATCTCACGAATTATTTAGCTATTGGTTACATGTTGAAATGATGCTATTTTTATTTATTGGCTAAATTAATGTATTAATTTAATGAATTATTTTTACATATGTTTATTAAATATTTATTAAGAATAATAATCAGTTCTAGATAAGAAGATATAAGCACTCTCCACCCTATCTATCTCTCTCAAGAGGTACAGTGGAAAACCCTAGAATACCTAAAGAATACATAGTGTGAATACGTGAGGACTCTTGAAAGTAATAGCAGACATACTAAGAACAAAAATCTAAATTCCAAGAATGACCCATAGAGAGGTTAGTTTTCTATGTCCCCCCCCACCCCTTTTTTCCTTTCATTTCTCTGGTTTAGACCATAGGGCACCCTAGATCCTGGATTTATATAGTAAGCTTGGACAGAAAAAGCTGTAGTAAAACCCTTTCTCTTGGGTCAGATGACCAAAAAGAGTGGGGAGGAGGCTTTAGGATGTAGGTTTTTTACCTCTGGGCCCAAACTCAGGCAAGTTCCAGTAGTGCAACTGGACTTCTCCTGCAGCAGCCTCTCAACCTTTTCTTTTGCTACTTTACTGCTAGGAGGGCATGGTTATGGGAAGTGTAGCATGGGGAGGCTAAAACTTCCATTTTCTAGCCAGAGTTCCAGGAAAAGACACCCGTGGGAGCCAGAAAATATAGGTGGAAATCCTGGAGAGGAGGGAGCTGGAGAAAAGGATCCTTTAATTTGTGAATGAAGTCTCAGGCTTATCTTCAAGCTGCACATGTATGGAACTGGATAGAATCAATGTAGCAAAGTCTTTGAGAATTGATCTTTAGTGTAGCCTAGTGCCTAGATCTCATCAGACTGGTCTCTGGGTAACACATACTTGGAAAAAAAATCAGAAAACCATTTGAAAACTATACTGATATTTGAACCAAGTCTGTAAAAGATGACTCAGCACTTCCAGTTTGAACCTAATTTTATGGCAGTTCATTCAACAATTTATTTATTTATTTAATTAATTAGAGAGAGAGAGAGAGAGAGAGAGAGAGAGAGAGAGCAGGGGAGAGGGGCAGAGGGGAAGAGAGAGAGAATCTTACACAGGCTCCATGCTCAGTGTGGAGCCTGATGTGGGTCTCGATCCCATGACCCTGTATCATGACCCGAGCTGAAATCAAGAGTTGGCCGCTCTAACTACTGAGCGACCCAGCCGCCCTCATTCAGCATCTTAAATGAAATGGACAAATTCCTTGAAGGACACAAACCATCACAAGTCTTTCAAGAAGAAATAGATAATCTGAATAGATTTATATCTGTTAGAACAATGGAGTTCATAGTTAAAAACAGTTTTTCAAAAATAAAAATGCGGGCCCAGATGATCTCAGATGAAACATTTAAGGGAGAAATAGCACCAATTCTGTACAGTCTCTTCCAGAAATTGAAGTGGACACAAAATTTCCAAATTCATTTTATAAGGCCAGCATCCTCCTGGTGTCAAAACCAGTCAAAGAAAGCAAAGACAAACAAATTAAACTACAGATCAATATACCTTACTTGAAGAGAGGAGCAAAACTCTTCAAAAAATATCAAGAAATTGAATCCAAGAGAAGAAATGTATATGAAATGCATTATGACCAAGTGGATTTTATTCTGGGAATAAACCGCAACTAACATCATACATGGTAAAAGACTACATGCTTTCCTCCTAAGTTTGAGAACAAGGCAAGGATGTTCACTTTTACAACTACATAACATTATATTGAAAGTCATAGACAGTATAATATGGCAAGAAAAAGAAATAATGGCATTCATGGTGGAAAGGAAGAGATAAAACTGCCTTTATTCACTTATGACATGTTTGTCTACATAGAAATCCCAAGGAATTTCTAAAAAACTTCCTGAACCAATAAGTGAGTCCAAAGGTGTAGGATATAAGGTCAGCATAGGAAAATCAATCCTATTTCTTTATACTAACCAGAACAGTAAGAAACGGAACATTTAAAAGTAGTGCCTTATAATAGCTACCCTACAAAAGAAAAAAAAGGGAAAGAAAAAAATACTTAGTTGTAAATCTAGTAAGATATGTTCAGGATCTATATGCAGGTGAAAGGAATCAAAGACCTCAGTAAATGGAAAGATATATTCATGGATTGGAAGACTCAATATACTTAAGTTATTTTTTTTCTAAATTGATCTACAGTTTTAGTGCAATCCCCATCAAAATCCCAGCAGGATTTTGTAGATGTTAAAAACATTACTTTAAAATTTATTTTGAAAGACAAAAGAACTAGAATAGCCAAAAAATTTGGAAAAGAACAAAGTTGAAGGAATCAGACTATTAAATTTTAAGACTCATTATCAGGAGCAGTGTGGTATTGGCAGAAGAATAGATACAGGTCAATAAAACAAAATAGTCCAATAATTGAACCACATAGTCAATTGATTTTTCACAATTATGCAGAAGCACTTCAATGGAAAAAGGATAGTCTTCTTGACCAATAGTGCTAGAATAATTGGCATTCATATCCCCTCTCCATCCCCAAAGAAGGATCTTGACCTATATCTTACACCATGTACAAAATATAACTCATACTACATTCTGAAATGTCAAATTCCAAACTATAAAATTCTGAGAAGAAAACATAGCAGGAGGTCTTGCTGACTTGACGTAAGCAATGAATTCTTAGGTACAACATCAAAAACAAAGTCCTTAAAAAAAGTTGATGGGGTGACTGGATGGCTCCGTTGGTTAAGTGTCCGACTTCGGCTCAGGTCATTATCTCACGGTTTGTGGGTTCGAGCCCCGTGTCAGGCTCTGTGCTGACACCTCAGAGCCTGGAGCCTGCTTCAGATTCTGTGTCTCTCTCAAAAGTAAATAAACATTAAAAAAATGTTTTTTAAGTTGATAAATTGGATTTTCACCAAAATTAAAAACTTTTGTTTTGCTGAAAATGCTTTTGAGGCAATGAACAGACAAGACACAGTGGGAGAAAATAGTTGCAAATCATTTATCTGTCAGAAGACAAATTTCACTGACGAAGGTATACAGATAGCAGTAAGCACGTGAAAAGATGCTTTCCTTCATTAGTCATTCATTTGGGAAATGGAAATTAAAACCATTCAGATGCCATGACACACCTATTAGAAGGACTAAAAACAACAAGGACCGTGACAACAACTATAAACTGACCACATCAAGTGTTGGTGAGAATGTGTAGCAATTGAAACTCTCTCTCATGCCTTGTTTGTGTGACTGTTAAATGAAATAGCCCTTCTGGAAAACGAGTTTGGTAGTTTGTTTTTGGGTTAAAGACACACTTTTTCATATGGCCTACTGATCCCACTCCTAAGTATTTATCTAGAAACTACAACAATCATTTCTCTAGAAATGAAAGCTTTATGTTCACACAAAAACCTGTACATCAATATTCGTAGTAGCATTATTCATGATCATCAAAAACTGGAACTAACCCAAATGTCTCTCATTGGGTAAATGGATAAACAAACTGTACATCCGTAGAATGGAACGCTAGTCAGCTTTACAAAAAGGAACAAACCGTTGATACGTGCACTTCAGTGTATCACTACTTTTGGCCCCATCTCAAATAGCTATGCTAAGTGACAAGAGGTCAGTTCCAAAAGGTTACGGACAATGTGATTCCATTCTGGACAATGTGAAACTGAAGTGACAGAGAACAGATCAGAGGTTGCCAGGGCTGAGGGATGGTGGGAAAGTTTAACTACAAAAGGACAGCATGAGGACATTTTGGGGGATGATAGAATTGTTCTGTATCCTAGTTTTGGTGGTTTACGCAGATCTGTGTATGTGAATCTGTGCGTGTGATAAAACTCATGTAATTAAACCCAAAAAAGGAGAACTGTGCTGTATATAAAAATTTTTAAATAGTTTAAAATTTAATTTCACCCTTTTCATGTGGCTACTAAGAAGTTTGAAATTAGGTACATGGCTTGTATTATATTTCTGTTGTACAGCGCAGCTTTGGAAATGCAAAGAAGGATTAGTGGTCCTAATCTAGAGAGAGGGATCTGAAAGAAGATAAGGAAATAAGGAAAGGTGGCCAATTTAAATTACTTGCTCAGGGGCGCCTGGGTGGCTCAGTTGGTTAGGCGACCGACTTCAACTCAGGTCATGATATCACGATTCAAGCCCCACGTCGAGTTCTGTGCTGACAGCTCAGAGCCTGCAGCCTGCTTCGGATTCTGCGTCTCCCTCTCTCTCTGCCTCTCCCCTGCTTGCACTCTGTCTCTCTGTCTCTCAAAAATAAACAAACATTAAAATTAAGAAAAAATAAATAAATTACCTATTTAATCTGCCCCCACTTCCATCCTTTCTTCTACAGGTAGCTTTTGAGGACATGTTTCATGCAAATTACGCCAACTCTCAGATATGGTAATTCTTTACAGTCTCTTTCCCTTAATACAGGAAAAGAAATTTTACCTCTCAAGACAAAATGTGTGGTATAACAATGGAATCAGTGACACCGTCTTTGAATTTGTAGGACAAACAGGGTGTATCTTTGAGGCACTTGATAAATTTCTTCATTCTTCATGATATCCTTGTGATGAATGTTTAAGTTCATAGTGTTATTGGGTAAATATTATTTAAATGATTGTACCCAAGAGGTACTGATTAATTGAACTGTGGCTGCCAGAGAGGGAGTTTTCCAGAAGCATGCTCATATCTGTTTATAACTCAGAACTGGGAGTGCCAACCCAAAATTGGAATAGAATCTAAGAATATTATAACGGGCTGTAAATAGAGAGATAAATCTAACAAGATTGAAATATAATAGGGATAAATTTAAAATCCTGAAATGGATTCCGAAATTCAGCTGTCCAAATTAAGAATGAGAGATATGGGCTTAGTGTATATATAAAAGTCTTGGGGCTTTTAGTTGATAAGAAGCATAATATAAATCAACACTGATGTGGCTGCCAAAAAAGCAGTCTCAGTTTGCAATGGTATTTATTAATAAAAGTTTAGGATCTAAAATGAAGGCATGGATTTTTTTTTTTTTTACTTGATTCTGTATTCTTTAGAATGCATTTGTTATCTTATGTGTAGTTCTGGTTATTATTTTCTAAGAGGGCTACAGACAAACTAGTACGCATGCAGAGAAGAGAGAGGAGAGGACGATAAAGGAAATTGAAGCCAAGTTATATGAGGAGTAGTGAAAGCAGCTGGGGTATTTAGCCTGGTCAAGAGGTGACTCATGGTGGGGTTGAAAGAGAGGTCATAAGAACTGCCGGCAAATAATTGAAGGGCTATGATATTAAATGAAACTAGAATTGTTCCATAAATTCTTAAGATCCAGTGGATACATTTTTGGAGAGAAAGGGAATTAAATTTAAGTGTAAGGAAACATTATCAAGAGTTGGAGCTAACCCTTGGAAATGAGTCACCTCTCCAAAGTCTTTTGTAAAACTATTGCTTGAACCTACCTTTCCACTGAAAATCTCTATCACCCTGGCATTTCCACAAGATTCGTGTCTGACTCGTACTTCCTATACTTGGAGTTTCAGTAAATTATCATTTTATGCAGCAACTGATAGCAGTAATTCTTTGATCATTGGCAGAACTCCACTTATTTACCATTTGAATTGTTTCTTTGACAAACCAGCATGATACTGTTTCATTGGTTTAAGAATAAGGAAAGGAGCCTGTGGGCAAGCTGTGTTCTTTCTGTAACTGGGGAGCAGGACATCTGGTCCACCCTGCAGGTCTAGTAACTGGGCCTTCCGGAGATGGTGCTGGTATCTTCTAAAGACTGTCAGCTGCATAGGCATGTGAATTAAAAACTATCTTGCACCTGGAATTTATGTGATTTCATGTATATGTAATATTATGAGTCATGGTAGATATGTATTTTCAGAGGAAGGAACTTCTGCCCCACTGGTCCCACTGGGACCAGTATGGTAGCCTGGCAGTTTTTAGGGAGTCATAAAAATAAGACTTGAAACTACCATTTTGTTGTTAGGTGGTCATAACACTTCTAGCCATTCTAGGTGTTTTGTTTCTTTACTTTTTCCTTCTTTTGTTAACCTCACCTTGTATCACCTCTGATCCCATTTTTATTTTTTTTCTCTTGCCTACTCTTCCCTTTTTATGAAAAGTCGAAGTAAGCAGTGTTCAAGTAATGTGTACTCTGTGTTCGTATCATCTTCTCCAGGGTGAAATAAAGGAAATACAGTGTTATTGCTCTTCTATATGATTTGTGTTGGTCTTTTCTCCACCATCCCAGCCTTGAGGTCAGGTACTATGTTTTCTACTTCCTGTATAACTCCCCAGGTGTCCAGTATGTGCATCTGTGCATGGTGGGTTTTTAATAAAAGTCCTTGACTGATTTACTGACTATTCAGCCTAGCAAGAAAACAATGCTGCATTTTATCTCAAAGAGGCTGTAGAGTATTGAAGCAGAGTGTTTCACGAGTTCTTTGAGGTCGAAGGTAAAGTGTTTGAGAAATTCTGAAATGTAAGAGTGTGAGATTCCGAAAGATGTTTAAATTACTTCCGTGTTTTGAAAAATACTTGTATAATGTTTTTACTGTATGCAATATAGTAATCTCTCTCTCTCTAAAAAGATATTTTTAGTTGAGGGTGTGCTAATTTGGTATACATTGTTTCTTTTTAAAAATTATTGTGTATTCAAATACTTTTGGCTCTTTAACAATTTCTAAAAATCACCAAAAATTAAAAAAAAAAAGCATTCCCAATATTTTCCTTTAGAAGGAGACATTTGAGGAACCTCTTGAAAAACACAGATCTTTGTTAGTACTTACCTTATAAAAGTATTCTTTGCTTTTAGAAAGGGCTCATTGTAGAGTTTCTTTAAATGGAAAACTTCCCAACTGTATTTTCTTTTTATATTTTCAAATTTATTTATTTATTTATTTTTATTTATTTTTTAATTTATTTTATTTTATTTTTTATTTTTTGCGCTTTATTGTCAAGTTGGTTTCCATATAACCCCCAGTGCTCATCAAAAACTTAACTCATAACCATTGAGTAAACACTTTCTAATTTATTCGTGTTTAAGGTTAAAGTGGAACAAATTTTTACATCAGATTGAAAAACAGTGTTATCGAGATATAATTCAGGTACCATCCAATTCACTCTTTGAAGTGTAGAATTCAGTGGTTTTTTAATATATTCACAAGGCTGTACAACCATCAGTATCAATTTCAACATTAATTTTCATCACCACCGAGAGAAACGGTTACTCATTATCATTAGTATTCCCTCCCTCCCCCTCTCATCCTGGCCTCTGGTAACTGTTAATCTGTTTTCTGTCTCTGTGGATTTACATATTATGGACATTGCATATAAATGGAATTATATAGTAATCATACACCGTATGTGGCCTTTTGTGTCTGTTTTCACTTAGCATAAAGTTTTCAAGGTCATTCATCTTTGTAATGTGTATCGGTACTTCTTTCTTTATAGCTGAACGATACTCCATCGTATGTGGAAACCACATTTTTTTTCTACATTGATCAGTTGATGGACTTTGGGCTTTCCCACTTTTTGGCTATTGTGAACACTGCTGCTGCAAACATTCACATGCAAACTTTTGTGTGGACATGCGTTTTCATTTTTCTTAGGTATGTACCTAGCAGTGGAATTGATGGGTCATAAGCTAACTCTAAATTTAACACTTCGAGGAACTGCCAACCTGTTTTCCAAAGTGATGGCACCGTTTCATATTCCCACCAGCAGAGTATGAGGGTTCCAATTTTTCCGCATCCTCACCAGCACTTACTATTTCTTTTTGATTGTAACAATCGTAGGTGCGAAGTGGCATCAGATTGTGGTTTTGATTTTCATTTCCTTAATGACTTAATGATGTTGAGCATGTTATCATATGCTTATTAATCCTGTCTATATCTTTTTTGGAGAAATGTCTATTCAAATATTTTGTCCATTTTAATTTTTAATTACTTAATTTTTTAAAGTTAATTTTCTTTCTTTTTTTAAAAGTTAATTCCAGTATAGTTAACATAGAGCGTTATATTAGTTTCAGGTGTACAATATAGTGATTCGACACTTCCATATGTTACTCAGTGCTCATCAAGAGAAGTATACTCTTAATCCCCATCACCTATTCCACCCAGCCCCCACCCACCTTCCCTCTGGTAACCGTCTGGTTGTTCTCTATAGTTAAGTGTCTGTTTTTTGTTTGTCTTCCTTTTTTCTCCCTTTGTTCATTTGTTTTGTTTCTTAAATTCCACATATGAATGAAAGCCTATGGTGTTTGTCTTTCCTGACTTACTACTTCATTTAGCATTATACTCTTTAGCTCCATTAATGTTGCAAACGGCAAGATTCTTTTTTATGGCTGAATAGTCTCCCATTGTACATATACACTACATCTTCTTTAGCTATTTATCTATCAGTGGACGCTTGGGCTGCTTCCATAGTTTGGCTATTGTAAATAATGCTTCTTTTGCCCATTTGTAAGTTGGGTTGTCTTTTTTATTGTTGAGGTGTAAGAGTTCTTTATATATTCTGGATATAAGTCCTTCATCAGATACATGGTTTGCCAAATCATGTATTTCCTCTCTGCAGATTGTCTGTTCACTTTCTAGATAAAGTACTTTGAAGGACAAAAGTTTATAATTTTTTCGGAGGTTCAGTTTACCTAGTTTTTCTTTTGTTATTTGTGCTTTTGATTTCATATCTAAGTAAACTTGCTTGTTATGAAGATTTATTCTTACATTTTCCTCAAAGCGTTTTATAGTTTTTGCTCTTACACGTAGGTCTTTGATCCATTTTGAGTTAATTTTTGTATATGGTGTGAGTTAGGGACTCATTCATTCTTTTACATGTGGCTATCCAGTTGGCACAGCACCATTGGTTCAAACAGACTATCTTAGTCTGTTCAGGCGCTATAACAAATTACCATACATTAGATGACTTAAGCCAATATTTCTCACAGTTCTAGAGGCTGGGAAGTCTGAGATCAAGGTGCTGTCAGATTCAGTGTCTGGTAGGTCTGCTTCCTGGTTCATAGTCTATCTTTTCACTGTTGCCTCACATAGCAGAAGGAGGCAAGGGAGCTCTCTTGGGTCTTTTTTATAAGGGGATTAATCTCGTTCATGAGAGCTCTGCCCTTATGACCTAATCACCTATCAAAGGCCTCACCTCCAAATACCATCACATTGGAGATGTGGTTTCAACATAATGACTTTTAAGGGGGATACATTCAGTCAGTAGCATATTCTTTTATTTTAAAAAATTTTAATTTGTGGTAAAAATAACAAAATTTACCATCTTAATATTTTTTTGTGTACATTTCAGTAGTGTTAACAGTATTCACATTGTTGTGCAACTAATCTCCGTAACTTTTTTCATCTTGAAAAACGAAAATTCTGTACCAATTAAACAGCTCCCAAGTCTCCCCTTCCCCCCAGGTCTTGCTAACCACCATTCTTTCTGTGTCTATGAATTTGTCTACTCTTGGTACCTCATATAAGTGGACTCAAAGTATTATTTGTCTTTTTGTGACTGGCTTATTTTCACTTATCATAGCATCCTCAAGTTTCATCCATATTATAGCATGTATCAGAATGTTCTTTTTAAAGGCTGAATAATATTCCATTGTATGTGTATACCATGTTTTGTTTATATGTTGATGGACACTTGTGTTGTTTTCGTTAGGCTTTTGTGAATAATGCTGCTGTGAACATGGGTGTACAAGTATCTGTTTGAAAACACTGATTTCACTTCTTTTAAGTATATACCCAAAGGAGTAGAATTGCTCAGTCATATGGTAATCCTATTTTTTAATTTTTGAGGTATTGCCATATTGTTTTCCATAGCAGCTGTACCATTTTACATTCTTATCATTGGTACACAGAGGTTCCCATTTCTCCACACCCTCTCCAACCCTTGTTATGTTATCTTTCTCTCTTTTTTTTTTATAGTAGTCATTTCTTTTTTTAAATAGTAATATTTTTTATGAGTGTGAGGTGGTGAGAAGACTCTTTTTGCCTCATTGAATTCTCTTGGCACTCTTGTTAAAAATCAATTGATCATAATATAAATAAGTCACAGGGATGAAAAGTATAACATAGGTAATATAGTCAATAATATTGTAATACATTTATCATGGTAAGCACTTTGTAATGTGTGTAATGTGTATTAGTGATTGTTGAATCACTATGTTGTACACTTGAAATTAATTTAATATTATACATCAAGAATACTTGAATTAAACATAAAAAAATTCAGTCGACTACAGATGTGAAAGCATTTCCAGACCTAATTTTATTCCATTGATCAGTATGTCTGTTCTTATGTCAGTATCACAGTGTCATGTGTGGTGTGTCTCTGTAATAAGTTTTGAAATTGGGAAGCATGTCTTCCAACTTGGTTTTTTCTAAGATTGCTTTTGGGCCATGCTGGAACCCTTGCATTTCTGTATGACATTTAGGATTGTTTTGCCAATTTCTGCAAAAAAAGAGCCAGTAGGGATTTTGATAGGGATTCCATGAAATCTGTGGATTAATTTAGGTAGTATTGTCATCTTAACAATATTAAGGCTTCTGATCCATGAACATAAGATGTCTTTCAATTTATGTAGGCCTTCTTCCATATCTTTCAACATTTTTATAGTTTTCAGTGTACAAGTTTTGCTTGTTTTGCTGAATTTATTCCTAAGTATTTTATTCTTTTTGATGCTGTTGTAAATGGATTTTTTTTTAAATAAATTCATTTCTGGATTTTTCATTGCTAGTGTTATAAAAATGTAATTTATTCTACGCATTAATTTTGTATCTTGCAACCTTGCTGAACTTGTTTATTTTGATGTGTATGTGCGTGTGTGTGTGTGTGTGTGTGCGTGCGTGTGTATTCCTTAGGATTTTCTATATGCAAAATCACGTCTGTATACAGAGATAATTTCGCTTTTTCTTCCAATCTGGATGCCATTCATTTCTTTTTCTTGCCTAATTGCCCTGGCTAGAATCTCCAGTCCAATGTTGAGTAGAATTGGCAAGAGTAGATTTCCTTGGATCAGATTTTAATGTTTGTGGTTTGGAAATATGTATTACTGACAATGATACTTTGGGAACTTGAAAATCCAGCTTTATGTCCTCTTGTGGTGACCAAAGTGATAAAACTTTTTATTTTAAGTTTATGTATTTATTTTGAGAGAGAGTGGGGAAGGGACAGAGAGAGAGGAAGAGACAGAATCCCAAGCAGCCTCTGTGCTGGCAGTTCGAACCCACGAAGTGTGAGATCATGACCTGAGCCAAAGTTGGACGCTTAACCAACTGAGCCATCTAGGCACCCCAAAACCTCTATTGGAATTTAGCATGCTGTTTATTTTTTGAATATTAAGATGCACAATAGATTCTAGCTTGGCTTTTTCTAAAACTTTGATGCCTCTGCTCTGTTATCTTTATTAATTTGTTTTCTAAATGTCACTGAAGTAAGACAACTGTGGGACTTCTAAAACCATATCACTAGTGTATATGTCCTTCTAAGGAATTGTGTATACTGAGTAGAGTTGAATAAGAATGAATAATCAGGATGTTCATATTGTCTCTACTGGTGCTTCTTAGTCTTAGTTTGGGTTAATGCTTTATAGTTAGCACATTTGAAGTAGGTTTATAGTTTGTAATAGAAACAGTTGAAAACCAGAGTAATGATAGTGGGTAAGGTGAAGAAGAGGTAGTGATTATACTGCTTTTGATAATTTAATTCTACATCCAGCTTCTAAAAAGTATATTTTCCTTTTACTCCCTTTTTTAAAAAATTTCAGTATGATTAACATACAGTGTTATATTAGTTTCAGGTGTACAATGTAATTCAGCAATTTTGTATCTTTCTCGGTGATCATCAAAATAAGTGTACTCTAGGGGCGCCTGGGTGACTCAGTTGGTTAAGTGTCTGACTCTTGATTGTGGCTCAGGTCATGATCTCACAGTTTGTGA
This sequence comes from Cryptoprocta ferox, assembly GCA_028646485.1. Lineage (NCBI taxonomy): Eukaryota > Metazoa > Chordata > Mammalia > Carnivora > Eupleridae > Cryptoprocta > Cryptoprocta ferox. The sequence continues at coordinate 111,276,506 of CM053576.1, read as the reverse complement.
GTTTGAGAATCCCTGCCTGGGAATCTTTCTCTCTCCTTCTCTCTCTGCCCCTCCCTTACTCATGTGTACACATGTGCTCTCTGTCTCTGTCTCTCTCTCTCAAAATAAATAAATAAACTTTAAAAATAAGTGTACTCTTAATCTCCTTTATCTATTTCCCCCATCTTCCCACCCACCTCCCCTCTGGCAACCACCAGTTTGTTCTCTATATTTAAGAGTCTGGTTTTTTTGTTGTTGTTGTCTCTTTTTTTTCTTTGTTTTGTTTCTTAAATTCCACATATAAGTGAAATCATATGGTATTTGTCTTTCTCTAACTTATTTCACTTAGCATTATAATCTCTAGGTCCATCCATGTTGTTGTGAATCTCATTCTTTTTTATGGCTGAGTAATAATTCATCATGTATATATACCACGTTTTCTTTATCCATTTATCTATTGATGGGCACTTGTGTTGCTTCTTTATCTTAGCTTTGTAAATCTGCGGTAAACATAGGGGTGCATATAGCTTTCTGAAGCAGTGTTTTTGTTTGCTTTGAGTAAATATGAAGGGTATATTTTCTTGCTCATAGTTATTCTCTACAGAAAGAGGCGGAAGTAACTATTCTGTCCTTTATTCCTTACTGTAGATCGTCAGTAGTTAGATATCCAATTCAGAAAACAGAATTTTTTAATATATTGAGCAATTCTTGAATATATTCTGTATGTTACACTTTGCCCCATTGGAGACATGAAATAAGTATAAACATGTTTAGTCTCTGAATGCTTATAAGATATTTAGGAAAATCAAATGTTTGTCCTTGTACTGCTCTGTATTTGTGCTTCTGTGTCTATGTCCTGTCTCCCTAACTCAGTGTAAGCTCCTTGAGGAGAACCATCTCTGTATTGGCACAGTGTGTATCACAGTGCCTCACACATACCATGTGTTTATTATCAATTTTTGAAATTAGTAGAACAGGAAAAAACAACATAATACTATAGCCAAATATTCAAGTGAGTGGCATAACTAGTCAATATATGATGATCGGTATCTGCTGGATTTATTAGGAAAGTCTTCATGCAAGAGAAAGTAATTAAGTGGACTTATAAACGATGGGTAAGAACTGAGCAAGGGGAAAAGAGTATTTCAAGTGGGTGTCATAGTTTGGAGGTCAGTAAACAGATCATATCGACTGGAATGGAAGGTTGGTATTGGCTTGTAGATAGAAGGGTGAACCAATAAGTAGGAACATCATATTGCAGAGGCCTTTAAGGCTAGTTTGAAAGGTTTGTCCTTTCTCCTTTTGACATTAGGAAGTCACTGAAGTTTTTTAAGCTAGAAAGTTTTGGGGCAAAGCAATACTTGAAGAACGTTTATTTGGTGATAGTATATATTATGGACTGGAGAGAAACTTGTATCAGGAGACCACTTAAGAGGGTATGATAATAATTGAATTCTTCTAGTCTGTCGATTCTTAAAGAGCAGCATTTTTTCTTTTATTTTTAGTGGCTAGCATAGTGGCTGGAGCAGGATTCAGTTTTACTTTTTTCGTTGGATGCATGAATGCACGAACTAGGTCATCTGGGCCTGGATAGAGCTATTAACAGGAAATACCCATACGAGAAACATTTTGGAGAGAGAATTGAGATGACTGGTTTTCTAATAGTATAAAGGGTGTGCATAAGGTCAAAGAGGACACTAAAATCACAGCATGGAGGATTAGGGAATCCCTAGAAAGAAGAAAATCAGCTAGGGGAAGTGAGGAGTGAGAAAAGGGACAGTCATGAGCATGTTTTTAGACTTGCTGAGTTTGAGATTGAAATACATAGTACATGGAGGTAGAAAGGCTCCAGGGAGAACTGAAGTCTGAGTATATCAATTTGGATATTACCGTGAAGACCTTGTTTGAGCAGGAAACATGATTGGACTGATATAACTGTGCATGGGTGCAGAGGTTGTGTGCGTGTGCACATGTCTACACACTCATAGGCTAGAACCCAGTATATGTGTTCAATTGTCAACACACGAATCTGCTGGTTGGTATTAGAAGAATGATGAGTACTGGTTCTTGGGGTGATCAGAGGGGAAAAAAGAGCTAAAGAAGGAGACAGGAAAGGAACAGAGGTTGAAGAACGTAACAACACGGATTTGTTAAGGAGACTTTGTAATTTGTCTTGTGTTTCAAGATGATATCAGTAATGACTAATACTCCCATCTCCCTTACTGAGTGCTTACTGTGTGCCAGACACTGAGATAGGCATGCTGCCTTTATTTATCCTCACGTCAAATCTGTGACCCCAGTACTATTAGATCCTCTTTTACTGATGAAGAAACTGAAGTCTACAGAAGTTAAAATTTGCCTAAGATGAGTTGAGCTAATAAATAATTAGGATACATTGTGGATATAAACCTGAACTTTTTGATTCCAAGCCAAATATTCTTTCCATTATACCAAAAGTTTGTATGTTGTTTCTTCAAGGCAAGGTCTTTATCTCTAGAGAAACAGGCTTTAGGAAAGGCTTATTAATTAGTAGGCAGTGATTGGACAGTAACATTTCCTATAGAAAAATCTTCGTGAACTTTGGATGTGGATGCTTCCACTTTTCTACTTGGGTATTTTTATTTGTAGTGTGGTAGGAGACAAAACTTTTTTGATTGCATGTTGTAGATATTTAAAAGATGATATCATTTCTTCCATTTGAAGAATTAATCATTTAGAAAATGCTTTTCAAAAATTATTTATTTATTTTGGGGGAGGGAGAGAGAGAGAGAGAGAGAGAGAGAGAGAGAGAGAGAGAGAGAATGCCCAGAAAGGGCTAAGAGAGAGGTGAGAGAGAATCCCAAGCAGAGAGAATGTGACAGAGCAGAGCCCGATGTGGGGCTTGAACTCACGAACCTGAGATCATAACCTGAACCAAAATCAAGAGTTGGACGCTGAACTGACAGAGTCACCCAGGCGCCCCTCAAATTTTTTTCTTTTTGTTAAACTAAATGTAAACTTCTTTTTTTTTTTTCAGAAGTGTTTTTGCTGCATTCCTCAGAGCACTCATAAATTAGCAAGGAAATACAAAAGGCCTGATGTTTTCTTTTCTTTCAGGGGATATCATTTTCAATGCCCAATACCCAGAGCTGCCCCCTGATTTTATCTTTGGAGAAGATGCTGAATTCCTTCCAGATCCTTCGGCTCTGCACGTGAGTACTGCAGGCTCGTTTTGGATGATCTTTATTTGTTGAAGGAAAATAAAATTAGCTTTTGACAATTGCTTGACAGATAAATTTGCCAAACATGTGGGGTTTTTTCCTCCCCTTTTTCCCTCTGTCCTCTGAAATAAGTACAACTCTTCATGTGCCAAAATAGTTTAAAGATTTTTTTCATTGCAGTTTTATGTTCAGACTATTTTGAATTGAAATCTGTAGCATATTGATTAAAATATTTTTACTTCAGCTTAAAGAGACATGTTGAAGAGATTTCTTTATTTTAACTTAATATTTCATGCCTGCAATCAATTTTCTAAAGTTTACTAACACTTCATCACAGAGCTTGTTAGGGGAGTGTTTCTTGGCTCTTCAAGAGGTCTAAGTGAAAGTGGCAAATTTGGACTTGCATCCATATTATCTCAGTATTATTATCAGAAGGGTAAAGACCAGATTAAGTGTTCTTTATTAAGCAAGACCAAAAACTTTGTAGTTAAAGTAAAATATTTCTGGGGTTAAAGCAGGGAAAGGAGCAGTGGTACTTGTCAGAGCACATGTGGTTTACATAAAAAGTTGTGTGTTTCACATTGCTCGTGGAGAAAAACATGTGCCATTTTGTTTAAAAGGTCTGAGCAGACAAAATGTCTCTTTCTTTCCCTTTGCAAGTTCAATTTTGCTATGATGCCTATACTCTAAGAGGGTTTTATTGTTCAATACTATGTTCTTTGTTTGGTCTTTCTTGTCTCAAAGTTTTGTAATTAAAATTTTTGATGACTTTGAAATCTTGTCCCCCCCCCCTCCCTTTTTAAAAAGGGAAGTGTTAAACAGGAAGTTTTAACCCAAACCTAAAGAATTTTCTTAAATTTTAGAACACAGCTGTAAAAGTGCAATTGGCAAGAGTAGGCTGGGTTTGTTGCAAAATTTCTAATAATTATACTCAAACTGTTAGTTGATTTTTAAAATGCATAAACATGGTCCTTTTGGATGCTGTGTGTTACACATTGACTCCATGTTGAAGGGGAGGGGTTTACCTGGAGTATCTCTACAGACTTCTTCTGTGTTAAATCTGCCGGGCGGAGGGTAACATGTGCTAAATAACAAAGATGTATTACAGACTAAGTGCTCCAGGAAATTAAAGAAGGTTGTCGGAAAAGGCTTTGTAGTAGAGATGAGACTTGGACGCATTCTCAAAGAATGGAGCCTAAGTGGGGAATATGGCAGAGAGAATTTCAAATAGGGGGATGACATAAACAAATGAAATGTATAATATATTATAGAGGGAGGTACTGACAGGTTTGCTGAAGTGTAAGTTAATATGAGGAAGGAAGGACTAGAAAAGGTTAGAGAGGGAAGTTGGGAGAAGATTGTGGAGAGCATTGAATGCTAGGTTAAGAGCCGCTGAAGGAAATGATAATTACAGAATCATTTAATAGCAATGTGATCAGTATAATGGATCAAGGAAAGGTTGAGGAGCAGCACTGAGGACTGTGGCAAAAATATGGAGGAGGGAGAAGAAAGGGGCTTTGAGCTAGGATGATACAAGAGGGAATACTGTGAAGGAAAGGATAAGAAATGTTTACAACTATTTTTTTGGGAATTGCCTTTAAAATTTGCAAGGCATATCTTCAATATTGAAAAATATTGTGAGAGGGTAGAATTTAAAAGCCAAAAAGGACTTCGAGTTTCAGCTTATTCCACTTTTCTGTTTTATTTTATTTTTTTGATGGGTTTTGAAATTCTTTTTATTTTTTTTATTTTTTGAGAGAGAGAGCACCTGCGCAAGAGTGAGCAATGCAAGCAGAGGAGGGGCAGAGAGGAAGGGAGAGAAAATCTCAAGCAGACTGCACACCCAGTGTGCATAGTGTGACACGGGCTCGATCTCACCACCCTGAGATCATTACCTGAGCCAGAATCCAGAGTCAGATGCTTAACTGACTGAGCCACCCAGGCACCTCACTACTTTTCTATTCTAACATTGAGAAAATTGACCTAGAATTATATAATTGTGTTAGAGCTGATATTATAACTCCACTCTTCTTATTACTTAGTCCCTGAGTGAAGTTTTTGCAGATGTTTTTGAGAAATTAGCTGAAGAGGAACAGCCAAAAAATCAAAGCACTATGTCTAAGAGAAAGATTACAAATCTAGGGGAATGCTTTCTTCAGCTCTAGTCAGTCTGAGGACTCAGGCAGGCTACCCAGCGCTTCTTCCGGGACCAGTGGTTTAGGCAAGTCTAGAAAAGTAACCAAAGGACACCCTCTACCAGCTGGTGAGGTCCAGCCAGCCCTAGAGGAGCCCTGGATGTTCATTGTCATCTGGCTAAAACACTAGGACAGGATAAATGTCAGCAGACGTCTCCCTGAGGATAGCATGCCTCCAAAGAACTTTTCCCTCACTTGTTAATAGGCAGCGGTTTAGTTCTTCGGTTCATTTCAGCCTCTTTTCCTTCCTTCCTACACTGTGCAGAGCACTGTCACTAATAACCTGTTTAGTCATATATGGTTCTGAATGAAGGAGGGATTACATATTAACATCAACCATGGAGTGGAGAACAAAATGTCTAGAGTTTTTGGATTTTCCCCCTGAAGTCCTAATTGCAGGAGGGAATGAATAGGCACCCTTAGATTCTGGGAGTGTAGTCCAAAGTAGTTACTGTGGCAAATATGGAATTTCCTTGAAGTTTCTGGGTTTTATCTTCAAAATTAATAAAAATTATTTTGCATTTGATTCCATAATATGCTCGTGCTCTTTAATAAAAAGTATATTAAGTTGCAAATATTTGAGAAACAAACGTGTCCCAGTTTGAGAAATACAGTTTTTGAGAATATATGTGATCTTTTATTTATTCAATTAATTTAAACTGGCTTCTTTCCATGAAAGGATTTGAAGTAACTTAAACAAAGGATGCACATAAAGTCAACAAAATATGTGAGGTGCTCTAATCCATCAAATGAAGTCACCTCTTTCCACACTCAAGCTCTTCATTCACAGAGATGAGTTTCATTAAGGACTTTGAGATCCTCAGATGAATGCAAAATACTAGATAGAGATACCAGCACCAGATAAATACTAGATAGACACCAGAGACAGATATCTCGTGGACACCAGAGAATCATAAAATCATGGGAGTTATAATTGTAGTTGGCCAGTGGTTCCCACTTCTGGCTATCCATTAGAATAATTTAGGAAGCCTGTTAAAAATACAGGAATAGCAAATTACACTCTTAGGGAGCCAAAGAGTCATTAAATTCTCTGGGCCATTTCTGTGTATTAGTTTTTGAACTGCTATTGGGAATCACTGCTTGAACCCATCTTTTATAGTAACGTCTCCAACAGAAGGCCATTTGTCTTTGCTTGACATCGTTTCCAGTGAGGTATCATTTTCCATTTTGGGGACAGCTCCATTTCTTTTTTTTCAATTAACAGCTTTATTGAGACATAGTTTATGTGCCATGTAATCCACCCATTTAGAGTGTATTAATTCAGCGGTTTTTAGTATATTCACAGAGTTGTGCAATCATTGCCACAGTTGAATTTACATTTTTAAAAATTGAAGTATAATTCACATTTTAACATATTACTTTCAAGTATACAACATGATGATTTGATATTTGTATATATTGTGAAATGATCATCACAGTGTCTAGTTAACATCATCAAAGTCAAATGTAGACATTAACAGTCACTTCCTTATCCTTCCGACTCCCACCTGTCTCCACTCTAAGCAGGAACTATTCTACATTCTGTCTCTGTGGAATTGCCTGTTCTGGACATTTCATATAAATGGAATCATACAATATGTGATCCTTTGTGACTGACCAGTTTCATCAGCATACAGTTTTCAGTGTGTCATGTATCACTACTTCATTATTTATTGCTAAATAATATTACATTGTATGCATAGACCACATTTTATTTATCCATCATCAGTTGATAGACATTTGGTTTGTTTTTATGTTTTGGCTATTATAAATATTGTCATAATTTTTCCTGGATATATCCCTAGGAGTGGAATTGCTGTGTCAAATGGTAACCAAGTTTAGCTTTTTGAGGAACTCCCAGACTGCGTTCCAAAGTGGCTATACTGTTTTACATGCCCACCAGCAATATATAAGTGTTCCAGTTTCTCCACACCCAAGTAACCAACATTTGTTATTATCTGCGTTTTTGATTATAGCCTGTGAAGTGGTATCTCATTGTGGTTTTGGTTTGTGTTTCGCTGATGGCTAATGATGTTTTGCATCTTTTCATATGCTTATTGGCCATTTTTATAACTCCTTCTGAGAAGTGTCTGTTCAGATCCTTTGCCCATTTTTAAAAAATATTTTTAAGTTTTTTATTTTATTTTTGAGAGAAAGACAGCGTGTAAGTGGAGAAGGGGCAGAGAGAGGGAGACACAGAATCTGAAGCAGGCTCCAGGCTCTGAGCTGTCAGCACAGGGTGGGGCTTGAACCCATGAATTGTGAGATCATGACCTGAGCCAAAGTCGGACACTCAACCGACTGAGCCACCCAGGCGCCCCCTTTGCCCATTTTTTAAATTGAGTTATTTGCCTTCTATTGTTGAGGTATAAGAGTTCTTTGTATATTCTGGATAGAAGATATATGACTTGTCAGAATTTTCTTCCATTCTGTGGATTTTCTTTTAACTTTTTAGGTAGTATTGTGTGAAGTACAAAAGAAAAGTTTAAGTCTAACTTCTCTACATTTTATTTTGTTGTGTGTGCCTCTGATTTCATATCTAAGAAACCATTGCCTAGTCCAAGGTTATGAAATCTTACTATTGTCTTGTCCTTAAAAACTAATGTAATTTTTGCTCTGACATTTAGATATTTGATCCATTTCGGGTTAATTTTTGTATATTGTGTGAGATAGGGGCCCCTACTTCCTTGTTCTATAAGTGGAGACCCAGATGTCTAAATATGATTTATTGGAAAAACTATTTTTTCCAATAGTTTTTGAGTTCTCGTGGCATTCTTGTTGAAACTCAGTTGACTGTAATGTGAGGGTGTATTTCTGAACTTTCATTTGTATTGATCTGATCTGTATTTTAACCTTATACAGTACCACACTGTCTTGACTGCTGTGACTTTGTAATAAGTTTTGAAATTGTGAAGTCCGAGTTTTCCAGCTTTGTTCTTTTCCAAGATTGCTTTGACTATTTTGGTCCCTTGCATTTCCTAGGATCAGCTTGTCAGTTTCTTCTAAGAATCCAGCTGGGATTTTGGTAGGAATTGCATTGAATCTAGATCCAGCTAGAGAATTGCTGTCCACCATTTTCATTCAGAACTCCTTTCCCCCATTTATCTGAACGGCTTGCTTCCCTCCTATTTTCAAATGTCATCATATCAGAGAGGCCTTTCCTGGTGTTCTGATACAAAGTAGTAATAAGACCCTCCCCATTACTCTCTCATTTTTAAATCATGCTTTATTTTCTTCTTTGCATTTATTACTATTTGATAAAATTTTGGTTGTTTATTTATTTGGTATCTCTGTCCCAGGGTGACCAATGGCCCTGGTGTGCCTGAGGCTGATGGGTTTTCTGGGATGTGGTACCTTCAGTGCTGAAACTGGGTAGTCCCAGGCAAATTGGGATAGACGGTTCCCCTTGTTTCTTCTCTGGAATGGAAGCCTCATGAGAGAATGAATTCATTTTCTTCACTGCCGTGTCCTAGTATCTAGAAGAGTGTCTGGTGTGTAGAGGTGCACAATATATGCTTGTTAGATGAATAGGTCGGTCACCTTTAAGGGTGTGTATTTTTATTAAGGGACTTGTTGGTTTCTAAGACTAGAAAATATGTTTTAGATGAAAATTTCAAAATAGAAGAGATTCAGTTTTAGAGAAACTGGGAGATAAAAATCAGTTAACAGAATCTCTGAGGCAGTGATTTTCAGCCTCGGTTTTGCAATGCCCTGTGGTATGTTTGGCTACCCAAAGGGCATTGTGAAATTCTTTCCCCAAAAGTAATAATGATAATTCCCTTTAATTTAAAATAAAATTGCACCAAGGAGGAAGGGTGGTTCAGAAGTTTAATTGAGAAGGACATGTTGCAATTAGAGCAAAAGTGGAAGCCACTGATATCTGACTTCCTAGTTTAAAGAAGGTGAGAGTGGTCTTGGGTTTGGGACAAGCATCTTCACAGCAGGGAATCTAATGTTACTCGTTCCTTCACTTACTGTTCTGCTCATATGGAATGTAAGTGTAGAAAGAAGGCTTGTGCTCACACCTTGTCACTTCTCCCTTGCTCTTCTTTCTTCACTCTGCTACCTCCACAAGGACATCTTTTGAATGTGTCCTTGCAAAACAGTGCCTGTTCCCTGTGTACATGAAATGTATGTGAAGAATGCACTTTGCTGAGATGGACTGCATGGCCCGCAGTTGCAAAATGCTGTCCAGGTGTGTGGTACCCCTATTTCGAGACACTTCCCTGTGCCATGGCCTACAGCAGATTTTAAAACAGCAATCTCTGTCATTTTTCAAATATTTATTTACTGTGTCTTTTGAGACCCTTAAAAGACTCCTCTTTAGCGCTAAAGCTGAACATAATGCTCAAGACAGAGAAGTGAATGGGACTGCAGCCTGCAGTGATATGTGCAGGGATGGAGGTATGTCTACATGGTGCTGTGGGGATAATGGGAGGAGCGCTTTACCATCCATGCATAGGAAGTGTCAGAGACTTAGGAACAGGTTCTATGATCAGTTATAAGTGATCTGCATTTGTGTATAATTTATAGAAGAATGACATATCTACAGAAGAGTGTACAAATCACAAGTGTGTTACATGGAGAATTTCCAAAAAGTAAACATATCACATAACCAACACTTAGATCAGGAGTAGCAGTTCGATGCGGGGCTCGAACTCACGAACCATGAGATCATGACCTGAGCCGAAATCAGGAGTCGGACACTTAACCGACTGAGCCACCTGGGCACCCCATCACCCCACATTTATTTGTGAGCCTCACCCCTGTAGTTCTGCATTTCTACATTCCTCACCCCTGTAGCCCTGCATTTCTGAGGGGTATGTCCGGAAGGTCCCTCTTGCTGGGCCACGTGGTGTAGAGGGAGAAGGAGAGGATTAATATATATGCATGTGTATACACATGTATACTTTTGAAGGTATGTGTTATAAACCAGGCTTTAAAAGCATAGTTGTAGAAAAACAGAACATCTTGAAAGTCCAAACAAGTTACACTTAAAATGAAACCTGACCAGTTTTTCATTCGGAGTTTAGTCATGAGGCAGAAACCATACCAGGAACTCGAATCGAGAAAATTGAGTAAAGAGAATTATTAGCTACTTCATGGAGTAGAAGAGCACTCTAAAGAATGCAAAGCACAGCGGTTGTAGAAATCAGCTACTCCATGGCCCAGAGTGAATACCCAAGAGGGAACAAAACTTGGAAGGCTCCTTCCCCGGGTCTCTCTTCCCTGCCCCAGGCTGACATCCTGTCCTCCTTGTTGGACAGGGTGTGACGGCAGCCCACTTGATCATGGAGACCTGCACTTGGGGGTGCCGCAGGCCAGAACTGGTGTGGCCTATTGGGTGCTGGTGGGCCAGGGTGGCGAGCGGAAATGGGCTGGGTGCTGGTTACACAGGCTGGAGGGTGGCACTACTGGGTCTCCTGCATGCCCCTGGCAGTTGCACCATAAGGGCAGCTATGAACATAGAACCAGGGTAGGAAGCTCCTCCCTCTCTTATGCCTTGCACCGTCTGTCCATCACTTTCTACTGACAAGCTAAACATCGCACCAGCTGGCAAAGGAAAAGAGTTTGCAGGGTCCAGTTCTGGTTTCATAAACAGGACAAAGACAAGTAGATTGGGAAGAGGAGCAGCAGTAAATGGATAGCACAACTAGACAATGCCAAACTTATCTTCCAGTGTCTTGTGTTCTGTTGTGTCTACTCTACTGTTAGTCCATTAAATGAGTTCTTAATTTTAGGTAATATGTTTTTCACTTCCACAGTGCTTTGGTGAACTTATCTTTTTATCTATAGTTTTGCCATTTTGTCGCACATGCTGCTCCTATTTATTTTCAAGTCCTTGTGAACTAGTTCTAATATCTGGACTATCCTAGGGATTGTTTATTTTGCCTGCTTTTTTCTTTGGTTATCAGTCACGTGGTTCTGTATTTGGTGTTTTTTATAGTTTTGAGTTAATGTCAGACATTCCTGTTTAAAAGAAAAAACAACCATAGAGGCTTCAGATGATGTGATCATCTTGTAGAGGGTTCAGTGTCCCCTCTCATAGGCGGAGAGTGTTGATTGGTCACCTGAAGCTAGACAGGACTTTGCTGGGTTGAGGCTGGTTTATGTCTTTGGTAAGGGCCATCCATCTACCTGAGGTCACTATGATTTCTGAGGTAGAGTTCTTCAGGGTTATTTTTTTCTAAAAGTCTGGAGTGGTCAGTGTTCCTAGATACTTCTAAGTGTCTTGGCCTGTAAAATATTTTAAAGCAGAATTCCACATCATTTACCAAATATTCAAATACCAACAGCATGAATCTTTGCCCCACTAGATTAGAAATCCTAAATTTTCCGTCATAAGGCTGTTGATAGCTTGGCTCTGCTTTTCAGAGGTACTTGCTTAATTTTAGCTTCTTGCCCATGGGCGGCCCCAGAATTCATCAGATGTCTTGAGGGTAACTGGCTACATGTTTGATGTCTCTCAAGACTCTGCCAAAAGTTCTAATGATGTTTTTCTGAGTCCAGCAGCAGCTTTGTGACTGTGCAAAGCCTGGATTCTCAGCCTCCCTCTTGTGCCTGGAATTTACAAATGTCCCCAGGGTAAAAGCAGAAGTCAGTTGTCTTGTATTTTTGAGAACATGCAATTTTACCCTTTACTTTCATAGCAAAAATACAACAAACTTTAGTGGACTATAAAATATGACTTGCTTTGTTGGCAAGAATACAGAATTAATACAAAGTATTAATTGAAAATGTTTGATGTTAATAAAAATGTTCAGTAATATTAATTGGTAAAATGTTTGAAAACAGTGTACTTCCTTTTTTATGAAAACCTAGACATTAAGTTCCAGTAGGTTTTTCTAAGGTAGAAATAAGAGTAAATGTTACTTAGAGGTGGCATCTCTTGCTCCCTCAAGTTGAATTCAAAGGATGCTTGGATTCAAAGGATGAATTAACGTATGATCCAAGTGAATATGAGAGAATTACTAGAAATTTTGATGCAAAATTGGTTTATGTGCTGATGAGTTAAAAAAACTCTATTTGTACTTCTACTGAATATCACTATTTTTACTTATCAGCCATGGAAACATTTTATGAGGTAGGAGGGATGTTGATGTTTTTCTTTGTAAAATGTCCTTCCTAAGGGGAGATAGTGGAAGGCTCTGGTTTAAAAACATTGGTTTATGATTTCATCTATTTTTCCAAAGGTGTTGCTATTACAACTAGTTGTAGATTAAGGAGTGGAATATTAATATATACACGTGTGTATATACACATATAATTTTGAAGGCATGTGTCATAAACAGGGCTTTAAAAGCACAGTTGTAGAAAAACAGAACATCTTGAAAGTACAAACAAGGGACATTTAAAATGTTCACTCTCATAAGACAAATGAAAAAAAAAAGGCAAACCAAGTTATTTTTTGAAATCCAAAGTCAAATATAACATTTAGCAGATGTTACCAGTTTTGATTTACTCGATTGAATTTGCAAAAATGCTTTTGGGAAAATGAGGTACTGAGTTGCACGTGATGCATTTCAGCTTAAGAATTTGTTCGCCCCGAGGAGTTAGCTCATGATCAGTGTTTGGAGTTTGTTCATTGTCTTTGGTTGGTTGACTTCCTTTGTCATCCTCTCTTTATCACCTTCTACTCTCTCTAGCAGTCTCCTCCTAGAGTTGGGTTTTAAAATTATGATAATGTATTTTTATTATTAATAACATGTAAAATATAGGCAAGTGCCAAGAAAACAAATCTATAATTGTGCACAATTTAGAGATGAGTGTTACTGTAGAATGATGTTAATGTATTTATTCCCAGTGTTTTTCTCTGTCTGTGTCACCTGCACATATGTCTTCCACAGTTGTCAGTGATTTTTACTTTATATATTATCATTAGCACGTCTCTGATGACATTACAGACTCATCTGAAGCATCTTTTAAAACTGGTTTCTGTTCTTTTGACCTATTCAGTAATGGTTAGTACTTCCCCAGGCAAATAAAATATGTATCGCAAACCAGGCCTTTCTTTTTCTTTATTTTTAAATATGTTTCTCATAAAAAACACTAAGGGCCATTTAAGGCTGTTAACTGAAATGGTGATAATGTTTGATTTCTTGGTAACTAATAGTTGTTTATGGTTAATAACTTACTAAAAACAGTCTTAATTCATCGTTGTAAGTCTGATGGCTCTGAACAGGGATTCTAGCCATGTTTCGAATGGAATGAAAATTTTAGTGAAACTACGTCAGAATTGTTTTTGGGCTAGCATACACACAGCATTGAGTTGGAGATGAACTCTGCCTTTCAAGAGGACCTTGGCTTATTTGGGGAAACAGGACTTAAACTTAAAAAGAGAAATATTGTAGCAAATTGTAATATATTGTCGTGGCACCTTATACTGTCTCTGGAGCACTACTATTTTGTCTAGTAATTGTGTGATTCCATTTTTGTCTTTTCTACCATTCCCTGAGCACCTTGAAGCAGAGGCCATATCTTATTCATCTTTAATTTAGAACACGTACTTGTGGAATAGGGACTTAAGAAGTACACACTAATATATATATTTTTAAATGAATGAATATGCTAAATGTACCACATTAATGGCACAGGAGTTCTGATGAGGTAGTGCTTGTGGAGTCTCTGGTGATCTGAGGCTTCATAGAGGTCAGAGGGTTTTAGCTGGGTCTTCGAGCAGGGGGTGGGATTTAGAAAATGAACAGAGGGGCTGGCGCTGTAGGCAGGGGGACAAAGCTTCCAGAGAAGCCTCAGGAACCAAGGAAGGATAGCATATTGGAAGCACTGAGCAAACCAGTTTTGTTGGAGGAGAGTTTGTATAGGCAAGTATTAGAAAATACAGTTACAGAGGTAGATAGAGGTGAAATTGTAAGGGGTTTGGAATACAAAGCAAAAGATTATTCATTACTAGCACAGCCTCTGATTTTAAGAAACTACTGCAGCCTTAGGTTTTGTTTTCCTTTTTAAAAAAAGACATTGAAGCTTTTGTGAGATGTTCATGATCTAGATAATTTTTTTTTCCTCCTGTAGTATTGAGGATTACAGAAATTTTTGATATCTTTACTTTGTAGCCACCTGCTGTTAAGTATACTTCTGGATATAGTTAAGAACTTCATGTATACGCATTAGTTTTTCAGAGGAGTCAAATTTTTATTATATATTTTTAAAGAAAAATGTGCAGTTAACTGTTGATTATATAGAGTCTTGAAATTGATTATTTCACGTCCTCCACTGTTTCAAAGGCTGGTCTTCCAATTAGCTTGCTTTGTGTGCTTTTAGTATACAGGGCCTGATGAGTGAATAAACTCTAATAAACTTTTAATTTTAGAACTTTTTGTTATAGGATTTTTAGGTTTAGATTTACAGAATTATTGCAAAGATAGTACAGAGTATTTCTGTATGCCCCACATTCAGTTTCCCCTGTTGTTTAACATCTTACATTACTGTGATTCATATGTGAACATTAATGAACCGATATTGATACAGTATTATTAACTAAAGCCCATACTTTATTCAGAATCTCTTAGTTTTTTCTTTCCTAATGTTCTTTTTCTGCCCAGGATCCCATCCAAGATACCACATTACATTTAATCTCCATGTCTGTTTAGGTTGTGGCAGTTTCTCAGACTTTCCTTGATGACCTTGACAATTTGGACGAGTACTGGTCAGTTCTTTTGATTATGGGATGGATTATGCTGGCCAAGGCACCTAGCATCTATGCCTATATTTATTGATAAAACTGTTGATATTAGTACCAATCTCATAAGGTTGTTGTGGGAGTAAGGAAAGTAATACTTGAGTGGAAAAATAGAAATAAAACTGCGGGCATGGAAACCAAAATGACCAAGGGCAACGTATAATCATAAGTACAGAGGGCTTAGCAAATATTTGTATTTTCAAAGAAGACCCCTTGTTTCCCTATATAATTGAAAGCAGCTTATTCTGCTTTTTGAGCTTACATTTAAACTCATATAAATGCGAGGTTTTGTACTTAATTGAAAGTCTTTAGGTTTGGGATTATTTTGCTGTGTTTGGGTTATCTTTGGGGATGGGAACATTTTAAAAAGGAGAAGAGCCTCATAAATTTGAACCTGGTTCTAATGTATGCTTTCTCCAACATTTTAAAAAAGCTAAAAAAAAAAAAAAAAGAAAACCTCTTAGCCATTTAAAAACATTTTTCGGAGAAATTATCTGCATCCGGCTGAGAATTTTATGCCAAACTGCAGCCCCCACACAGGCTTTGGAGAGCCAAGATATTTAAACCTGCAAAGTGCCAGCTCAACCCTTACGCTGGTCTGATGTAATCATTTAACCACAGAGTGGTTTGTAGCCTTGAACTGACAATGACTCAGTAGACCTTGTATACATTTAAAAAAATGTTTTTAAGTTATTGGGATTATGAAAATACCATAGAAGCACAATATTATTATAAGCAAAACATTCAACACATTTAATGCAGTTTCTTGACTGTATTTCAAGAACATTTATGAAGAAGCCATATTGGAAAAGTAAGAAGTCTGGATTATTATAGATTTTTTTAAAGAAAGGCAGCAAATTACTTACAGTATCTAAAATTGTCTGCCAGAGATCGTCACTCATTTGCAATGAAAGGGGTCCTTTAGGAGATTTGAAAAAATTCACTGGTAAGGATAGCGACTAATATAACAATTGTATATAATTTCTATGTTTAAAGGTACATTTTTAAAGGATTTATTTATTTTATTGATTTGGAGGTGCTTGGAAGGTTAACATGGACTTTAGGCCAGTAAGCCTCTGTAGGAAGTATTTCAAAAATGCAAAATTTGCTCCAAGGAAGTTTGATTTTAATTTAAAAACTAATATATTAAAAGTGTAAGTTAATCATTTGTTTTACTTTCAACCCTACCTTGGTACTACTCCTGAGCCCAAATTCACTAAACCCACTCATATTAGGTTAAAAGCATTTTAGAGTCAGGAAAAGATGAAATAACTATTTCAAACATTTGAGTTTGTGTGTAGTACTGAACAGAAATGATTTTGAGATATTAGCTGTAGATTTATGTTATAAATGTGTCTTTTCTAGTTCACAGTGAATAAATTATGGCACCCTTAATATATTTTGAATGAGAAAATCTGTAATAGTAATTTGCAAACGTTGAAGACTAAAAATAAATCCATTAACCTAATGACTTTAACTTCCTGAAGAGAGCCTAGGAACCATTTCTTACTTTTGTTAGTACTTTTTTAGACCTTTTTATTTATAACCATTAAAGTTGTAATGTAAATGTTTGTGCTGTTTTACAGCATGTCCTGTGAAAATTTTTAAGAAAATAATGCAATAGAAGATGTTTATAAAATCTAAAGTAGGGGCACCTGGGTAGCTCAGTCAGTTAAGCTTCTGACTAGATTCCAGCTCAGGTCATGATCTCACGATTATAAGATTGAGCCCCATGTTGGGCTTGATGCTGAGCATGGAGCCTGCTTGAGACTGACTCTCTCTCTCTCTCTCCCCCCCTCCTGCTCTCCACTCCCTCTCCCTACCTCTGCTCCTCCCCTGCTTTTGCACATGCATACTCTCTTTCTAAAAAAAAAAAAAATTAAGGTAAAGGATTAATGAAATGTTTGAAAATTGAGAAACCTTAGTCAATTAAAAAATTAAGATCAGTTTAATTATAGAGCTTTATTATTTGTTTAATGTTTATTTTTGAGAGAGAGAGAGAGAGAGAGAGAGTGAGCACAAGTGGGGGAGAGGCAGAGAGCAAGGGAGATACAGAATCTGAAGCAGGCTCCAGGCTCTGAGCAGTCAGCACAGAGCCCGACGCAGGGCTCGGACCCACAAATGGTAAGATCATGACCTGAGCTGAAGTGAGATGCTTAACTGACTGAGCCACCCAGGCGCCCCATTGTAGAGCTTTTTAAAATGTTTAGCATCATTTTATGACTGTAAATTTGTAACTAGCCATTTTTAGACATGAAAACATAATTCTTAGATACAATTTTTAGAAATCAGAGCAAAACAATATTCTTTATAACTATAGAATTGATTCATTTTTAAAGACTTGTATTGCTGAGAATTTCAAACATATATAAAAGTAGACAGTATTGGATAATGAGTCCTCATGATTCTGTCACCTAGCTTCAGGAATTGTCAACTCACATTCCATCTTGTTTTATCTATATTTACATTCACTTATCCCTTACCATATTACTTTGAAGCAAATCCCATAAATTACATCATTTCATATGTAAATACTTTTGTATTTACCCAGAAAGATAAGAAATCTTTGGGGCACCTGGGTGGCTCAGTCAGTTGAATGTTTGACCGGCTCAGGTCATGATTTCATGGTTCATGAGTTCGAGCCCTGCGTCGGGCTCTGTGCTGACAGCTCAGAGCCTGGAGCCTGCTTCGTATTCTGTGTCTTCCTCTCTTTCTACCCCTCCCCTACTTGCACTCTGTCTCTCTCTCTTTCTCTCTCTCAAAAATAAATAAACATTAAAAAATTAAAAAAAGATGAGGAATCTTTTATTATTTATTATTATTAACATATAGTGTTTTATTAGTTTCAGGTCAGTTAACATACAGTGTAATATTAGTTTCAGATGTACAATGTAGTGATTCATCACTTTCATACCTCACCTGGTACTCATGGCAACAAGTGCACTCCTTAATCCCCATCACCTAATTTAACCCATTCCCCCATCCACCTCATCTCTGGTAGCCATCAGTTTGTGGTTAGACTCTATAATTAAGAGTCTGTTTCTCGGTTCATTTCTCTTTCTCTTTTTTTCTGCCCTTTGCTTGTTTGTTCTGTTTCTTAAATTCCACATATGAGTGAAATCATACAGTATTTGTCTTTCTCTGACTTATTACTCTTAGCATAATACTCTTCTAG
Organism: Cryptoprocta ferox; assembly: GCA_028646485.1. Taxonomy (NCBI): domain Eukaryota; kingdom Metazoa; phylum Chordata; class Mammalia; order Carnivora; family Eupleridae; genus Cryptoprocta; species Cryptoprocta ferox. Next base: position 111,258,260 of record CM053576.1, on the reverse strand, counting down.
ATCCATCCACTTCATAGCAAATAGCAAGATTTCATTCTTTTTTTATGGCCGAATAATATTCCATTGTGTGTGTACAAACACACACACACACACACACACACACACATACCACATCTTCTTTATCCATTCATTCATTTATTGATGGACACTTGGGCTGCTTTCATAATTGCATTATTGTAAATAATGTTGCTGTAAACATAGGGGTGCAGGTATCCCTTTGAATTACTGTTTTTGTATTCTTTGGGTAAATACTCAGTAGTGTGATTGCTGGATTGTAAGTAACTCTACTTTTAACTTTTTGAGGAACTTCCATACTGTTTTCCGCAGTGGCTGCACCAGTTTGCATTCCCAGCAATGGTGCACGAGTGTTTGTTTTTCTCCACAACCTCACCCACACCTGTTGTTTCTGGTGTTGTTAATTTCAGCCATTATGACAGGTGTGAGGGAATAAGTCTTTTAAAAGACATAGCCAAAATACTATTAGCTTGCCTAAAAATATTACCAGTAATTCCCTAGTATCATCCAATAACCAGTGTTAAAATTTCAAATTGTTTAAACTAAAATCTATACACTGCAATTGTTAGGTCTTTTAGCTGATAAGTTTCTTTTAGCTGATAAGTTTTCTCCATCTTCATTTTTTCCCCATCTGCAGTTTGTGGTTGAAGAAGCAGGGCCATTTGTCTTATGAAATTACCACAGACTGGATTTTGTCGATTGTATGCCTATGGCATAGTTTAACATGTTCCTTTATTCCTTTGAATTTCCTGTAAATTGATAGGGAGATACATGTCTCAGATTTCAGTATCTTTAACCACTTGGTCATAGTCACAACCCAAAAATAAGCCCCATCCCTCAAAAAAAAAAAAAAAAGAGGTTCTTAATTTTGTAACAGTCGTCATAGGGACTATGTGCTTTATTTTATACATGAGATATAGAGGCATTTTAGTTTTTACTTAGATAATTGTATCTAATTCATGAATAAAGATTAAGATTGATAATGACACAGGATATAGCAAAATGAGACAAATATTGTGTATAGTAATTTGAAGAGAACTCTCAGAAATAATAGAAGGATTATAAAGGTGTATTATCCTAGAGTTATTTAAGGACAGATAGCCCTATTCACTTAACCTTCCCTAATGATACAATGTTTTTAAAAAGGCAGCGTTATAATATATTCTCATAATAATGACCTTGATTCTTCAGGAAAGGTGAATTATATTTAATGTAGCTTAGTTTTAAAGAATAACAACAACTACAGAGTCAACAGTTTGGTACTTCGAGGATTGAAGAATTATAATGTGGTTAATATGTAATCCCTGTTAATAATGTATGTATTATGTGGACATTAAATATAGGAGTCATATGTTAAAAAATCACAGAAATTCTACTTTATCAAGAATAACTGGGAAATAAGGTATACTGATTAATCAAATATTCAGACTAAAATTTTACTGGATAAGTCATATATAGGTCAACAATTCTTTTAAAATAATTGAATTTCGATAATATACCCTTTACTGTAAAAGCAGAACATAATTTGATCTTTCTTTGATGATTCAGAAGATTTTAAGGGACTGTTTATCACATCAGAATTATTATTATTACCCTTGATTATCCTTATGTTGTAGCTGCATAGTAGAATTGATTAATGCAGATTTCCAAAGTAATGTGAATTACCAGAGAATTATACTGGATCAAGGAAGTCTGCATGGGCTTTGTAGACTGTGGTAGTCACAGAGCATCAAATAAAGGAGATGTATAGGAGCCAGTATGTATGGATATATATGTGTGGCTGCATACGTGGATATGTTCAATTGTGTGCACATGTATACATATTATTATGAAATTTGTGATGTATATTGTTACACACACACACACACACACACACACACACACTAACTTGTGACATGGGCAGCCATTACCAGTACTAAGGAAGCTGCAAATTGAAGGAATTTGATCAAAATTTACCAAAAGGAAATTGGCTCCAAGGCATTATGATTTTGGCTAGAGAAGATAGTGATCCTGGCACAGTATACTCTCTATTTCCTTGTGAGAGCTCCAAGATTAAATGAATTAGCTACATAGAGGCAGATGCTTGGTAGTTTTCTGGAAGCGCAATTATACGGTTTATGAAAAACAGGAAGATCAACATCTCATGCAGGTTTTTTTTTTTTTATTTTGAACTGGGAACTGATTTAATGTGCTATTTTGTATCCCTTAGACCTTGTCTATTGAGCCATGATAATTTGATTCTGTTTTTATAGCTGTGTTTTTTTTTACATTTTTATTTTAAATGTGCTAACCTTTGGAAAGAAATTCTATCTTGAAATGCTTTTAAGATAATATTTTTCAGACTGTTCAAACTTTTAATGATTGATGACTGTAATTAGTCATATTGCAATATTGTATTTTCAGAATTGCTGTTCAGTTTCCCTTGTCTACTTCTGCTTATAACCACTGATTAGCTTAGCTCCCAGTAGCCAGTATCTTTCTTGACCCTGGAAAATTTTGAATCCTTTAATATATTTAACGTAGTTTATAATGAATTGAGTAGTAGTGATCATTCACTTGACAAATAATTTGAGTGTCCGTGTTGAATAGCCTGTGTCCAGCCCAGCCCTTGCACAAAGATGAATGGTACTGTCCCTGTTCTCATATCGTTTATGCTCTAATAGAGGGAAGGTAATATGAAGTAATTATATCACCAAGACAATCATTTGTTTTACAAACATTAGTGGATATATTGAATAGGAGAACTTTCTTTTTATCTTTCATTTTCAATGCCTGAGGAACTTCAGCCATTTTTTTTTCTGTTGCATTTTGCTTATACCAATAAACACCTTATGTATCTACCACAAATGAAGGAACCGTGGAGGGAACTAAAAATATCTTTAGGAAATGCCCTAAAATCTTAATTCAGGTGTTGCAAACTCAGATGCCTAAAGGAGCCAGTCAAGTAATAAAAATGAGTGAAAAAGATAGGTCTAAAGACAGTTGTAGTTGGCGGGGATTGTGACCTACTGAAGTATGTATGCTTTGTCTGAAGGTTTTAAAGTAAAAAATTGGTGTGGCTTGAAGAAAGCCTGTCTGCACTCTGAGGCTCCCAATTTGCAACCCCTCTATGATTCCTTAATATTAATGGAAGCATTGCAAAAACATTTGAGGGAAAAGATGGTGATTTAAAGTTAAATACATCCAATTTAAGAACGATCATATCATTTAGTAAGCTATTTGGTGCTTTTTTCGGGGGCATAGGTGACATTAAATTAGGGATGATGGGATTCTAGGAGGAACCTGGAAGATATTATTGATCTAGGCGGATAAGGGGACCAAGTTGAGAAGAATCATTAGTGCAGGAGAAGCAGAAATTTGTAAGAATGATGGTGGCTCCCCATTACTGAAGACATTTTTTTCTGGATATGGAGTGCCCTGAATCCCAGGTGTTAATTATTAGAGGTAGGTCAGAGGTCCGGAGACGATTCTCTTACTACCTGGGAAATGTGTGGGGCAACTTGGAAAGCTTTAGTGGAGAGAGCCTTTTGCCATCATTTAGGCGGTGGATCTTATGTGAAGGCCTGATTGAGTTTATGTGAAATTACCTGGGTCTTTGATCTCAGGGAGCGAACTCATCAGAAAGATGATCAGATTTTCTGGGTTTCTGCCTTACATTGGAATGCCTGAATGTGGCTCCAAAAATCACGAAACAGATTTTCTAGGGCCAGGGAGGACGTATCACTCCAGGTCTGCTGAACCAGTGTCTCAGTGGGTAGGACCTGAGAACCTTTTCCAGATGTCTCCATGGGTACTCTGACGATAGCGAGGATGAGAGCTACAGCTGTAGGTAGATATCAGGCTCTCTTGGTCAATGAAGACTGTGTATTGACAGCCCTCTGTTGAGGGAATTTTTAAAAAAGGGTGTTAATTAGTAAAAAGACCCTCATTCTGTTGGATGGTAGTGAGCTGTTGGCATTAGAAATTGGTAGCTCCGATGTTAGGGCTTTGTTAAGGTTCTTGAGGCATTTCATTGGAGGGTACACATGATTAAATAATTGAGGTCCAGGAATGGCTGTTTGGATGGCACATTTGAAACAGATGCTTTTCTTCAGCTGGCTGTGAGGGGCACCGCAGCTTTGAAAGAACTGATGAGGAATGGCTTTGGGGGCTGGAGAGGGATGGTGAGTTTAAGGAAGTAAAAATTGATAAAACTGAGTAATTGCTATGTATTGTATTTGAACAAATGGTTCAAAGGCAGTCACTGTGGCTGCTTTGTGGGGGCCCCGTTTTCGTCTCTCTGGAGAGAGAATGTGTGCAAAAGATGTAAAGGCTTACTGGTCAAAGGTGTACATATCAATCTTGACATGAAGCCAGCATTCATGAGACACCACAGTACAGTTCATACGTGCTGGTTATGTTTCGTTCAACTGGAGGGAAGGTAAAAATATCTCTGGTGTACAGGACCATGAAGCCAGAGAAGACCTCCTCCTCTCTAAGCTCAGTGCTGAGGAAGTGACATGCTGCTTGTCATATACAACCCCCCAATACATGTCAGTAACCAGAGCGTCTTTATCTGGTCTAGAAAAGTTGCCCGTATTTCTGTTCTATCCCCTTCAACAGGACTGTTGGCTTTTACAGAAGTCTCACTTTATTACCACCCTCTCCTCCCCAAATCCAATACCTTACTGGTGTTTGAAGAGCTCTACCTTAGACCCATTTTAACTTAAGTTCTTTGAATGACTTGTAATGTACAAGGGTAGAGTCTTCCATCTTTCCCTCCTTCCTTCCTTTTTATTTATTTTTCCCCTAAGAGAAATGATTGTAATCATTATTGGCTTAGTGGAAATAGATTAAATCCTCTATGTAGATTTTTCTGAAGATAACATAAGGAGCTACTTAACTTTTTTCTCTGGCAGAAACATCAGACCCAAACTGAATCTATACTTTGGATTAAAAGTCTCTTGACTAGTTATATGGCCTAGTAAGAGTTCATGTACCTCTCCCTCTGTTCTTTTCTCCTGGAGGGGGTAAGATGGAGATACAGTGTTATGATGTATCAGCTTTCTTTATTCCTCCTCCTCTTCCCTCTTCTCCCTTTTTCTTCTCTTCTTGCTCTTTCATAGAAAATGTGATAGAAACTGGCTTAAACAGTAAAGGGAATCCATTGGCTTACAGATTTTAAAAGGCCAGAGGTGGGCTTCAGATAAGGCTTGGTCCAGTGGCTGAAATAGTGTAATTTTAGGACCTAGTTTCTCTCTGTTTGTTTCTTTTCTGCCCTGACTTTCACTGTGCTGATTTTATTCTTAGTCTCCATATCCATCCAGCAGCTCAGTCCCTTCCCTTGTGAAACAAGGGAAGTTGTTGTTACTCTGGTTCAGACTTTATATTCTCCTACCGTAGAAAGCAAGAATGCTTTTATTTCTGAGTAAGTCTCAACTGATGTCTTCATCTGTCTCACTGGGTTTGATTGGATGTATGCCATAGTTGAATCAAACGTAGATGTTAGGTGCGTAGGAAATTTTGAAAGGGTTAGGCAGTCAGGACCCATGGAGCTTGGAGTGGAGGTTCTTACTCAAAACCCATGCCTGAGAATGGGGAGGAGTGGTTTCCCAAAGGAAATTTGTGTTACCAAAAGGAGGGAACTGGATGTTGGATATCAAACAATACATGTCTACTAAATGTGGATTTAGAACAAGAACATTATATGGACCAGGGGCTAGGAGGTAGAGTTTCTAGGGGGAAAGATAAAGATACTGAAAGCGTCTACTACCCCATGTATTGCATTTTGTGGGTATCTTTTCATTTAGTTGGTGTTATTTTGAATTGCTTTTTTCTTTCTTTTAGCTGCTTGTGGCTGGTATAAGAAGAAGAGCTTGGGGTAGCTTCTTTTTTAGCTGACGTTTCCTCTAGTCTTTTACACAAAAATTGTGTTACTAGGACAACTGGTGACTTCAAGGCCACTGGCCAGGAAGGTCCAAGACTGGGATTTTGACTAAGAGGAGGAGTATCTGGCAAGTCTACAGGTCTGGAATTCAGTCCTGGGAGCTCAGCTAAGGTCAGGAGAAACAGTTGTATAATATAAATCATTGTAGCCCAGAGGCCAAGTCTAGCTAGGGAAGTCCTCTAGGGCAGGGGTCAGAAACCAGGTGTCAGAGCTTGCAGGTGTTTCTCTAGTTAAAAATAACTTGGTTGAAGCTCTTCGTTCTGTTTTTGTTCCATACTGCCCATTCCTATGGGTCTCCTTGTGATTATCATAGTTGGGAAGAAAGAAGAATCGACCCTGAGGTCTGGTTCTGGCTGAGGCAGGCAAAGAATTACTGTTTTGATTTGGGAGAATGGATAGGACTCCTAGGATATTGTGGCTCACGTATGGCTAAAAAACACTTAGTGCCACAAAGGATCACTAAGCTTGAATGATCTTTCACTGTGATGTAAATAATTTTCTCCAAGCTTCAACTCTACGAGCAGAAATTGGGATTCTTAATCTTCTAAGTTTAAAAGTCTCCTGAAGACATTTTCTAATGAAAAGTGTTTGCTTTAACTAAATGATTGCAGTTAATTTCTTGTAAAGAAACACAGAAGCACACATTAACTTAAAATAAGCTCACACGGTTGTTTCTTGTAGTACAGCCAGGAAAACCAGTAACAAGCTGTCTCCTTCCAAATCACATCCCTGGATGATATTCGAGCAACCTGGACAATTTAAATACATCCCCAGGAAAAACAATTTGAATTAAGTTAGAAATCACATTTGCCAATTTTCTTTCCACCATTGCAATATTGCCTTTTATTCTTAGAATCTGAGTAGCATCGATTGAGAAGGGATGTGGTGTTAGTGACTCAGGTGAATAGCAACATTCATTTCAGGGGCACAACTAATTTGGGCCACAGAGGATTTTTTTTTTTTTTTTTTTTTTTGTGATTGTTGGGGTCTTGGTGAGCTGGTATGTGCTCGGCTTAAAGGAATTTAAATTTAAATTCTTTAAAACACTTTGCTGGCCACACAAAAGATTTTTAGTGCTTAGGGCTTATTTACACTGACATTTTATCCAAAATGGAATTTAATAATAATATTACTTATTCATACTTTTTTGACCAACGGTAGGTATAAAACCTGAGAATTTTAGCCCCCAGTAGATTTGATTTTTATATTTAAAAAATAGCACCTTACTAGAATGGATTTAGTTATTATTCAAGTCTGTATTCTACAAAGTGCTTCTATTCAGCGATGCTAGTGTTTCCAGTCTTAGTTCTTTTATAGTAAAGATGTCAGAGAAAAGCTACCGTTCCTATTCTCTAAGTGGTTGGCTATAATATCAAGAGAAGAAGGGCTGGGAATGGTTCTCTGAACAGTACCTCATCCCTTCTTTTCAACCCTGTTGCACCTGGGGGGGTTTCTAAGCTAGAAAGGAATCTTCTCTCTGCTTTCTTCTTCTTAATTAAAAGGAAGGCTGGGCCAAGGGATGTGGCTTGAGATTCCTTCTCTCCCCTGTTCCCTCCAACCCTTGTTTCCTATCATCTATCTACCCCCAGTTCCAAAGAAACAGTACTTTCTTTCCAAAGAAAGAAACAGGACTTAGAAATGTGTGGGCTGACCCTAGAAACCTATGTGAAGTGGCAGTTCAACATGACCTGGGCCTGCATGCTGGTTACCTTTTAAGAAAAGCTAAAAGGTAATTTTACAGTAACTTCTGCCTGGCAGGAAGGGATATTGCAATTTTTTTGAGTTTTCCAAATGGAGCCCAAATATCTAATTTTAGATATTTTTAGATAATTTTAATCTAATTTTAGATATTTTTGTATATTTTAGATTAAAAGCGTGTTTACCTGTGGAAGAAACTAAATAAGTCAAGTGTACCATTTTGACACCCAAGCACAAAATTGGGATGATAGCAAAATTCTGGTGTGATGCACCAGTAGATCATCCCTTTGTAAATGTTTAAAGATTCCCCAGACCTCCTCTGTTAATTGGAAGTTTTGCTTACCTATCGACTGTGGGCGGGGCTGCCTATTGAATGGCATTGCAGAAAGTTCAGATTGAAGATTCCTCATTTTGCTTTTTTTCTATTATGAGTCTGTCAGTTCTGTCACTGGGGAACTCAGGTGGGAAAGTGATTTTTCAGCTACTAAGTTTAATTGTGGATTTTGTTGAGGACATTACCTTTGTCCTTCTCAAAGATATGTAATTGTCTTGTTCTGTACTGATGTACAGTCAGGATCACTTTACCCTTAGTAGCCAGGAGGTTTTATTGATGGTAAGCCAGGGAATGGAGTGTTGTATTTTATCCTGCAAGGCAATAAAAAGCCCTTTTAGAAAGATCCTAGGTCACAAAAAGTTAAAAAAAAAATCAGGGAAGTTGGTTTTTGGTTGAGAGTCAGGTCAGAACCTTGGAGAGCTCTAGAGAAAGCTGAGGGAGAAATCACAGCCAGAAGCTTCCATGGCGGGCCCACATAGACTAGACTTTTTGAGAAGATGCTAATTCCATTTTGCTTATTAACAAGATAATTTGAGGTGACAAATCCCTCTTACTCTAAGCATGAACTGTGTATTTGTACACTAATTGGGACTTGGGGCTAATGTCTTAAGCTAGAAAAAATGCTTTTCTTCAGCACATCTTCTTGTAGGTGCACCAGGTCTTTTTATGGGTCTGACTTCCTCTTATCAGGGATTCTGGTTTCAAGATGAAGATGGCCACAGATAGGAAGGGCAAAAGGAGTATAAGATTTCACCAAAGTATTTACTGTGTATTAAATTGAGACCCATTTTCCCAACAGATTTTTTTTTTTCAGATAATATCTTAGGTAAAACTTCAGCAAAACCAAAGCAAGAACCAAACCAAACCAAATAAAACCAGAATGGTAGCAGTGCTTTGGTTAAAGCAGGATTTAAAAGGTCTGGAGTGGCTTCTACTCCTCCCTCAGTAGCCACCAAACACAGGTGGCACATCGCCTTATTTCACCAGTGTACATTCAGTTTACTTGTCATATACACTTCCTAAGTAGTTGTGAAGATTTAATCTAACTACTTCTAGGAGTATCTTTAATACCTCATATTTACTCCAGAAATGGCCTTATATTGGTTGTCTCCTTACCTGTTCATTTGGATGTCACAGATTTGTATCTTTCCAATGAGCTCCTCTTGTACTTTGCAGAACCCACTGAATTTTCAAAGACTGTCATTAACAACAACTTCAAATATCATGGCAACAATCTCAGATCTCAGACTCAATAGCCCTGCTTATCAGGATGAAGATAATTAGTAGAGTATTTGAAAATAAAGCCACTGAGGATTACAAAATGACCCTATTTAATTTTTTGCCTCACCAGTATTTATTTCGATGGTACCCTACGAATTCTAGTGGAGCAGAATGCAACTGCAGGGTATCTCCCCTTCCACCGACCCCATTTTATTCTTAATACTTGAATTTTTCAAAAATAAAATGCAAAACATTTAAGGATATGCTATAAGGGATATGCTTGTGAGTGCTGTGTTGTCTTTTTTGTTAGCCACATGACTATAAATGTGTGGAGGGTAGTTCCATGGAGGTAGGAGTAGACTTTCTCTGTTTAGTTCCAAAGTTAGCTTCTCTTGGGGTGCCTGGGTGGCTCAGTCGGTTGAGCATCCGACTTCGGCTCACGTCATGATCTCACGGTCCGTGGGTTCGAGCCCCACGTCGGGCTCTGTGCTAACAGCTCGGAGCCTGGAGCCTGCTTCTGATTCTGTGTCTCCTTCTCTGCCCCTCACCTGCTTGTGCTCTGTCTCTCTCTGCCTCTCAAAAATAAATAAACATTAAAAATTAAAAAAAAGCTTCTCTTAATTCAGTTTCCCTGTCACCCACCCTTAAACATCATGCTATGTTAACTCTACTTTAGGAAGTTGCTATATTTTAAAAAAAGTATAAAAAGAGTTTAATTTCATTTCAGTTATTTTAGGTGATGTGTTAGAGGAGATGTGATACACAGTGTAGCAATTCATTTTTGATAATACGTGGTCCTCTTACAAATAGGTCAGTTAGAAAATTTATTTCTATCTTTTGTATCCCCTAGATGAAGTGATATTTAAAAAATTCATGCTGTCCAGTTACAGCTCTGTTAGAAATGTAAAATGTCATCGGTCATTTCCTAAGACTTCCATTCAGAGGAATGTGACACAAAAGAATTTTGGTTGAGAGAAGCATAATGAATTCCTACAACTGTTGCCATTACATTACAGCATATTGCAGAAGCTTTCTGGAAATGTTGTGTGAGGTTTGGAATTTAAGAAACAGTTCAAGGTTACTTAAAGCATATTTATCTAGGGTTAAGTGATGCAAGATTTGTTCTCCAGAAGGCTGTGAAACTGGGTAACTTCAAGTTGATAAAAAGTGACAATTGAAGTCTGACCTCATAAAATTTGTAAATGGCAAGCAGAATTTCTTAAACTGGAGATTGAAAAACTGTTTGAAATGAAACATTTGAAGTACATTGTTCCATTTTTTTAATGTTTATTTATTTATTTTGAGAGAGAGAGGGATAGAGAGTAATCAGGGGAGGAGCAGAGAGAGAGGGAGACCGAGAATTCCAAGCAGGCTCCTCACTGTCAGCATGGAGCTTGACACAAAGCTCGAACCCATGAGCCATGAGATCATGACCTGACCCGGAACCACGTGTCAGATGCTTAACCAACTAAGCTACCTGGGCACCCCTAATGTTTTAAATTTGTAGTTTTCCATTATGAAAGTTTGTGCATGTGTTATTTATGAGCACGTATACACATTTATATAAATATGTATAACCATACAATTAGAAAATTTGGAAAATATAGAACATTAGGAAGAAGGAAAATAGAACTCTTCTAAATAGCTCCCAACTGTAGACGTCAGTTGTTAACATTTCTTCTAGTAACTTTTTTATGCACAGATGGTTTTTGGTGTGTAGGGGCTTGGGAGGGGATGAGGACAATCAAATTAAGCTTATAATGTATATAGAGTTTTCTGTCTTTCTTCATTTAACATTTTGCCAGTATTTAATAGTATTTTCTATGCTTTTGCACAGTATTTGTAAACATACTGGCTGCATATTATTCCTTTGAATGACTGTAACACTTTTTCAACTATTTCTTATTATCAGGCATGTAGGTTATCTGCAGTGTCATGATATTTTAAATGACTGTACATTTTTTGTCTATGATGCTTTCCCCTTATTTTTGTTTTTTTTCCCTTAGATAGATTCCCAGAAATAGGACTTCTAAGGGGTTTTGAGAATGAACACTTTTATGATTCTTGAAAAAAATATATAAACTGCTTATATCAATTTTCACTCTCATGCGTAAAAGTGTCCATTAAATTGTATCCTCACTAGCATTAGCTGTTTGCTTAAAAAGCATTGGGCTGGCCAAATCATGAGTCCCATGAGAAAGCAAGGAACAATTTATGGGGCCAAGGACCTATCTTGGAGTAAACGTCAGTCTACTGAGTTCAAATTAACACCTGATTCAAGGGAGGCTAGTTGAACCATGGGAGCCAGAGTATGTAGCTTCAAAGAGTGGGGAGAAGGTACAGAGTTAGCAGGACTAGTGGTGATCTGGGAATACCCACGAAGGGCCAAATGTTGGTGCCTTACACAGTCCAGTGTGGCTCTCTCTTGGAGATAAGACTAGTCTTCTTGGGGAATGGAGAAATCTAATAATATAAGTTGTGAGGGAGACTTACTTTTGTTGTTGATACTCTTTAAAAAAATTTTTTTTTACATTTATTTATTTTTGAGAGACAGAGAAAGAGCGTGAACAGGGGAGGGACAGAGAGAGAGGGAGACAAAGAATCCGTAGCAGGCTCCAGGCTCTGAGCTAGCGGTCAACACAGAGCCCGATGTGGGGCTCGAACCCACGAACTGTGAGATCATGACCTGAGCTGAAGTTGGACGCTCAGCCGACTGCAGGTGCCCGATACTCTTTTTTTATGCTATTGGAAAAGTGCTGTTTCTTTTACCATGTGTATATATTATTTTTTCAATGAAAAATTAGTTTACAAAAAAACCCAGAAATATTACATTTCTTTATTAATAAGGTTGCATACTTTTCATATGTTGTTAATCAGTTTTGATTTCTATTTTATCTGAATGCCAGACAGCGCAACACTTTGTAGTATGAAGTGTCAGGTAATTCCTTTATTAATGGAAATTATTTGTGACAAGATTTATTTTTTGTAAAGACAAATTTTTACCCTTAGGTTTCTTTTCTCTCCATTAGTTACAGTGATGGGTCCCAGGGCTCATTTGCTAATTTGCTTATTTTTCTCCTTTATCTCCCGAAAGATATGAACTTAGTACATTTGTTTCCCAACTCTTTTCACTGATTGATGTGTCTAACTTTGCCTCAGTATGGCTGAGAAGCCATGTTTTCAGTAAATGAGATGTGACTTGAGGGTGAGCAAGGCCTCTGAAAACAATATCCATCGTAATGTTTCTGACATAAGGAAGCTGAAAAGGAACTGAGGATTGGTTGGGCATGTTCAAGGTTGTGGGGCCATGGGTTTGGGAGTATACATGTGCAGTGGAGTGTGTTGGTGAGAGAGAAATGTGGGAAGGTTGAGGGTCCCAGGAGCAGGAACATCCCTCAAGTCTGGCAGCCTGGGCAGGGGAGCCAAAGTAGGGAATCTGGAATTAGCACCAGGTGTGAGATGGGTCATGGCTGTAGAGAGGCAGATGCAAACTGTTTGGTTAGCAGCCGATGTTTCGGGGAACTGAAGAGAGGATTGGCAGATTTCCTTCTACACTGTCGCTTGGCCGCACTTGAATATCACCAGAGTGAGCCAGCCTCTCTGGTTAACCAGTCTTTAAAAAGAACTGACATCACACCTTCCCTGAACTGCTTCATCGGTGTTTAGTGAGAGTGAATAAAGTGTCATAATAATAGTTCGTTTTCTTTTGTCTTTTTACTTTCATTGTATTTTATTGCTTTTTTCTAATGTGTTTTTCATTTCTCTCTTTTTTTTAAAGTTTATTCATTTATTTATTTAGAGAGAGAGTGTGTGAGTAGGGGAGGGGCATCCCAAACGGGAGAGAGAATCCCAAACGGGCTCTGTGCTGTCGGTGCACAGACAGATGTGGGGCTTGAACTATGGTGCAGTCATGACCCGAGCCGGAACCAAGAGTCGGCCGTTTAACGGACTGAGGCACCCAGGCATCCCTCATTCTTCATTTTTGAAATCTCTTTTCTCTTTTCTTTGGTAATATGTGTCCTATGCTTACTCTCCACGGCCATCCTCATTTCAGATTTTTTTCTTTCATGCATTACCAAAGTAGAATAAGAACTTAGTATATATAGAATTATACATATTATATATATACACATATATATATATATATTAGTAGTATAGACAGTATACTTATTTCTCTTTTTTCTAAAGAGGCCTCTTAATTTATGCCTTGAGCTGCACCATCCTGCTAGCCCCTGTCCTCAGGTGCTGGCCTGCACGCTTCCTGAAGAAACTTTTGGACATCTAACTCGACTCGAGAGCAGAAAGTGCCAACATCCTTCATTGTTAGACCGTTTTTACAGTAGTGTTAGGAAGTGATCACAATCTTGTAATACGTTCTGTGTTCTCCTCTTCTAAACAAAGTGGTTCCAACTACAAATTACCTAAGTAAAATGGTCATATAGCAATTATCTTGTTGAGCCTATTTTTACCTCCCCTGATGAGGATGTTTTTTGGCTAAGTCATTTCCCAGTGAAGTGTGCACTGAAATGCCAAAGAGGTCAAATGCATTTCCATGTATTGGGAGATTGTATTTTAGTGGAAAGGGACTCGTTGGCATATCTTTATCCATTTAACAATTAGGTTGAATTACTTGACATGAATTCAAATTGGTAAGAGATGTTTGCCAGCTTATATGCTTTTATAATTTTCTTTATTTCTTTTTTTTTAAATTGTGGGATATAGGCTTGTAACTTGACAAACAGCTAAAGAATATGATAAAGTTGAAAAAAATAGAAGTTGAAGCAACTAAAGTTTTTTTCTTTTTGTCCTTGAATAGGAACTTGACTCCTTGACCAAGAAATGGAAGATTGTATGTTTTTCCTATTAATGTTTAGTGATGAACTCTGGAAGAAATGCATAGCAAGCTACGTAATGATCATTTTAAGTTTTGTACTGTGTTGTTACATCCTATTGGTACTTTGTGTTCTTGAGTAGCTCAAAAGGAATTTTCAGAATCTTGAAGTCAAGAGGGTTGCCAGTGAGAACTTTGTAGTCTTTTTATCAATTGAAGATCTTTTTTCCTCTGTTCATCGAGTCTTTATTTGAACGACCCTTAAGACCTATCTATCCTGTAAATAAGAGAGCATTTTGTGATTTCTCCATTGTCATATAGTGCCTGTAAATCAACCCATTCAGTAGACCAGAATAATTGCTGTCCTTTTAAAGAATGCATTTCTTTACCTTTTGTTTGTTTTCTTTTGATAGAAGACTTTTCTGGTGAGATTAGTTATGGTATTAATGAACGTGACTATTGGTATTATATAAATGAAACGTGTCAAAATTTGGAAGATTTGTGTAACTCAGTGAATCCGTATTTTCTAAATGACCAAATCATGGTGGTACAAAATCATACATAAGTAAATGATGTGTTTAAAGTGCAGGATAGATGGATGGAATTTAATGTAAGAGTATGAAGCTTTTATGAATATGGTTTCAGCGTCCACATTGTAACTAACCTTTAAGAAACTACCACTTGTTGAGTTTTGGTATAGTATCCAAGAAGAATATATCCAGAATTATTTGTCAAGGCTATTAAAATACTTCTCTCTTTTTAAAGTACATATATGAGTGAGGCTGGATTTTTTTCATATACTTCAGCCAAAACAACATATTGCAACATTGAATGTAAAAGCAGATATGAGAATTCAGCTCTTTTATTAGCCAGACATTAAAGAGACTTGCAAGAATATAAAACAATGCCATGCTCTGTTTTTTTGAGATCATAGTGATTTCATTAAAAATGTTTTTTATGTTAACAATTAGTAGGTTTGTTATTTTAACATAAATTAATATTTTTACAGTTTCTTGGTTTTCATTTTTAATATAGTAAGTTTAATCCCTATAATTCATATAAACAGAAGCTCTTTGGTGTTCTCAGTACTTTTTTTAAAGAGTGTTAAAGGTTTCCAAGACCAAAATGTGTAAGAACCTCTGGTGTGCTTAAGCAGGGACTTGGAGCTAAATTGCTTAAGTTTGAAACTCAACTTCATTTATTGTTTAATAGCTCTATGACCTTGGACAAGATATTGAACTACTTTTTGCCTCATGTGTAAAGTGGTTAATATAACTTGTACGGTTGTGATGTGGATTAACTTGAACATATGAAAAGTTCTTAGAATTTATATAGCACTTGGCAAGCTATATAATTATCACCAATTGAACATTCATAGTATAATAGGTGTTTTCCTTTATTGATGCTAAATTTCTAGATTTCTGGAGATTGAGTGTTTTGGGGGTGTTAATGTGGTCTGTTATCAGTAGAGTCCTAGATACCTGCAACCTTTTCTGTAATTCTTTTTCCTCCAAGTCAGTGGTTCTTAGTCTTTCCTGTGCATTCGAATCACCTGGGAAGCTGTAATTAAAACAAACACCCCAATACCCCAGACATACCTTAGATTATCCCAGTTGAACCAGAATCTGGAGGTATGGTAGGTGTTCTCCTTGCTCTTGCTCTTCTTGTGTGGCTACCAAGGAAATTGTCATTTCCTTTTCCCTAAAATTCTCCAAATGTATGATTTAATATTCACATAAATGATTCTTCAAGACAGGTACCCTCCTGGTAGTACTCCATACCTTGTCAGTACCAGTTACAGATTCATCTCCCAGTTACAACCGTCCTCTCCTCTGACCACACGTCCCATCTTTCCAAGTCATTTTTTTTCGTATTTCATTTCCAGCAACTCTTCTATTCTATTCGTTCCTATGTTAGTTATCCAGACCATTAGTCTTCATTCAGCCGATAGGACTAGCTGTAGGATTAACTGCCGGTGTTACTGCCAGACACCTACTGATTGACGTAATTAGAGGAGCAAACCTCACCCTATTGGGCATCAGCCTAGCAGGCTTTTATTACATTTGTCACTCTTATTCTCCTTACTGCCCTTGGATTTGCAGTAGCCCTAGTTTAAGTTTATGTATTTTCCCTATTATGAAGCCTTTCCCCATGTGGTAATACCTAATGACCCACAAAACCCAGGACCATTGGTCCTACCACGCTTTCACTAACTGCCCCTCTCCCTTACAAACTTGCTTGGCTTTTTCCTGACTTGACACCCATGGTCCATAATTATAATCATTCTTGTGCAAACCCTCTAAGATCTTTTGCCTCTCTTTCTTTCTATTGTGCTTTTCTGGCAAAGTCCCAAGCTTTGTTAAATCCAAATTCCTCTCACTTCACCTTTGCACCCAGGCAATGGAATTTATGCTAATTGGTCTCACTTAAAAACCATACCTCTACCCCCAGTGGGGCTTTTAGTGCTATCTGGAATTCCTCCTACATTTCCCCAGTACATTTATTCTTCTGAATGACTCCTTCAAATGACTAGTTCACACTTTCGTCTCCAATATTATTTCCTACTTCCTGACTCCCAGCTGATGACTGTCCTTCCTGTTTCAAGCAGAACATATAAGCCCTAAGGAGAGAAGTTGGCCAACACGCTCCTGTCACCTCACACAACAACCTGCCTGCGCTCCCACTCCTTCACTTGGCTCTTCCTCCTGTTCCTATGGATGGGCTCTCTCTGCTCATTTATTTTATTTTTATTTTTTATTTTATTTGTTTAATTTTAATTTTATTTATTTAATTTAATTTAAATTTTTTTTATAGTTTATTGTCAAGTTGGTTTCCATATAACACCCAGTGCTCTTCCCCACAAGTGCCCTCTCCATGTCCTGTGCTCATTTCTAAAGTCAGCCCTCTTGGACATCCCATCCCTATCTACCTGTTTGCTTTCTTTCCTCCTGCTCTTCTGCCCCCACTCCCTTAACTCCCCTCTTTCTCTACATGGACATTCCAGCAGGCTGCAAACATCTGAGCAAAAATTTCCCTTGGCCCCACACTCCCCCCTCGTTATCAGTTTGGATCCTCTAACTAGCTATGTGCACTTTCTACCCATTCTCTCTTAAACCCTTGACAGTCACGCTTTATTTCACCAAAGAGCGCCTGTGGAAGACGCTATTGATGGGTGTGTCACTGGACCTAGCGGTCACCTCTCAGACCTCCTTACTCACTGTGTCAACACCATTTCACACAGCCGATCACCTCTTTCTCCTTGAGCCACTCCCTTCACTAGTCTTCTGAGGTACATGCTGTTTGGTCCTCAGTAGCATTTATTACCATCTGATGCAGTTCATTGTTTGTTGTTTATTTTGGCCCACTAAAATGTAAGGTCCTGGAGAGTAAGGGCTTGGTTTGTTTTCTTTACTGCCTAGAACAGTGGCTGATGCTTAATAATATGCATTTGATAGCTGTTGTTGAATGAATGAATGAAAGTGAGCTTAACAAGGACTATATGCTTACCAAATCTCTCCCCATTCCCAGCTCCTTTTGGTTGTCAGCTCTCACAGCCATTTCCTTCCTCTCCCTCAACCTTGTATTTCTTAACTTATTTTCCCTCTTCTCTACTCCATTCCTATCATGTCTAGATCAAACCATCATTGATGTGCTTGTATTTCTGTGGGGCTCCAGTGTTTACAGAGCATTTATTTGGTATTATAGATGCAGGTGGTCCATGGATCTGGGTTGAATGATGTTAGCATATAATGCTGGGTTTATGTGCAGATTGAAAAAAATTAAAATTGTAAAAGAATAAGAAGGAAATTAAGTCTCCCAGGGCTAAAATGATGATCTTCTAGGATATCTAGGTTTCTCATTTTGTTACTACTCTGCTTCCCACTTTACTGTTTCTGCCTCCTCATGATGGAATTCCTCCTTGATTTTCTGCAGGGATTTTTCGGAGACAGGAGTCACCAAGCTCAAAAGACCCTTATAACTTAAGTTCTGAGTTTATCGCTAATTAAGAGTAATCTGTTCCTCTTAGATTTTCGTCACTGTTTTCCTCTATGTTGAAGTGCTGACAGGATACTGGATTTGTATGAAAATTCCTTTTCAACTGGTCTTTTATTTATGGTTTCTACAGAACCTTGCCTCCTGGAATCCTTCAAATCCTGAATGTCTGTTACTTGTGGTGAAGGAGCTTGTGCAACAGTATCACCAGTTCCAATGCAGCCGCCTCCGTGAGAGCTCCCGCCTCATGTTTGAGTACCAGACGTTACTGGAAGAGCCGCAGTATGGAGAGAACATGGAAATTTATGCTGGGAAAAAAAACAACTGGGTAAGGATTTTCGAGAATGGGGGAAAAAAGGCACTTCATCTGTAATAAAATAATCAATTCAGATGTTCATTTATAGTAAACCCCAGCCATTTCCCTAGACAAGCATGGTTTTGGTTGCCTGTATACTTTCTCATAATTTAGAGTTTGAAGGGACTTGAGTGTTCATCTGGCTCATTGTGTTTCTCCAAAGTTGTCTCCTGGGAAGTGTGTCGAATTTAGAGTCTCAACATCCTCAGCGCCAGGTGTTCACACATCAGAGGTGGAACTTCAGGATCTGCCTATAGAACAGGCCCCCTTGGATCGGGGTCTGGTGGGGGCCACACAGGCCACGTTTTGAGACACAAGTGTCCCCTCCTTTTCAGTGTAGAACGTCTCAGTATCCCAGTCAGATCAGAGAGGTCAGCAAGTCTGGCGGTAGCTAGCTTGTATGGAGCCTTTTATAATCTCTTTTTATCATTTTTCTACTTTGTAGGATCTTTTTCTATTTAGTTATAAAAATAGGGAACGCTTCACGAACTTGCGTGTCGTCCTTGCCCAGGGGCCATGCTAATCCTCTCTGTATTGTTCCAGTTTTAGTGTTTGTGCCGCCCAAGCAAGCACTGTCGGATTTTTTTAAAATGCAAGTCGGGTCATATCTCTCCTCTGCGCAGAACTTTCATCTCCTCTCCCTTTCTTGAATGGCAAAAGCTCAGGTCTTTCCCGTGGACGCGAAAAGGCCTTACGTGCTGCCGTCACCACCATCCTCTACCCATCCTTCCTTCTCTCACTTCATTCTTTTCCTCTCCTGCCTAGAACTTTTTAAGAGCAGCCACGCTGACGCCTTGCTGTGCTGCAGACCCACCGGTGCGCCCCTACCCCAGGGTCCTTTGTGTGCTATGCCCTCCTCTGCCTTCTTTCCCCTAGGTATTCTCTTGGCTGATACCCTTCCTTTTTGTTTTTACCTGTGTGTTATAGCCTCTGCCTGCCTATATTAACACCCCCGTTTTTTTAAAGCAGCTTTTTTGAGTTATAATTTACTTGCCATAAATTTGCCAGTTCTAAGTGTGCAATTCAGTGGTTTTTAATACAGTTGCCAAGTGGAGCAACCAGCACACAGTCCTGTTTGAGACTGGTTCCGTCACCCCAGCGAGATCCCTCACACCAGTGATGGGTCATCCTCTTCCTTCCCCAGCCCCAGGAACTACTAAACTACTTCCGTTCTGTACAGATTTTCTACAATATGTAGTCTTTTGTGACCGGCTTCTTTCACTTAGGATAATATGTTTGAGAGTCTTCCATGTATCACTGGTTCACTTCTTTTTGTGGCTGAATAATATTCCATTACAGACAGGCCACATTTTGTTTATCCATTTACCTGGTGATGGACATTTGAGTTGTTGCCACTTTTTGACTATTATTATTATTATAATTATTGATGCAAAAAGGTGGTTTTATTAAAGCGTGGGGACAGGACCCGTGGGCAGAAAGAGCTGCTTCCCTTTTAGACTATTATGAACAATGCTGCCATAAACACTCACAGGCAAGTGTTTGTAACATCCCTTTTTTAAATCGTATCTCAATACCCACCTTTACTCTGCTTTTTTTCTTTTGCAACTCTTTTTAACATACCATGTAATTAACATGTTGTATTAATATATGTTGCTGCATAAAATAATCATTGCAGAATTTAGTGGCTTAAAACAACAACATTTATTATCATAGTTTTTGTTGGTCAGGAATCTGTTTAGACCCTGTGCTTCAGGGTCTCTCATATGCTGAGCTCCAGGTATTGGCCACGGCTGCAGTCACCTCAAGGCTCATCTGGAGACGGATCCATTCTAAGTTCATTCATGTGGCTCTTGGTACCATTCAGTTCCTTGTAGGCCATCGGATTGAGGGTCTTGGTTCAGTGCTGGTTGTTGGCTGGCACCACCCTCAGTTCCTCACCTCTTCACAAGGCCTCTCCACAGGGTAGCTCAGAAGATGGCAGCTGGCTTCACCAGAGCAAGCAAGCAAGCAGGAGAGATCAAGAGTGTGTGAGCAAGACAGACGTCTTTAAAACCTGATAGTCTTTATAACCTGGTCTTGGAAGTGACATCTCATCATCTTTGCTGTGTTCTATTAAGTCCAGTCCACATGCAGGGAAGGAATTACCTGAGAGTGTGAATACCCGGGACCATTGGGAGCCATTTACAAATAGCCTCCCACACTCATTTATTATGTTTATTGTTTGTGCATCTCTCCCCACTGGCAGGTAAAATTTCATGAAGGTAAGATCTTTGCTCTGTTCACTGTTGTATCTGAAACACTTGGAACAGTGCCGACCACATTGTTTACTTTCTATAAACATTGTTGAATGAATGAGTTAATAAAGTTGAGTTTAGTTAAGCATAGAATAACTTTCAGGTTCCCTTCTCTGTGTTCGTTCTTTTAGGTTTCACTTAGCCTTCCTTTTCTTAAGTTAAATATGGCTCCTCCCCTTTTTTTCTTCAGCCTTTTCTTAAAGGACATGGTTCCCAAGGTCTTACACATGATTATTGGCTTTGAATCAGTAGATCTCAAATTTATTCTTGTTACAAACCATCTTGTTGGTTCAGTCCAAAGTTTAAAAAAAAACCTATTTTGTTTATTTTATTGTGGTAGAAGATACATAAAATTAAATTTACCATCTTCACCATTTCTAAGTATACAGTTCAATAGTGTGGAGTATACTTGCCTTGTTGTGCAACGGATTTTTAGAACTTTTTCATTTTGCAAAATTGAAACTCTATACTCATTAAGTACCAATTTCCTTTTCTTCTAGCCCTTGGCCACTACCTTTCTACTTTCTGTTTCTTTCATTTTGAGTCTTTTAGATTCTTCAGATAAGTGGAATCATGCAGCATTTGTCCTTTTGTGACTGGCTTATTTCATTTAGCATGATGTCTTTGAGGTTCACAGAAGTTGTAGTTTGTGATAAATTGCATTCCTCTTTAAGACTGCATAGTGTTCCATTGTAAGCGTATACACATTTTGTTTATCCGTATAAACAATGTCCCTTGATGGACATTTATGTTGCTTCTACCCCTGGGCTGTCGTGCATAAAGCAGCACTATATAAGGGTGTGCTCATATCTCCTCAAGATCCTGTTTTGAATTCTTTTAATTATTTTCCCAAGGATGACATTGCTGGATCATCTTGCTAATGTTATCTTTAAGTCTTGAAAAACCACCTTACTGTTTTTCATAAAGGCTGCCCCATTTTCAGTTTCCACCAACATTGTAGAGTTTGTAGGTTTTAAGGTTTTGGTTGTAGAGTTTAAGGTTTTAAACTATTGATGATTTTGAAACTGGAATCTGTTCACATGGATAGTCAGGAAAACTTTGTCGAACTTAGTTTATCCTCTAGTCCTAGCGTTTCTTTTTATTAAATAATCATCATAGTTCTCTTCTCAAAAACAGATGTTAGGTTAATTTGGCATG
Organism: Cryptoprocta ferox; assembly: GCA_028646485.1. Classification (NCBI taxonomy): domain Eukaryota; kingdom Metazoa; phylum Chordata; class Mammalia; order Carnivora; family Eupleridae; genus Cryptoprocta; species Cryptoprocta ferox. The sequence continues at coordinate 111,236,474 of CM053576.1, read as the reverse complement.
ACTTCTTGGTGACCCTGAGTTGTCTTTAGTGCTGATAGACTCATTCGAAAATGGGAATCACTTCGAACTAACTGGCCTTTAGTTTTTAGGATTTTCCTTCCCACCCAATTCACCCTTTGAATATTAAGGCTGAATTTAAATATATCCAGTTTTATGGCACCTTTTTTGATCTAAAAAGTTTTAAAATTATAGTTGACCCTTAAACAATACGGGGTTAGAGTCACCATCTTTCTTCCTCTCCCCCCATGCAATCAAAAATCCATGTATAGCTTTGGACTCCCCCAGAACTTAACTACTGACAGCCTACTCTTGACCAGAAGCCTCACTGCTAACATAAACAGTTGATTAACACTTATTTTGTATGTTATATATATCATGTACTGTATTCTTATGATGAAGTAAGCTGGAGAAAAGAAGATGTTAAGAAAATCAAAGGGAAGAGAAAATACATTTTTTAAAAATTTATTATTGAGACAGAAACAGAGCATGAGTGGGGGAGGGGCAGAGAGAGAAGGAGACACAGAATCCGAAGCAAGCTCCAGGCTCTGAGCTGTTAGCACAGAGCTGGACATGGGGCCTGAACTCATGAACCGTGAGCGGAAGTCGGATGCTTAACCGACTGAGCCACCCAGGCGCCCTGAGAAAATACATTTATAGTCCTGTACTGTATTTATTGAAAAATATCTCCATGTAAGTGGACCCATGCAGTTCAAACCTGTGTTCAAGGGTCAACTGTATATTCACTGGCTCAGCTAATACTTGACTTGTACTCCATGTAGATATTGAAGTGTAAATTCATTTAAAACAGCTAGACAGTTAGAATTTATAGTGTTTTAAAAACTTTGTACTTAATGTTACTGATTCTCCATTCTTCACTTAAAAAAACCTGCTACTGCTCTACTCACCCTGGTTTATTTTGATTTAGTATTGAGTACTTTGTAAGCATTAGGGCGATGGGTATAGATTTAGGGGAAGTAAAGAAACTGAGAATCCCATAAGAAGGCAAGGTGGACAGTTAGAGGTCAAGCTTACAGCAGAGTAGGCCTAGGGAGGGCCTAGTAGAAGTGGGAGCTGAGACTATAAAAGTAAATATATAGGCGTATGAGTTAGTTACTGGTCAAGGAACAGAATATAACAGGTCTTGAGGGGTGAAACACACTGAAGCTTGGCATACTGGTTCAGGAATGCATGAAAGGACAGTTTGCTAATGGAATCCAAACCTAGACCAAGAATCTGGACAATAAACACAGGACGCTGGCAGAAAGAAAGGAACTTGATTTTGAGCCAAGATTTTTTGAATCAGGGACTGTATGCATTTCCTGTTGCTGCTGTAAAGAATTGCTGCAGACTTGGTGGCTTAAAACTACACAAATGTATTATGTTCTAGTTCTGGAGGTCAGAAGTTGAAAATGGGTCTCCATGGGCTAAAGTCAAGGTATCGGCAAGGCAGCGTTCCATCTGGAGGCCTTCAGGAGTCTGTTTCAGGGTACTTAAGAAGCCGGCAGATGTGCTCTCAGAGATATCTTTGAGAAACTATGGCGAAGCAGAAAGATCCTAGAAGACTGTAGAAAGTAAAAACTTCCTGGAGATTTTTAGGAGAAATGACACTCAGGTTTTTAGGTGGATCATTTGCAGACATTTAAATAAGAATGCAATACTCAGTTGGAACAAAAGTTGGGTAACCAAGAGGTAGGGCAATTTATTTTACCCTTTTAAGGAAGGTGGATGTCATTGACTTAGCTTATCTCAGTTTTCAATAAAGCATTCATTCTCCCTTAATATTCTATTGACGGTATGTTCCTTTTTTAGGCTTTTGAATATGTGGAAGAGCTACACCTAGAAGGTTGGATATATCTCTTGTCAGCCATCAGGTGTCTTGTGGAATGTCGTAGGGCTTTTCTTTTGGGACTATTTTGCTAACTGTTTTTTATTAGGACATTGAAAGGCACACTTTTCAAGTTTTCTGGTAACACAGAGTTTGAAAAGGTAGTTAGTATGAAAGACTACAGAATCTATTTAAAATTATTTTTATGCACTGGAATGCTGTACCAGACCCACAAGATGCAATTTTAAGAGGGCTAAGCCAGTGCAGGACTGATGTACATTTATGGAAAGTCTACTCTGCTAGTTTTGGGCTAAAAGGGCAGTATACCAGTCATAGCTTTTGCTCTTGAAGGTGTTAAAATCCAATGGCGAAGACTCAGTACATACTTGTAAAAAATGAAGTAGCCGTGCCAGATAGATTGTTTCAAGTGGAAGTACAGCCTATATAAGAATTTAGAAGGCCCCGATCACTGAGGAGTGGAGTGACTATGGAAAGCTGTCACTGATGAACTGGATACTGGCCAAGCCCATAAGGGACGGTGGACACAGACAGCAGGATAGGTAGAGGAGGTCAGTGAATGGATGGAGAATAACTTAGGGGCATGACATACATGGGGAACAAGAATCGTAAGCACACATATATGACTGGTGTACTGATCAGCAAATCACCTCTGTCATCTCTTAGTGGAATATTGAAGTATGAAGACTTTTGTATGAAATACATTGATTTTATTAATTAAAACATTAATATTAATATAGTCTCCAACTAAATCACCATAAGATCAACATATTCTTCCTGGCCTAAATATAAATCCATTTATTTTGGTTCTCCTGATCTGACTGTCCATCTGATAAATACTCTCTGTAATGAATCCAAGAATGTATGTAATTATTTAATACCTTTGGATTATAAAATCCTGTATTTTTTTGAGAGGATGGTGACTGTTTGTCTTCACCTTTCTTATCACTGAATTTTTCTTTCTGCCACATATATTTATATTCTTAACTTTCCATTTCTGTTCTTAAAGTGTGAGGCTCTTAAAAACCTGAGATACCTCCTCCAGTATATTGTCATCTGGCAAAAGGAAGATTTTAATAGCCATGTAGAAGAGGGAGAGGGTTCTAATCTCCCATCAACATTCTGACAAGTCTGATAATTTGAAATACAGTGTTCCTTCCATACCACCTTCAAGACAGTCTTCTTTTTTCCCCCTAACTTCCATTTAGAAGATTTCAGCAAGTGCACACTTGAAGGTAAACATTTTTAAGAAAACCAACAAAAACCCTCTGCTTTTTGCCTTTTTCTTTTTATGAAGTCACTTCTCTTATTGCCTTGCCCATCTCCTTTAATGAATGAGTAGATGTTAGTTTTGAACATCGCATTCTGTGTCTATGGTGGTTTCATAATTTTTAGTAAACACTTTTTTTTAATCTGGAGAAAACAGATGATACATTGGAATGTCAGCTTATATATTCAGAATAAACAATTCTTTTTTAAGAAGTTTATTTCCTTATTTGAGAGAGAGAGAGGAGGGGGCGAGGGACAGAGAGAGTCCCAAGTAGTCTCCACACTGAGCATGGAGCCCAGTGCGGGGCTCGAACTCGAAAACTGAGATCATGACCTGAGCCAATATCAAGAGTCAGACTTTTGACCGACTGAGCCACCCAAGCGCCCCCAGGGTAAGCAAATCTTATGTGCTTGCATGGTCAGAGGTGGTTGTTGTTGTTGTTGTTGTTGTTGTTGTTTTTGAGGTATATTTATTTATTTATTTTGAACTGACTATAAATTCACAAGAGGGTATAAAATAGCAGGGGTCTTCCTTACCCTTCACCCAGTTTCCTCCAGCGGTTACATTTTACATAATGATAATAGAGTATGGAAACTGAGAAATTGACATTGGTACAATGTATGTGTATGCCATTTTACCACATGCATCATTTCCTGTAACTACCACTGCAGTCAAGACGCAAAACTATTCCTCACCACAAAGATCTCCCTCCTGCTACCTCTTTTAAGCAGAACTAGTGTTAAGGTTAGAACTTTTATTTTGATGAATGCCACATCATAAGCCACAGGTATAAAATCATACACTTTTTTTGATACAGTATATCAGACTAAAGGTACATTATCCATCTTCTCAATGGGTGAAGCCTAAGGTCTCATTTTATATTATATGTATCGACTGCCTTGCCAGTATTTCCTGCACGGGTCTGTTATGTCTATAGAACCCGTGTTTGTTAACTTTAACAAAGCACAGTAAAGAAGTTTGTGAATTTTTCTTTGGCTTTTAATTCCCAGAACTCAAAGTTAGTTATCATACCTCATATTTTTATCAAAGACGTTTTTCTTTCCCGCTATGAAATGAATGTTTCAAGATGTTCTGCAACCACGTATTTTCACATAGTTTACATATTAAAGAATACCAGTGGGTGATCTGTGAGATAAAACAGTGTTTTGGCAACAGATTTTTTTTCCTTTTGTGGGTATTTTCTTAATAATGGCATATACTTATATAATGGAGAATGTGAAGCAGTTATTATTTTTTTTTGTTATTATAGCTGACCTCAAATGCCAGTAAGATTTTCGGAATCTATGGCTTATATATGAAACTCTGGCAGCATTTGAAAATACTGTGCAGAAAAGAAAGGAGCTGTTCTCTGAGGTGCTCCTCATTTGAGTTAACGACCTAGGCTTCTGTCATCTCATCTTGCTGTGATGTTACATTTGAAGGGAAAGTATATGAGCAGTGTTAAAAAATAAACAGGCATATTAAAATTTTTAAGAGTTTATTTGAGTAAACATCAGGTCGAAGTTGGTTGGGACCATTCTCCCGACAAAAGCCAGGGGTAGGGTTTTTTGTAGAGAAGACACAGGGCAGGGAACTTTGCAAGCCAAGTGGTTGCATTATTTGGGAAAGCCTCGTTGGCTGTTTGTGACTGATTGTTCTTCTTAATTTTGAGGCATTTATAGGAAATGACTGGCTTAGATTTCAGTTTGCATAAGTCACCTACCAAGGCGTTAGAACCGCCTCAGTCTAATGGCCTCCTTGTCTGGTTACTTTTATAGCAGTATGTGTTGGAGTTTAAGGTCCTTCTGAGCAGAGGCCGTTTGGAAATGTGTGGGGGAGAGAGTGATCTGGGAGGTGGGAACTTGAGATTCTAATTCTGTCATTAGTTTTGTGTACGTGTGAGTATAGATTTTCTGTGTGTCACTTTCCTGGAGATAACTTCTCTGTCACCCAGGGAAGCAAACAGAATTGAGCAAACATGGGGTTATGTAATACAAAGTATTGTTATTATCATTAGCCTTCTTTTGTAAATAGTTGAAGTGAATTATGATAGGGGCTCGATAATTCTAGGTTAGTGATTGTTCCTGTATTATCTCTGAAAATGCTGTTCATCGTAAAGTACCATATGTGGACTAGCAGAAGTTGATGCCACTAAGATGCAGATAAGGAACGGAAAGCAAGGTGAAAGGGAAAATTACTTGTTAATAGAGACAGAGGTGCTTATCTTTCCGGAGCAGTTCTGATGGCGTTCTGAGCAGACGAGAGCATGTTGCAGGGTGACAAGAATGCAGGTGGAGAAAACGAAGTAGAGACAGTAGGTTTAGGCAGCATTTGGTGGAGAAAAAAACATATTATCGGGAAGAGGCAGTGGGGTCCCATGATCACTCCCCACTAACCGGATGACGTGTATCAGCCTTCCTGTTAGGAGTGTTACAGGTTCATGGTATATGGTAACTCAAGTAGATCTTCAGGTGTTTGTGACAGAGAGAATCTAACTTAATGTGGGGGTTAGTATTAACGGAAAAATGTCTAGAACAGTTCGGCTCAATACAAGAGCTGCCAGTCATCCAGGCGTATGTGGCTGTTGAGCACCTGCAGCATTACTGTGACCTGGGAGGTAAGCAGACGCGAAATGCAAACCAGAATTCCAAGAATTTCGTACCAAAAAATGATCTCATTAACAATGTTTAGACTGATTACATGTGGAAATGGGAGTATTTTAGATATATTGGGATATGGTATTAAAATTGATTTCACTTGTTTCTCTTGCCTTTTTAAATGTGGCTGTTAGAAAATACTGAAAATCTTACACACGCATGCGTGGTTACATTTGTGTGTTGTATCCCTTTGTCTTGGATAGCACTGGTCTAGAATGGTGGGGGAGGAGGGCCAGAGAGCTAAGAGAGGGATCAAAATATGTGGAGGGTCAGAAAGCACGTGGCCTTTTTACCTTGGCCATGAGGATGGAGTCGGTGTTCTGGGGATGCATGTCAGCAGGGGGGTCCCAGGGGCATCTCTCATAGTTGTCCTTTAACTTACACTGCTTGGGAGTTGGCCCCTCCTGGCACTTGACTTGGAGACAGGGATAAACTTGTGCTCCTTTGAAAAGGATGTGGTGTGAGTTTCAGCTGTGTTACACACACTTCTAGGAACTGACAGATTTGTTTGTTTTTGTTTATAGCCACATGGAACTATTACGAGTCGAACATTATTTAAAATAAATGAACCCATGGCGGGGGCTCATATTTTTGTTGTTTTGTAATGGATTTGTTATATTGGATTTTGACCTAGGTGTCAATAGGAGAACTTGGGGTCTTGCCCGCAGTAGCTTAGACCACAGATTTTGACTTGATTCCTAGGAAGTGGTACGTGTGTGCCCCTAAATTACTTTGTACCTATAGACATTAAAGGGGAGTGTGATAGCTTTTTCAGTTTTCCTGACATTTAAAAGGAATTTTATTTTATTTTTTGAAATAATAGAACTATATCAGTAGGAAGTTCATATTTCTTTTAGCAGCAGGATGCATTAAGTGGAAAAGACCTGGTTTTATGGAAGCAGATGAAGCAGATGAAGAAGGAAAATCCTCTCCACTTCCTTTGCCTGTACTTCACGGAGCAGCGTGTGAGGAAGGACAGGACTTGTGCCACGGGCCTCTGGGAGGCCACTTGTTTGCTCTGAAATCTTGGGTGCCTTGCTTCGTTTCCTAGGTGGCCATTTAGATATAGGGAGCACCCTTTGCACAGATTTCTCAGCATAGAGGGATCTGCAAGGGTCTTCAAAGAACCAGCTACCCCGAGGATTTGGGTATCTTTTTTTTTTTTTTTTTTTTAAGTAGGCTTCACGCCCAGTGTGGAACCCAGCACAGGGCTTGAACTCATGACGCTGAGATCCAGACTTTAGCTGAGATCAAGAGTCCGATGCTTAATTGACTGAGCCAACCAGGCGACCCTTCCCCGAGGTTTTAATGCTTTTTTTCCATGTAGTAAAAGGGAAAAGGTGAAGAATCCTGTATTTGAAGTGTTCTGTGAGACAACCCCTCAGATTGTTTTATGGCTTTGGGGGAGAGTGCACAGAACGTAATCCCCCACTCCTAAAATATTTCCTAGTTTTTCAGTTATTTTCAGTACCCCCTGGCTTTTTTACTGTGAAGAACTCTGGAGGTTAGTGTTGGTTAGTTAAGAAGGCGCATTAGCCAAACAGAATTCTTGCCTGGGAATGTGGAGGTGGCACAGAGAGAAAGAGCTTAGGGTCCTTGTGAGTAACTGGTGTGTCACATGTAAATTTTTTCTCATATTATCTAGTCAAAGGAATGAGAAAGTGGTAGTTGGAGAGAAAGATGAAGCACAAAGAGAGCAGAGGTAAGACCAGGACAAACTGCTCAAGGTGTTCAGGTCTTTTGAACTGAGGGTGGGCTGCATTTTTAGTCTTAGCTTCCATGAGATATCTCAGATCCTTTTAATAAATTATCTTTCATTTGCTCGGGTGAGTTCGAAATGGAATTCTGTTACCTAAAATGCAGAGTCCTACCTCCGTTACTTCCAAAGCATCCAGTGAATATCTCTGTCGGAGCATCACATCATAATATTTTGTTCGTCTGCTCAGAGCAGACTTTAAGCTCCATGAGGAGAGGGACTGTATTTTGTTTGTCTTAAGATCTCCGTCACCTAACCTGGCACTTGATACAGTAGGTGTTCAGTTTACAGTAGGTGTTCAGTAAATGTTTGTTGAATCGATGAATGGTTGGATGAATGAGTGAAGGCATGAATTAAGAAAATCTCATTATGCACACTTTGGATGGGCAATTTCTTTTTAAAAGTTTTTGAGTGAGTAATATATTCATATTGTTGAAAAATCAAAATCTGTCGAAAGATATGTAGGGAAAAGTCTCTCTCTCATCATTGTCCAGTGTCCACCCAAATCAGGACCATCTTTCTTTCCTCCTCCACCCCAGGTAAGCACTGCTATAACTTTTTCCTTCTGTACTTGTTCAGAGTTCCTTTATGCATGTAGAAACAAATACAAATATGTACATACACACAGTCCCCCCTTTTAATGCAGATGGTAACATATAGTATATGCCATGCGTGGCAGCTTTGCTTTTGACCTAATGCAGCTCAGGGATTTTCTTTTCTAAATAAGCACATAGAGAGCTCCTTCGTCCTTATACTTGCCATTTTGCATGTGTTCAAGTACGTCTGTAAGATAAATAACTAGAAGAGGAATTGCTGGATCAAAGTTTATGTGTGTTTATAATTTTATCTATAAAATGCCCTCCATGAAGTTTATACTAATTTATTAACGCAGCAACAATACATGACAGTGGTTATTTCTCCACAGTATTGCCAACAGTGTATTAACTTATTTGAAGATTTCTGTCAAGCTCCATGTTGCATAATGGCCTGGTAGCTCCCATTGGACCACCCCTTCCACAAATAACAACTGTAAGCTCTGGACAGAATATAAAGCCATGTGCCTGAAGGTGTTGGATAGTGATCGAAAGCAGTCAGATACTGGATAGGTTGATACTTGGAAGAGGGGAAGGCAGAGCTAATAGGACAAAATCAAAACATCTAATATACGTGAACATAGAGTCCTGGAAGGAGAGGAGTGGAGAAAAAGAGGGAGCAGGGACATATTTGATGAAATAATGCCCAGATATTTTCAAATATGGCAAAAGGCATAAATTTACAGATTCAAGAATCTCAACAAACCCTAACCAAGACAAATGCAAATCAGAATAGTGAAAACCACACATAAAGGGGAAATCTTAAGTGATCACAGAAAAATGACGCTTTATTTGTAGTTGAGTAGTTACTTGAGTCAACACTGACTTTTCATCAAAAACAGCGGAGGTGAGAACACAGTGCAGCAACGTCTTTGAAGTGCTGATGGATTTTCGTCAATCTGTTTGGTAAAAAGTGATCATCTGTATTCCTTTTGTTATGAATAAGGTTAAGCATTTTTTCATGTTTGAGACTATTTATATGTATTTTTTCCTGTATATTCTTTGCCTGTTTTTCTTGGGGTTTTCATCTTTTTTCTTCATTAAGGTCATTAGCTTTTTGTGGTAGAGTCACAAAGACATTTTCCTCTGTCAGTTGTCTTTTGACTTTGCTGATGGTGGTTTTTTGCCATCCACAAATCTTTATATTCAGGCTGTTAAACTTACCTGTCTTTTCCCTTATGGCTTCTGACTTTGGAGTCGGATTTGAAAGGCATTCCCTATTGCAAGGTTATAAAGGCACTCATCAGTGTTTTCCTCCTTTTGGTTTGAGCTTTTACACTGAAATTCTTAATCTACTTGGACTTTATCCACATATATGATAAAAATGTGGTCTAACTTTATTCCTAGATGGCAATGCATGTGTCCCGCGTCACTAACCGTAACACTAAAGGTGTTTGGTTTATTTCTGGACTTATTTTCTGTTTGATTTAGCGCCAGTATTACCCTGCTGTAGTACTGTGTATTCACACTCTGGTGTAGTTAGCCCCCTCTCACTGCTTTGCTTCTTTGAAGTTTTCCTAGCTGGTATTAATTGCTTATTTTTCTATGGGGTCTTATGACTTGGCTTTCTAAGAGTTCCCTCAGAGTAATGAGCCCCGAAGTCTAGATAGAGTTTTCACAGGTTGTAGTTTATAGGAGCATTATTTTGATGAATGTCTGACTCACTCACTAGATGATAAGCTATAAGAGGGAAGGAGCCATGTCTGTTTTCCTCATTATATTCGCAATGCCTAATATAGGGCCTGAGACATTTTAGTTTCTTAATCTATAATGATGAATGGATGAATGAATCTTGAGTCTTGAGGTTGTGCTCTGACTCTTTATTACTCTCTCAATGGCTGTAGGCAAGTTTCTTGTCTGTGTTAGGCCTAAGTTTCATCATTTCTACAATAGGAATAAGTGAATTATATCTATAGAACAGGGTTTTGGGATAATTAAATAATATAGCTTAGAAAACATTTGGTAAAGAAGGAGATGTTATGAAATCCTAGTTAGACTGACTTTGGCTTTCCCTTTCACATGTAATGAGTAATTATACATTTGTCAAGGAACTGTCTCCAGACTTGGGCTATTGGTTGTCACAGTCCTTTTGAAGAATCACCACTAGACTGTCACCCTGTTAAAGTTGTAGTCATCCTTCTTTTTTTTTTTTTAATGTTTATTTATTTATTATGAGAGACAGAGAACACAAGTAGAGGAGGGGCAGAGAGAGGGGGAGAGAGAATTTCAAGAAGGCCCCGTGCCGTCAGCACAGTGCCCAATATGAGGCTCAATCTCATGACCTGTGAGATCATGACCTGAACCAAAATCAAGAGTTGGGTGCCCAACCGACTAAGCCACCCAGGTGCCCCAAAGTCATAGTCATTCTTGAGTGTTCCTTAGCTGTTAGCTATGTAGGTGATAGAAGCAGTCAATTTCGGATGACAGCTTGTTGACAAGGAAACGGCCTCTAAGAAAGAAAGTGAAATTTCCCTTTACGCAGCCTGGGTTTGGAGCCCATTCTGTACAAGATGTCTGCCTGTCACTACCTGTCACATGATGTAGCCACTATTACCAGAAGAAAAGTTAGATCTAATAAATTGCCAAAACTCAGAGTCTTATTAGTTTAAGTTACTTGCCAGTGTACTATAACTTAAAAAAAAAAGGAAGGATGCACATATTTATTGCTAAGCTGGGGAAATTGCCATGAAGGCAGTTGGCAGAATGGCTGACATTTTCACAGTCAGAGGTCAGATAATTTCCTACATCTATCCAAGAGAAGATTTGACCAAGGACTGACAAAAAAATCAAATTATTCTGTTCACTTGGCTGCATCTAAATGTCTCATTTTCAGCTTACAGGAAAGATTGCTATGGAAGCAATCTTTGACGTTACAACAGCGTGACCGTAAATTGCTTGAATAACTGTTGGAACTTCAAATATAAAAACACAGAAAAAGTCATCTGAGGTAGAATTCAGAAAGGATTTTTCACTTACGGTTTACTCCTTATATAATTTATGGTTCAAATTTTATATTAAGATATGTTTTAAATCAGCATTTACTTAGTTACACAGAAGGAGAGGACTTCCAGGTCACAAGGAAAATCAGTGGCAGAACTGAAAGCTGAATTCTTGAGTTGTAGTTTCCAGCACTTCCAACACTGTTAGAAACAAGTGCTAAGCTTTCTTTATTCTCTCAATGGCAAAATATAGAATGTATAGTCAGCTTGAAAGTTGGAGATCAAAAAGCACTTTCTGTGGTTTCCAGAGAACCAAATTTCCTTTCACAGTCTCGAGTTTCTCGTGTTATGAGTTTCGTTGTGTAAATCAGCCCATTGCTGATAAACACAAACTCCTATCAGTCCTTGGATCCACATGCCTTTTATTATGAATTTAGTCGTATAAATCAGTCTTTTGCCAATAAACATAAATTTATATTAGCTCTAGGATCAACATTTTGGGAGGGGATAAAGTAGGGATTGTCTGAGCATTTTTAAAGGAATGTTGGTCCAAAATAGCTGGTAGAATAAAAATATATTGTACAAACTAAAATAGGGCAAAAGAGCTAAAATACAGCGGATGGACTAAAATAACTAGCAGTTCACATGAGTCCAAGTGCTAAATACATAATTATATTTCCCATTACCTTATATGTACAAGACTTGTTTTAATTTTTAAATCCTACATTTTATTCCTTTTATTGTTTTAAAAAAATGTAGACGAGCCATTGGGTCTAACAATGTGAACGGTTTGAGATCGCCATTTTAACTTACAGATTGCCATCAGCTACTAGCAGGTAGAAATGGCTGTTCATTGATTGTACCTGGTTTGCTTCTTTAAACTGAAAATGAAGATGAATTGAGTTTGATTTGTTATTGTCTGTCCAACCAACTCCCTTCCCCAACCTCTTCTAATCCCTTGGTACTTCTAAAAAACCTGTCTCTACTTCCCCAGAAATGACCTAACCAATGTTCCACATAGTTGTAGTAGTCACTTTAGTGTTCACTAATTTTATGAGCAATTGTCGCACATCCTACTGGGGTTGGGAAAAGAGAGTGTCTGCATGACCTTTGATCAGTATTAGTACTTGTTTGCTCTAGTAACACTGCCCTTCTTGTTCTTTCTTGAACGTCTAGGCCTGCTCCTGCCTCACCCCTTTTTATACTTCCTGTTCTCTTTGCCCGGGATGTTTTTCCTCCACATCCCACATGATTTTCTTCCTCCTCTCTTTAACGGCTCTGCTCAGTTGTTACCTTGTCAGATTATTCTATAAAGAAGCTATACTCGACCGTTTGAGAGTTTTGAGCCAAGGGGGATCGTGATCTGACTAGTGTGTTAGAAGGGTTGCTATGTGTATGGAGATGGGAGCAGACTGCTGGCACACAAGGGCTGAAGCAGTTGGGGGTGATTGCAGCCATCTAGGCTAGAGGTAGCTGTGGCTCCGATCACATGGTTGTGTGTGGTGAGAAGGGGTTGCGGCTGAGGATCTATTTTGAAGGTAGAATCAGCAGGATTTGCTGCTACCTTGAACATAGGACAAGCGAGAAAGAGAGGAGTCAAAGTCTTGAGGTTTTTTTTTGGCCTGAGGGATTGAAAGAATGGAATTGTCATTTACTAAAATGAAGAATAAATATCAAAGGAAGGAAGTCAAGGGTTTGGTTTTATTCATGATAGTTGGATAAATAAAACAAATTAGGAAAAAGTCTAGGGAGAGATAGAACATTTAGGAACTATCAGCATATAAATGGTATTGAAAATCTTGAGCCTGGATGGGATCATCTAGGAAGTGTCCAGGAAGGAGAGAGATCTTGAGGCTGAGCCATGGTGGTGTGCTCCAGAGTCCAGAGACCATAAAGAAGGCCAGTGAAATAAAGAAGAACCAAGAGAGTGGGATCCTGGAAACAAAGGGAAGAATGTAAGGAGTAATAATCAGTTATGTCAAAATGCTGCAGAGAGAACAAGTAATAAAATGAGGACTGAGAAAAGACCACTGGGCTTGGCAGTGGGGAGGTCGTTGGTGACCCCGATGAGCTGTTTGGGTTGACTGGTGGGGAGCAAGGGCTGACAGGAGAGGGTTCCAGAGAGAATAGTAAAAGAAAAAATGTACACCTGGAATACAGACCAGTTCTTTACGGGAGATTGTTTTGTAAAGTACAACAGGGAAATGAGATGGGACCTGAAGTGAGGTATGAAGTTAAGAAAAATTTTATTTGAGAGATAAAGAGGGTACAAGTGAACACGGGGCAGAGAGAGAGGGAGAGAAAGAGAGAAAGTCCCATGAGGGGCAGAGAGAGGGAGAGAGAGAAGTGGGGCCCACCGGAAGCAGGGCTTGGGCTCACCCAGTGCGGGGCTCAAACTCACGAACTGCAAGATCGTGACCTTAGTTGAAGTTGGATGCTTAACCGACTGAGCCACCCAGGCACCACCAGAAAGACTTTTTAAATGATGTTTGCGTGCTGGTGGGAGTTAGTGGGGAAAGAGGGAAAAATTGGTTATATAGGAGAAAAAATGGGGACACTGGTTGGGAATTTGTCTTTGATGAGTGTTCCTTCCCCTGTGGCACCCTACCAGCACCAAAGGAAGACTTTTCTGTTCTTCTCACACCCCTAAATTCCCACTGGGCCAGATACTCCTCTTAAGCTCTCATGTAATTCTATAGTGTTTTATGTTTTCACTATACTCACCTCTTTCAGTGTATGAGTCCCTGTGCTTAGGTCCAAAGGCTCACACTGAACAGGTGGTATTAGTTGCAGAGTCCTCCAGTTGTTTAACAAAACACCAAGACCATACCTGTCTAGTCGTCTTGGGCTCTAATAAAATGTAAGAATTGTATTAGGCTCTTTCACAAACCTTTCCTTCCACCTACTGTGATGCAAGCTGTGTGTAGATCCTTAGGTGACCCTTCACTGTTCTTTCCAGTAGCCTGCACATATTGGCATTGCAGACCAAGTATAGATGCTCAGCTCCAATGATTTGCCCTCTTTCTCACCACTGACATTTCTGGTGGCACAGTGGCTGTGCTGTGAGTCTATCTGGCTTGCCTCAGCTTTGAGTCTGTCCATTCATTCAGTTCTCTCATTTCTGCTTTTTGTGTCATGGGGTTAGGCTTGTGGCAATGAGGAAGTGCTCGGTCCTCAGCTGGAGGTCGATGTAAGTTAAAAGATGTTATAAGCAGCAAAACAACAAACTGTACCATGTAGATGGTAGTTATCAATTTTATCTTTTGAGCTCAAGGTTTATATTTCTGTTTGCATTTTCAAGGTTTTAGGTCAGAGTTTAAAAATTGCAGCCAGTTGCTCGGGTAGTTGTAGAAAGGCTTGGTGACTGATGTGGAATCTTCTGTAAGAGGTGTGCATGTGTGCTTACGTGCCTTCATTCACTACTCCATAAAAAATATTTGTAAATGCTTGCTGTGTTTAAAGATGTGTTTTAGGAACTCGAGGTGCTTGGTTTTTTGTTTGTTTGTTTGTTTGTTTTTGTTTTTTGTTTTTTAAAGGGGGAAGGCAGTGGAAAGGAGCTCTTTAGTGTTCACAAAATATAAAAAGGATAGAGATCCACTTTTTAGAGTAGTTCTAGATCATCCCTGGAGTTCTTTGTTCAAACAAGTTGTTATCGTGACACCCAGTATGTCAGAATCCCAAGTTGACCTGCAGGCGTGCAGTGAGAGAGGTCGAAAGACCCAGAACCCCACCAGCTCAGCACCCTTCCTTGTGGCCTTGGCAGACAGGTTCCTTGGAACCCTGAGGTGTCTGATAGCCCAACTGGAAGACCCCCTCCTCCATACTATGTCAGTTTTTTTTTTAATGTGATGCCGTAGCCTTTCCCATCATAAACAAAACAAAACAAAACAAAACAAAACAAAACAAAACAACTTTGATTTCCCATCATCATAAAGTGAGAGGAAAACTTTTTTCTTTTACATGAATTTTTTTTCTTTAAAAAAAAAGTAGCTATTTTTAGGCTTGGTCTAATGTTTGAATTCTATAAATCTTTGTACATCTTTCCTATGGAGACTGGTTCACTGAGAGAATTACTGAAAAATATTAGTTGATGATGCATGTTAATAGGTTGTCCAGGAGATTAGAATCTTATTTGGGGTACCTATTGATAGACTGCTTTATATTATAAAGGGTAGAAGTTTGACCTTTGGATGTACTTCCAGATACACTATAAGGGATGCTGATACATGTCAGTCGTCTGTGAGTCATAAATCTTAGTGAATTGGTCTGAATGCTTTAGGAAAAAGAAATGAATCAAAGAGACAGGTCTGTCTTTCTTGCTTGGATTAAAAAAAATCATACATTCGTGTATTCTTTTTACACTTAAAAAAACTGAAAAGGTAATGCTACATTATAATTTTATTGCACATTAAAAATGCAGATTTAAAAAATTCTAACTGTGCTTTTAGTAGCTAGTAATTTAATAATTCTTTTTGATCTTTCCCTACTTTTCCAACCTTCTTTTCTTGCTTGATGTTAGGAAACCCAAATTGAAAATGCCTCCAGTTTGAACAGCTTGAACTTGTGGCCTTGGTGATAATTGTCACTTTACAATCAATTTTTTATTTTAATCTTATTATTATACCTTTTGTCCTACAGACTGGTGAATTTTCAGCTCGTTTCCTTTTGAAGTTGCCGGTGGATTTCAGCAACATTCCAACCTACCTTCTCAAGGTAAAAATATATGATATCAATATGAGAATGTAAATGAGCTTTTAAAGTAATTATTTGACTCTGAATGTTTGTATGACTGGCTTGCCAGCATTTTGTTCAGACGATGAATTTATTAAAAATATTTCGTATATAAAGGTTCACCGAGTTTGTTATCAAAAAGCTAAAATAGTAGCCCTAAAAGTAATTTCAAAATGAATTTTCCTTATAAAATAAAATTCGTATAAGTAAACTAAATTTAGGATAAGAGTCACTGTTAGTAATCTTATTGGGAGGAAAGACTCTCAGGGAAATTGTCCAATAGGCATTCTTTAGGTAAGATTGCATGTTAAATATGCTGTGCTAAAGGGCATCTCATTTTCTTATTTATGTCAGCAGTTCGTCTCAGGCGCCTTCACATTTGTGTTGTCCAGAATTGATTTAGACCAGTGTATATGGCATTCTTTTATTTTTTAATGTTTTTATGTATTTTTGAGAGACAGAGAGAGACAGAGCATGAGTGGGGGAGGGGCATAGAGAGAGGGAGACACAGAACCTGAAGCAGGCTCCAGGCTCTGAGCTCTCAACATGCAGGACTAGAACTCACAAACCACGAGATCATGACCTGAGCTGAAGTTGGACGTTTAATCAACTGAGTCACCCAGGCACCCCTATATGGCATTCTTTAAAATGTGTTGCTGGCAAGGTGTGGCTGGGGGAACAGCCACTTTGGGCTGGGATCTCAGAGGTTTTGTACATAAGAGGTAGAATCCAAGTGACTAGGCTGTGGTTAGCATGAAAGAAACCAAATGGCCCAGGGAGCAGGTTTGAACAGAAAGTCTTAACGCAGGCCTAGGTTCATCATAAATGAGAAGATTTGGGTTGGGATTTAAGATATGGCTTGCTTCCCTTAGCCCCATATTTCAAAGTGTAGTTATATAGCTTTAGTCTAATGGAAGAGAAGTGTCTGCCTTCCTAATTTGATGTTGTTCAGAGTTAATGATATTTACAATCGTCTAGAGGGAAAGAAACCTTGTACACGTTTCCTGGTATGTTGTAGTAGCCATAAGTAATATTAGATATGAATTTTGATAATGGTTGGAAGTATGGTCTGGTGGACACAGGGAACACTTTTTAAAATACATTCCACTTGGGGCACCTGGGTGGCTCAAGTCGGTTGAGCGTCCGGCTTCAGCTCAGGTCACCATCTGTGGTTCATGAGTTCGAGTCCCGCATCTGGCTCTGTGCTGACAGCTCAGAGCCTGGAGCCTTCTTCCGAGTCTATGACTCCCTCTCTATCTGCCCCCACCCCCCTGCTCGTACTCTGTCTCTCTCTCTCTCTCTCTCTCTCTCACAAATAAATAAAACATTAAAAAAAAAACCTTTGACTCAAGGTGGGGAAATTATTTTCTTTTTCCCTAAGTAAAACGTGGGGTTTTTGTGCTTCATTAAACTTTCATTTTTAATTTCTCCTTTGGGGGGTCTAGTTTTTTGTATCCAAGGGTTATGAAGTCCAAGTAAGAATGGAAGTCAGCAATTTGTATCAGTTTTTCTACACTCCTGTTGTGGAAAATATGCATATTAGATCTGTGATTACCAAGCATAATTAATTTGGTTTTAGCAATTACTATGCTCTGTTAGAGTAGCAAGCAGTCTCCTTGGAAACTTAGATCACAGACTCATTTACCTCCGTGTATTCCGGTTAAAACTCTATTTCAGCTCATTTAAAGCCAAATTCAATAGTATATGAGAGTACGTTATTCCTATAATCACGTCAATCCACTGTTTACTGTTACAGTATCTGTTTTGATTTGTTGGGCTTTATCAGTTGGATTGGTTTTCTTGTTTACTTGAATCTAATGTTGCCCTGGCTCACGTTCTTAAGGGTCAAAGGCAAAAAATGCTTCTTGGCTTATAGTCTAATTGTTTTCTTTTCAAAATCAAATTTCCATATTTTCTATTCTAAGAGTCCTAACTTTATATTATTATGTCCTTACTTTCCTTGCCAGTCAGATAGGAAAGAGGTGGAAACTATTTGGCAAAATGGGAAAGCCTTCCCCCCACACGGCCAAGGTACTGTGAAATGACATTTCTACTATAGATGAAATGTCTACATTGCAGCACTGATGTCTTTCTGGATTTTTAATCCATGCAAAAAGAGTAAAGACACAAGGACAAAAAAAGAAAGAAGGAAGGAAGGGAAGAAAAAAGAAAGAAAAAACTTCCTTGTGTAACACAAAATACCCAGGAAAAAATACCTGCCTAGCAGAAGTAATCCAGAATGCCCATTGAAGGTTTTAAGATCTAAGTTCCTAAAGTTGTTGTATCATAACGTTGGGACATTTGGCTGTACTACTCTTAAAACTGAGTTTGCGTTGGGAACCGATTTACATATTATTAGCATTTGGATGCTCCTAATCTGATTGATTACCAGGCTGCTATCTGATAGTCTGTGTCCCAAAAGAAAGTCTTCAGATTCTTAGGATGAGGATAGCATTCAGCATCAATGTAGTTTTACCTCACCATCCCAAAGAAATGAAAAGTGAAGTAGAATTTTAAATGTTGAAATAACATGGAGATTAACTACATACTGATTTGCTACAGTGAAATTTCTTTATACCATGTTATGAAGACATCATCCACTTAATATGTTGATAGTTCTAAGTGTACTTCTTTTATCCATGAATAGAATTTTTTTCATGTGAGAATGAAAAATCCATGAAATATTCGGTGATATGATTTTATCTAATGTTATACTTTAGATATATATGGTTCTTACGTGGAATAGAGTGAACTTATTCTGAAAATGAGTCCTGACTTCAGTGTCTAAATTTTATTCCTGGATGAAGTGAGTCAGTGGGTTAGATAAATCACTTACATAAAAACTCAGTTAAAAAAAAAAACAAAAAACTTCTGTATTAATTAGGATTCTTTATTTGTGGGTGGTGGCAATCCAGCACGAACTACTCTAAATGAAATGGGAGATGCAGTACAAATCCCCTGCTTCTGAAATCCACATAGCAGGAGATGGGTCCCATGTTGGATAGTCTGCAGATAGACATAGATCAGCTTTCCCATGTCTGTCCCACTTGGGCCAGATACGCACCCTTGAACTTCTCAACTGGTGTGTTTATGGAGAGAAATTGTAGTCCCAGAATAAAGAGCAGATTACTGAAATGACAAAAGTGTCATTCACTAGAGTGACTAAGAGTCACTCTAGTTACTAAACTAGAGAACGTTGTTTTATACCTGTATGTTATCTCACTATGGACTATGGTTTTCCTGAAAAAGAAAAAAAATGCTTTCCAGCATCATATACTCAAGTTTAATAATTCTCAGAACCAAGAATAATAGACAGGAGCGTACTAAGTCAGTTTTTACCACATCCTAAAGAAAATCAAGAGCAGCATCTTCTAATGGCCTCGGATTCAGCCTCGTGACCTGTTCTTTGAGAAAAAACATACACTAAAAATTCATTTTATAGCAGTCGTCTAAGTGGTTATTGGAGTGTCTCTACTCTACGTACTATGGAGCCCTAGCCCAGCCCAGAAGTAGGATCATAACTAACTTACTATCACTGAAGTACTTGGACTTCTAGTTTCTACAGTAATCTTCCTGGCATCATTTAACTCGACACAACCTGAAGGATAACTTGCTACTGTTTAGTCCCGCTGCGGTGTCTGAATCATGACACCATATGGAAATGAATTCAGGGTGAAAAAGCTGAAATTGGCCATGTGTGTCAGGAGATGGGGTGCCCAACCTTCTCATCCTTCAGAAGCCAGCGTGGCTGATCAGTCCGGGCACAGTCAGTGCAGGGAAGTGGGACACGGGTCGCTCTGCCAAACAGAGGCAGACAGCAGGAATTAAGGTCAGGTTATCCAGACAGCTTCCGGGGCCCAGGACAGGCAGAGGGTCTCAGGCAGATTTCCAGACTGGAGTCATACATGGTGTAAGAGGGTCATTAGCATGGGGAAGAATCCAAAACTACTTGTGGGGGAAGGAGCTGCCTCCTCAGCCTGACACTGACTGGCGGGTTCACCTGCTTTGTCAGTCTTTTCTCTGATCACATGTAGGTTAGCACCTGCAGGTGCTCACAGGGCCAGGCAGGTACTGAGGAGATGTGAATCTGGCTGGATGTATATAACACAGTAAGAAATGGTGAGAGCCGTAGAGCCGGCACGTGTGTGCTTCATCTAGAGCAGCAGCTGCTACTCAGCTGCAGAGTTGTTGCCTGTGAAAGTGTGGGCCTCCTGCTGCCAGATATGCAGATGTTAAAAGAGGAGCCTAGATTCTCAGGGTTTATTTTTTTATCTGAAAAAATGGCTGCCTTTTAAGTGATGGCAATGGATAAATATTTTTTTAAAACACTGCTGGCCAAACAGAATGCTTTTGTGTGTTGGCCATGGCAGTCTGCTAGCCGGGGGGGTGCTGTGGAAGGGTGTTTTGAAGAATATCTCAGGTAGTAAGTCACCACTCCCAGAGCACAGGGTGGTCATCCGTTGCTGGACTATGAGAGCAGTAGATGGATTGGGATCACATTTTGCCTTCAGACATACAGACACTGATTCTGAACTAGGGAACCATTCTGTATTTGTCAGTGTTCTCTAAAGAAACAGAAAAAATAGAATATGTATGAGAGGAGGTTTATTATAAGAATTGGTTTACAAGGTTGTGGAGGCCAAGAAGTCCACAGGATGCCATCTGCAAGCTGGGGAACCAGGGGAGGAGAGGAGGCCCTGATGGAAGTCATGGAGTGTGAAGGCGAGCGGGCCAGGAGTTGTCATGTCAAGGGCAGGAGAAAATGGACTTCCTGGCTCAAGGGAGGAGAAGAAGAAGGGGAAAGGAGGTGAGCAGGAGGAGGGGGGAGGAGACAGAGACAGAGATGGAGAGAGAGGGGGAGAGAGAATTCATCCTCAACCTTTGTGTTCTGTTGGCCCTCAAGGAGTAGATGATGCCCATACCCTTGGTGAAAGTGGATCTTCTTTAGGAAGTCTACTGCTTCAAACCTCATCCTGAAATGCCCTCAAAGAAACACCGGAGATCATGTTTTACCAGCTATCTGGGCACTGCTTAGCCCTGTCGAGTTGAAACATAGGGTTAACCATCACCACACACGCATCCTGTTCGTAAAGCTGGTGAATTCGTGACTGGAGCCATTAACTGAAAGATAACTAATGTATAATTTCATAGAGAAAGCAGTTTAGACCTAGATTTTTGGGTATTCTAGGGCATAGAAAGTACATTTTAAAATTATCTCCTGAGGTGTGTATTGTGTTTCCCTTTGGGATAGATATATGGTACACCAAAATTCGATTGCATATTTATTGGATAGTTTCCCACTTTGACTGCTGTCATGTTATGTGATAGAGATCCAGTGGCTTGGTACCCAGAGATTATTTTAGGAGTCTATGGAACCAAAGTAAATTTGGGGAGATTGCATCTATTCTGCATGGTCTTGTCTGGGGGAACTTGTAGAAGTGGGCATGAAGTTCCAAGGGCCCTTGGATTCCATTTAACTCTGAATGATGCCAGTTAATTTTAATCAGTCGTTCTCAACACTGGGCTGCACTGATAATCTGGTCGACGTCAGGTCGATGAAACTGGAATTCTTGGAGGTGAAGCCCAAATATCCTAATATTTTAAAAGCTCCCCAGGTAATTCTGATGTGCACCCAGGGTTAAGAGCTACTGCTCTAAGTAAAAGCTATGGGTTTCTACTTTGGCTTAATAGACTCAGATGTAAATGGATTTATTGGCACAGTGATGGCATGACTGCAGCCCTCTTTGGTGCCTCCAGCCTCATTTATTAACGGGCTGGCAGTGATAAGCTTAGAAGGTTGGGAGTGAGGAGAGGGAACTAATTGGTATTGAATAAATACTGTTTGTAAGAACTGGACTAAAAGTGCTTTATATATATGATCTCATTTAATATTCTTCCCAACTCTGCAAGGTAACTTTTTCCCTTCGTGTTTTTAAATAGATAAGGACTCCGGAGGCACCATTATATAAGTGATCCAGGTAGCAATTTGTGGAACTGGGTTTTGGATGCAGATTCCTTGGCTCTAAAAAGTCAGTGGTCTTTCCAGCACACCACACTGCAGCGAAAAACACTCTGTATTGCTAGAGTGTTTCCACTTTAGCTGTCAGAGTGGGAAGCCAGGCCTCCTTACCTCTGTCGTGCAGTACACAAGAATAAATGAGATTGAGGAGGACGCTAAAGTGAGAGCTGCAGTGGTCTGCGTTCCAAGGTCAATCTGTCCAGAGTGGTTTTCAGAGGTGGGATGTTGATGTGCTTGCTCTGTGAAGCCCTGAAATGGGCAGGACAAAGGAGGAGAGTGACATGGATGCCCCTGAATCAGATGAAGGTGGGAGATGTAGTGCGCAGGGACTCCAGGGACACCGTGAAGAAGAGAGGAGGTAATCAGAAAGGAGTTAAATGGAAGTGACAGTGGAAAAGAGGTGAAAGAAGGTGGCATGGGGGAGCCCAGGAGAGCCTTTTGTTCTTTGTAATGTGGAGTTAAGATGGTTGGAGATCTGATCTGCTGGATGCTGAAACTCCCTGCCACTGGGGAGAGTTTAATTGTGTTAACACATGAATCATTTTAAGTCAAGTGAGGAGGTCAGGCAGACTTGGAAATGGGAATGATGCTGGATCAGGTAGAGTCTGAGAAGTTAGTGAGGAGGAAGAGATGGGATCCAGGCCCTTCTTCTCTTTCCTGGACTACACTGTAGAGTGATGTTAGGGGGATCTTAGTGGGACCCCGTGGGTGACAGAAGGAAGACCTTGAACCGGGGTAGCTCCGGAACCCCCTACCCTCCTTCCCAGTATCCTCAGCTCCTTATAACAACTGAATGGGTATGGCTTCACTCTATCCATCCATCCATCCATCCATCCTTCCATCCATCCATCATCTGTCTCTCCATCCTGTAACCCTGACCCTGACCTGGACCATACTGGCTCGGCTTGTTGGTTCTTCAGGGCAGTACTACTGTGCAGAACCCTGAAGTATTGATTTTGACTTAAACTGATTTTGATTTAAAGTGATACTGGAATCTGTAGAGGATTAGACGAGCAAAGAAAAAAGGAATACAAGGATAATTATCATTCCCAAATACCTTATAATATAGTTGGTAAAATATAGTTAAAACATTAATTAAAAAATTAAGCACTAAAAAATAAAATAAAACTTAAGCACTAATTTGCAAGCTACATGTACAGTAGGCCTGTAAAAATGTACAGATTGTTATGGGTTGGAATGTCTAGAGAAACCTTTGTGGCCAAGTGTAGGCATAAAGTAGACTCTGAAAGAGGGATAGTTTTTAAAGACTGGAAAGGCAGGAGAGACAGCTAAGATGTCATTGATAAGTCATTCTTGGTGAGCCTGTGGGCATCCTTGATTTAGGGAGCAGGGAATAATAATCTGGGCTGAAAGAGAAATTTCTTGCAGAGCATAATGAGAGAGACAGATGGAAATATGACTTGGAAAGATCTTAAATGCTTGAAGAATGATTTCAGACGTCATTAAGCACGTAGTCCTAATCTCTTTACACCTGGATTATCATGGTAATGGCTTTCTGTTTTATTTCTTTGGCTTCATTCCCTCCCTTGTCCAATTTCTCTGCAATATTACTGCTAGAGTAGTCTCCTTTAATCTTCTCTTGAAACAAATAATGGTTTCTTCTTGGATTCTGCTTCCAGAGCCTACCCAAATGCAGGGCTATTTTATACTATTCCCCAGCTGTGCTATTAATCTGAAATGGGCAGCTCTCCTCCTTGTCCTGCCAGTGTTGTGAGAATTACCAGCGCTGTCACTTTGTTTATATTCCCCCTCACAGCTCTGAAACCCCTCTAATCTTTTCCTAGAGAATTTACTTAATTGACATAAGAATAAAGTGAAGCCCAAAGAAGTTCCATTTACTTGCCCAAGACTGTTAAGTGTTTATTTGGAGCTGTTGACAGACTATCTAGTCTTCATTATTGGCAGCTGGGACTAGAGAGGAGCTAAGTGATCAAAGTAGAGAAGAGGATCATGAAACCAAAATGAAGAAGTGTAACATACAACTATGGGAAAGCCAAGGCCTGAACTTGGAGGGCCCAATGGAAGAGAGTTGTCATCTAGGTAGAAGCCCAGAGTTGTGTAAGCCAAAGATTTAAAAATGTTAAATGAAGAAGGGAATGCTCAAATGCCACTGAATGAACAAGATTAGACCCAAGGGAGGTGGGGGGGAACATTTGATATGGCTGGAGCCATAGGGATGGTGAAAATAGAAAATAGTGCAGTATAATTAATGGTCAGGGAGAGACCAGATTGTTGGTGTTCATGAGAATGCAGGTGAGGAGGAAATACGCTCAGTGGATATTTGACAAAAATGAGTTGGGGAGATGGAACGGAAACTTGAAAAACTGAAAAGACCAAGTGAAATTATCAAAAGAAACAACTGAAGTGACAGCATACTGTACTGGCCAAAACAGTCATGGAGAAGGCTTTTCAGGTGACAGCTTTAATTCATGACAGACTTGAATATGATAATCTTACTGGTGTTCTCTCCTTGAAAAGTTTCAGGGGACTATGGCTGGGGAAACCAATTTTAAGTGGTCCTCTCGTTCTTTCATATAGTCAGGGAAAGTAGGTAGCGGTATGCATGTCAAAAAAGTGTATGTGACAGTCAAAGATTGACTTTTATTTCGTGACATATCAAAGATTGAGTTTTAGTAAATTTGCAGTTTTGAAATTTCTCATTCTTCTCACATTCCCTTAGAAACAGGGGAAGATTTTACATTCTGTGCACCCAGAAGAAGAATTAGACTGATGAATTTCCCTGGGATTTTTTTTTTTTTTATGAATTCTTGCACTGTCCTTTGTTATTTGAAATTGTTTAAAAGTTCATTTAGTTTTATGTATTTGCTGGGAAGGAAACTGATAATCTCCCCCAAAATATTCTCTTTATTTGAAATACAGCAAGCTTGTTAGGGTGATATATATTGACTATAGTCGTTTCTCAGCAAGCTTAAGATAGCGGACATTAAAAAGGTTTCTGATCCTGATAAATGACTGTAAATTCAAAGGCTGACCTCACCAGGATTTTTCTCTAAACCACAGATTAAATGATGCCTCAGAATTTGAGACCTTTTAGTTTAGGGAATTTCTTGGATCCAATAAAGTCACGCTTTTAGAAATAAAGATTGCTTTAACTCATTCTTGTGAAATCTGGTTTTAAGGCAAAACAGTTGTCTATGCTTGAAAGACCATAAAGAATTCATAGGGAACCCTCCTCTTATCTCAAAGGAAATAGTTTCTGTCTAGTCACATAGGAGAGGGCATACTTTTATAAAAGTGGGAGTGGGTACCTGGAAGAAAGTACCATAAAAGTAGGGTGCTGTTTATTCTTGTAATGAGTGTGATTTATCATTGCTAAATGTGAGCCAAACTTAGCATTTGAGACTTAATCACAAAGAAGGTAGTGAGATGATCTGAAAACTTACTCTTCAGGGAGCTTCCCTTTCCTCCTTCATGAAGTAGGGGACCCATGGCTGCTTTTAGTTCAATGTCCTTGTTCCACCTCCCTCCTCTAGAGAGAGAAGCAGGGCTTAGAGAAAAATACACTCTAAATCAGGGGCCCCAAACGTCTTCTCTAAAGGGCAAGATAGTAAAATTTTAGGCTTGCAGGCCATATGGTCTCTTTCACAACTACTCCGTTCTGCTGTCACAGCATGAAAGCAGCTACAGACAATATGTGAATGAATGAGTGTGGCTGGGTTCCAATAAAACTTTATTTTCAAAAACAGGCACTGGGCTGGATTTGGCCTGTTGGCAGCTGTTTGCCAATCCCTTTTCTAGACTATGGAGGGGAATATTTCTTCAGAAAGCCCTGGGGACATTATAGAAAGATAAGTAAAGGGATTTGGTTCAGTGAGCCTGAGTGGTTTTTAATACCATGGTCTCTTAATTTATATTTTACACTAGAATCTTCAATGTGGGTGAAGGCTCCCTCCTTCTTTTACTTCCTCCTTGTTTCCTTTCCTTCCTTGTTTTCATCCTTCCTTTATTCCATTTTCTCTTTTACTTTTATATAATTTGTTAGTAACATGTTTTTTACCAAATTCTCTTCTGAGTCTCCCTGCTGAAATGTGGTCAGGCTATGCACACCCACCAAATTGTTGGGAATATTATTAATGAGATAATGAATATGATGGTACTTAATATATGTCTGAGCTTGGAGTAGATACAGAATAGAAATGGTTTTGATTTTATTTAGTCATTTAATTTGTATTTCAAAGTATTGAATTTACCGTGGACTAGGAAGAAAATAAGTATTCTGTTGAAAGTAAGGTAAACTATATTTGTTGCTTCTTGTTTCCTCTCTCCTAACTCCCCCCATCTAGAATTCAAAGCCCAAATTTACACTTGCCCTAGATTTCCAGATATAATGTATGGTAATTCTGACAACAGTATGTTTTCCTACTAAAAATGAAGAACAGTCACAGGTAACTTCTGTGAACTTCCTTTTTTGGGGTGTCCTTTTATTTTATTTTGCTCTTATTTTTTTTTATGGTGTGCTTGTGTTTTTAAGTGAGAATTTTAGAATATAGATGTATCTCAAATGATGGTTAGTTGACCTGCTTTGCTACCCTGTCCCCATATGTGGTGATAGTCCTTCAAGTACAGTCCGTTCTGCTAAACAGCATGCTTTAGTAACATGAAGCAGTTCGTACATGGTGGGTAGTGGAAGCGTGTCAGTATAACACGAAAGTTGCCATGGTTTATAGTTGATTTTTCCTTTCGCGTTAATATTTTGACCACTAAATAACAGCAGCTGAATCCAGAGTATACTAATACAGATGAACATAGCAAGCTGTGGAGGGATATTGTGTTGCACACAGTGTCCATTCACTCCATATCCTTCCATTTGGCTTAGTTTTGCCATACAACTTGTGTTTAAGTATCTATTGCATGATTTCCCCTGATCTTTGTGGAAAAAAAAAAAAAAAAAAAAAAAACGAACTCAAGACCATGAGCCAGAGCTATCCCTATTTGGGGTCATTACTTTGTCCCAAACCTGCTTCTCCACTGTAACTTGTGATGCTGTCCCTCCCTACTCTTTCCTGTAACTCAGCCATCCAGCCCTTCCTTGTAGCACCTTTCATTAAGCTGTCTCTGTGTTTTCAGAAGTGTTATATTTACCGTAATAATTCCTTATTTATTAGGAATATGGCATGGCAGTTTAAGTATGTTAATATTTTAACTGGAGTTACTCTGGTTTTTGTTAATGCTTTGGTTACAGAGTTATACAGGCAACTCTGGTAAGGTCAGGCCTTACCATATTTTTCTCATATACCTCTTATTCTTAATATGTAATTTACTAGAATGCAGTTTTTTTTTAAGGAGTGCATATGTCACGTTGTAACAGAAACACTTGTATTTTCAACTAGAGATTCTCTTCTTCTATAGGCTACGCATTCTTAATCCTTTACACTTTCAATACATATTATAAGTTTTAAATCCTTCTCTGTCCTCATGCTTTTCTTCAGGAAACATTCCAGATTGCCAGCATCTTTCTTAAACTGTAGTGCCCAGAAATAAGCACAGAACTTCAGATAGGATTGATCAGGTCATTGTTCCATTAAAACTCTTCACCATTAGTTGGTATATACTGAGTTTGTAAACAACCCAAACCTCCTTGTTTTACTAAGCCTAGTTGGTTTTTAAAGGGAGAGTATAGACTAATTCCATCATGTCGTCGTTTTGAATTTGCCTGTATATGGGGGAGGTATTGCCACCCTTGACCACAAAGGGAGGTATAGGTTGGAACCAAGTAGCAAAAGGGATTATAGGATGTGATCATTACAGGTGACTGTTTGATCACATCCTATAATGTGGAGCTACTTTTCTCTATGATGACAGTTTCTCCACCCACATCATAAAGGCACCACTTGGCACCTGACAGAGGTCAGTTTATCACTGTCCTCTGTTCTCATTAAGCCGTTTGCATCAGTTAGCAAACTTACACTTCAGAATAAAAGTAAAATCTGGTTAGGAGCATAAAATGACTACACAGACAATAGGAATGCAGTTCATAATAAGGTAAGTACCACACGAGTAGCACCAAGTTCCTTAGTGGGTTGGTGAGAGATTATATCTGGTTAGAAAAGATCTTTATAAAGGAGGAGACATTTGGGATGGGCCCTGGAAGATTGTTAGTGTGGATAGAAGCTAGAGACAAAGAATGAGCATAATTTTGGCTAGCAACAGTAGCACATTTAGAGAACAACAGAACAACCCAGTTTGTCTAAATCATAGACCATGTTTACAAAGTAGTGGGAGATCAGTAAGAGAAGGCATTTTAAACATAGTGATACAGGTAGAGCCTTAAATGTTCAGCTAAGAAGTTTAATGACTGTTTTTAGTAGCGCTGTGATTGGGATTGTATTTAGGAAGAGAAATCTGCCAGGAAACAATGTATAAAATGACCGGGGGGAAGAAGAAGGGAAAAGGAGCTCATTGGGTTCAAAGGACGTGAAACTGAATATTAAAGCTCCAGGTGACCCATGTCTCAGACTTGCTGAAATTTTCACACGTGTAGTGAGGTGCTTGCTCACATAGTTCAGTGCTCAACCTGGGAAAACGAGGGAGAGGCAAGGATGCAGTCAGAACCTTCTTCTAGTTAGTGCAACCCGAAGTGTATCTCTTTTGGATAATGATAAGTACAGAATTGAGAGTCTTTAGAAGTATTCAAAGCAGTTTGATAGAATAATCATATGCCTGTTTTCTTGTAATGATAAAAATATTGGTTTGCATTTCAATGTTGGGCTCTGTGCTATCAACACAGAGCCTTCTTGGGATTCTGTCTCCCTCAGTTTCTGCCCCTCCCCCACTCGCTCACTGTCTTTCTCTCAAAATAAATAAATAAATAAATAAAACAAAACAAGTCTTCAAAAAATGAGTTATTAGAAATAGAAAAAAATTTAAATGCTTTCTTACTATTTTGAGAGAGAGAGAATCCTAGGCATGCTCCACCCCCAGCGTGGAGCCTGACACGGGGCTCAATCTCACAACCATGAGATCATGACCTGAGCTGAAATCAAGAGGTGGATGCTAAAGCAACTGAGCCACCCAGGTGACCTTCTAATAACTCTTTCCTTTTTCTTTTCTTTTTTTTTTTTAAATTTTTAATGTTTATTTTTGAGAGAGAGAGAGAGCATGCGTGAGTGGGGGAGGGGCAGAGAGAGAGGGAGACACCGAATGTGAGGCAGGCTCCAGGCTCTGAGCTGTCAGCACAGAGCCTGATGCGGTGCTTGAACTCAAGAACTACGAGCTCATGACCTGAGTTGGCTAAGTCGGACGCTTAACCAACTGACCCACCCAGGTGCCCCTAATAACTCATTTTTAATGTTTTATATGAAGTCATAAATCTATGAAGGATTAGGAAAAACAAAACCAAATAAATAGTAACTGTTCTTTCACTGTAGATAGTTTAAAAAGCCCTGTTATAGCCTACACTCTGTCTTCTGTGGCCCCTGGGTGCTACTGCTTCCCCTGTCCTGAGACAAAAGTCTTTTAAGTATCTTTGGGGGTTTTTAGTTTTGTTCTTTTTGCTGATCTGGGTTTTGTATTCACTGTTACCCAGTGTTCTCTTCCCCCCTCTCATTTTTTTTTTTTTTTTTTTTTACTATAAATGCATTCCCAGGATTTGGAGTAGGAGGAGTAAGCTGCAACCCTTGATTAGAATGACATTTAATATTGACCCAGAAGAGAGGGATTTTTTTCTTTTAAAAAATATTTTAAACATATTTTAGCAACATACTTATATTTTGATCTAGTTTCATGATAAAATAATGTCACAATCATTTCCATCCTCTTTCCCCCATTTTTTGTGGACCCATTTCCTTTCTTTAAAAAAAGTTTTTTTAAGTTTATTTTGAGAGAGAAGAGAGAGAGAGTGCAAGCGAGCAGGAGTGGGGTAGGGTCAGAGAGAGAGAAGGAGAGAGAATTCTAAGCAGGCTCTGCACTGTCAGCACAGAGCCTGATGTGGGACTCAAACTCACAAACCATGAGATCATGACTTGAGCCAAGATCAAGAGTCAAACACTTACATGACTTACCCACCCTGGCACCGCCCCCCCCCCCATTTCCTTTCTTGAATCCGTTTGCTATAGCTTTGTTTTTACATTCAGACCATATTGTTGGAAGGGGTGACACCCAGAAATAAGGTTGGTGTCGTTCTCTGTTCTAGGGTTGCTTATAAAAGGTTTTGGCTCTCTTGAAACAGGATGCGATGATGATTTAGATTTTCAAGCTTTGCGCAAACTCTAAAAGTAGTCTATGATACCTTGAATGTCTGTCTGTTCAGTATGTGGGTACTTCATACACATTAGCATAAGATCCTGGAATACTGATGATGATGGTATTCTTAATCTCTGTTCCATAGACCAGCGCTTCACAGAGTGTGGTCCTGGCACTCCATATGTCCAGTGCCATATGGATGTGCCATATGGCACTGGACATACTGGAAAGTATCCATAAAGGAAAGACTTTCAGAGTATCCATAAAGGAAAGACTTATTTTCAAAATCAAATTAAGAATTTATTTACTTCAGAAATGAATAGTAGAGTTTTCCAGAGGCTACATGATATGTTAGTATGTTATCATCACGCTGATGGCCAATCACATGTTTGCTTGTGTGTTCTTCTATTTTAGAAATTTCTCACTTTTTACCTAAGTATGTTCAAGAAGAAACTGATAGCTTGAATAGTCTTATATCTCTCATAGTTAGTTAAATACCTTCCCATAAAGAAAACTCCTGGCACAGATGACTTCACTGGTAAGTTTTACCAATCACTTAAGGAAGAAATAATACACAAATCCTACCTACATTCTTATGGAAAATCAAAAAAGAGAGAATGCTTTTCTGACTGATTCTAGGAGGATGGCATTACCTTACACAAAACCCAGACAATTCTAGGAATACTACAGATGTATCTTTTTCATGAATATACACGCAAAATTCAAAATGAAATCTTAACAAATTCAATACAATATTATATAAAAAGGATGATGAATCATGATGAAGTGGGTTTATCCTAGGGATGCAAGGTAGACTGAATATTAAAAATCCATATGATTGACCAAATTAACAAAAGGAAAGATCATATGATCATCTCAATAGACACAGAAAAAACAGTTGACACTTGATATAAACTCTCAGCAAACTAAAACTGAAAAGGGACTTCCTCAGCCTGATGAAGTGCATCTGTGAAAATCCGATGGCTAATATCATACTTAATGATGAAAGATTAGAGGCTTTACCTCTATGGTTAATAGCTGTTAGGTTAATAGATATTTACTCACATCAATTCTCTTCAATACTGGAAGTTCTGGCCAGTGCAATAAGGCAAGAAAAAGCAATAAAAGGCACTCAGAGTAGAAAGGAAGAGGCAAAACTGTTTTTATTCACAGATGGTATAATGATTTATGTAGAAAAGCCCAAGGAATTTACAAAAAACCTTCTAGAATTTATAAGTGAGTTTTTTAATGTTGCAGAATACAAGATCATTAATTAAAAATCAACTGTATTTTTATATGCTAACAACAAATAATTTGAAATTGAAATTTTAAAAATATCATTTATAATAGCATCAAAAATAGGCAATACTTAGGGATAAATCTAATAAAAGATATGAAAGACCTATGCTAAAAACTACAAAATCTTGCTGAGGGACACTAAAGAAGACCTAAATGAATAGAGATACCATGTTTATATGTTAGAAGGCTCAATATTGTAAGGTATCAGTTTCTTCCCAAATGATTATACATATCTGACCCAATCCTAGCAGGTCAAAACCCAGCCAACTTTTTTTTTTTTTGGTAGAGATTAACAATCTGATTCTAAAATTTATTTTTAAATATCAACAGCGTAGAATAGCCAAAACAATTTTGAAAAAAAAGAACAAAATTAGAAGACTTACACTGCCTGATTTCAAGACTTCTGATAAAACTGCAGTAATTAAGACAGCATGGTAATGGTTTAAAAAAGACACATAGATCAGTATAGATCAATGTAACAGAATAGAGTATTCAGAAATAGACTTACACATGCATAGACAACTGATTTTTGGCAAATGTGGAAAGACAATTCAGAAGAAAAAGAATGATCTTTTCAACAAATGGTGCTAGAACAATTGACCATCTATACCAAAAAGGAACTTCAGTCCATACCTTTGAATGATACAAAGTTTAACTCCAAATGGATTAAGTTAAATGTAAAACCTAAAACTCAAAATTTCTAGAAGAAAACATATGATAAAACCACAAGAAAGCTGTTTTTTTTTTAAATCCCAGTGTTAATTTCTGATACACGAAGTATCAAAATAGATAACCTACATAAACAAGAGCTGTTTGGAGTTCTCAATACACGAGAAAAAAGGGTCCTGAGACCAAAATGTTCGAGAGCTGCTGCTACACTCTTTATAGCTTGTTGGATTTCCTAGTGGATTTACAGCATAATATAAATGTGCTTCATAAAACTTCTGCGTTATCAGTCAAGATAATTGTACTAAAAAGTATTATAAGCTCATACCAGTGTAGAGTAAACCTGAGATTGTTACAAATTGCTCTTTAAAATCAATCCTACTCATAAGCTGCCAGCTTCTAGGGTTTAGCAAAAGTATGGTCGATTTAGGTACATTTGATGAATACTCAAGTGTAGATTATCCAGAGTGCTTATCCTCTTACTTTTCTATGTCTGCCATTCTGTGTTATGACTCACAGCCACCTATTTATTCAGAGAGTGTGTGGTTTAATGTTACAGTCAGCATTTAGAGAGGGATTTGGGTCAGAATCTTGTCATTGAGAGGGAGGGCAGTGCTCTATATGTTTACATTTAATCCTCCTTGCCACCACACGAGGTGGCATAGTGGAGATGTGTTGTTATCTGCCTGGCATGTCTCTTCCCCTTCTTCTTGTAATAGTATTCCATGTTCATCTTTTCCCTGTGCCATCCCTGTGATTCCGGTGGGCTGTACATTATAGTTCCTTTGCTGCCTGGAAGGGATTAGTCCAAGGGCTAGGTAAGTCATCCATTCTGGCTCAGTCAGAGTCTTCTCTAGAACATTTGAAAATTGAAGTAGGAAGAGAAGAACTTTTTTGTGCTGTGTTGTTTGTAGGCTGGGATGAATTGAGTCCAGAACTGTAGGCAGCCATGTTCCTCCCCATGTGGAAAAGCCTCTAGGTCAGCACTGCTCAGGAGAAACATAATGCAAGCCACAAATGTGAGCCACATGTAATTTCTAGTTGCTGCATTAAAAAACTAAGAAGAAACAGGTGAAATTAGTTTTAACGATGTTTTATTTAACCTATTACATTCAAAATATTTCAATATATAATCAAAATTAAAATTAATGAGATATTATACAGATGTATAATTTTTTGTATCAAGAGATTTTTTTTATACTAAGTCTTTGATATCTGGTGTGTATTTCACTCTGTGCTACCTTTCACTTTAGACTTTTCCTATTTGAAATGCTCTGTAGCCATATTTGGTTAATGGCTACCATATTGGACAGCACAGCTCTACACATTGGGAGTGAGGAAAGCCAACACAGAAAAAGAAGTAAAGATGAGAGAGGAAGACTTAGAATACTGTCATTGGTGAGGTTTTGGTTTTAGTTCTTTAGTTTTGAGGAGCTGTCTTGGCTTTAACTCCTACTATAAGTTATCTTTTGGAGTCTGAACTTCTCTCATAATTTTCCAAGAAATAATCTTTTTAGCTTAAGTGACTGTGATTTGGGTTTTTGTCATTTATCATTGGAAAAATCTTGACCCCTACAGGAAGGCATTGTTATCTTCCTTCCTTCCTTCCTTCCTTCCTTCCTTCCTTCCTTCCTTCCTTCCTTCCTTCCTTCTTCCTTCCTTCCTTCCTTCTCTCTCTCTCTCTCTCTCTCTCTCTCTCTTTGTGTGGTAACTTGAGCTGAGAGAAATGAAATGGGTTCTGCAGGGTTATCTTGACTATATACTGCAGCACATGGGCTTCAGTCCGGGTTTGTCTTTCTCAAAAGCACATGCGCTTTCCACCACAAGAGCTTGCCACAGAAGCTAGGTGTAGAGCAGGTCCCTTGATTTGGGGAAATGGGTGGAACTTTATTCTTACACATGCGATGCCCAACATAGTTCTTTCTAGCTTCTGGTATAATGGAATTATGAAAATACTTTTTTTTGAGAGGAACTTCTTGGTGGGAATGTATAATAGTCTTGTCAACATATTTTACCTCCACCCCTTTCTAAAAAGTGACTTGCTGAAGTCACTTGGCAGTGAGTGGAACCTACTTCAGCCTTGCATGTCCTGCGGTCACATCCATGCTGCCTTATAGATTGATGGAGTAATACAATCTTGTTTCATTTGAAATATATTGTAGCCTGTCCAGGACACTTTATTAGCACCTCTAAACAACTACATCAATGAAGAGCAGGATTTATGGGCCCTGTTAAGGCCAAGATCTGTTTTCCACCCTGAATAAAGTTAAGCACGTTTTCGTAATTTTAGAATGATTCAATCTTTTCTAGTTGCTGTAACTGTTACTGCAAAAAACTGGAAATCAACAAGAGGATCTTCTTTTCTGTATTTCAGAGTCATTCTTTTGAATGATTACAGTACTCTGATACTGAGTTAATAGCTGATCCATTTTAGCAAATTGTCATAAACCCATATGTTGAGAATTAACATGACTGAGGTTTGAGGTTTTATGCTAGGACACCCAGGCCATCCGTAATTGCAGTAAAAAATTTGTACTTGATAGCACATAGCTAAAAGTTCACATTAATTTATTCACTTCATTAGCACACTGTCAGATGTTTCTTTATTAGACAATAACATAACGATTCAAGGAAGCTTAACCTAATGGGGCAGCGTAACATAAAGCTGCCCCACATTAAAATCTACAGAGCAAGTGTGCTGTCTGGTCTACAAATCTAAGGTCTGAGCCTGCCATCCCTCTCACACCTCTCACTCACACATTCCATCCATACTTCTTTTATGTCATGTATTAAAAGAAAAAAAATGATAGCTTCGTATTGAGAGTCTTCCCATTCATGATCCTGTTGTACTGCTATTGTTTCTCACCCATAGTTACTGCAGCCAGTTCTTGGCTTCCTAGGAAATATGCTCCTGAGGTCCTGCCATGACCAGAGTCCCCTTCAAAATTGGTTCTCCTTTAATCTCCGATTTCTTAGGGCTAAGTAGTTGGTTCTTTCCTTTCTTAGTTGTAGGGCGTAGGAAGGGAAACTACATCTAGTTTGGAGGGGCTTCTGGGATATGTAGCAGAGTTGTTTCTTGACCCCGGGTGGATCTTTCAAGGGTATTTGTCTTTTAGTATCACTAATCTATAGATATTGTTTGCATAGGTTTCTGTATTTGTGTTCTTCAATAAAAGGTAAAATAATAAAAATAAAAGCAATGTATTGATTATAGAGAGTTTTAAGGAATTCTATTTTTCTATTTGCTTTGCCTTAGTCTTGTCTTTTGTTAAGAAATCCAAGGCTATGAGAGCTTTAATATTGTAAGAAAAATGTCCTTCAGAGACATCCTTAGAAAGAAGTCCATTCATCCATTCAACAAATATTTATTGAGTTGTTGCCATGAATCAGGTACTGTACTTGATGCCAAGGATATATATGGTGTATATATTTGATAAACATGATAAATATGATCTGTGTCCTCTCTGTGCTTTTTAATTATGTCAGTGATACCACAAGTTGAAAGACTATTTATTCTTTAGTATACTGTTTGGGGATATTGTCATGGTGATTTATATTTATATCTGAAGCCATTGACATTCTTGATAGACATTTATTGATAGGTAGCATAGTAGTTATCTACTGCTGCATAATAAATTACTACAAAAACTTTTAGGGGCTTAAAACAATAAATATTCATTATGTCATAGTTTCTCTGGGTGAGGAATTTAAGAGTGACTTATTAGCTGGGAGGTTCCAGCTCCAAGTTTTTCACGTGGTTGTAGTCAGAATGTTGGCAGTGACTGTGGTCATATGAAGGTCTAGCTGGGCTGGAGGATGCAAGATGGCCTACTCCTATGGCTGTTGGCAGGTGGCCTTAAGTCCTCATCATGTGGGCCTTTCTGGAGGCTGCTTGAGTATCCTCACAACATGGCACCTGACTTCCTCCAGACCAGGCAGTCTGGGAACGTGAGTATGAAGGAAGCTGCATTGCTTTTTAAGATCTCGTGTCTGAAGGCTGTATATTGCCATTTCTTTTATTCACTTCGTTAGAAGTGGCTTAAGTCCTGCCCACACTTAAGCGAAAGAGAGTTAGGCTTTACCTCTTAAAGGCAGGAGTATCAAAGAATTTGTAGACATATTTTAAAACCACTACAGGTAGTAAGTAGATAAATGGGTAGAGAGAAAGATAAACACTAGGGTCTAAAAGCTCATGAACATTATATTATCTTTGTGTCTCTCTACTTACTAGAAAATTAGCCTGAACATTTCTTACTCTTTCTGGTTTTGTGTCTCCCTCCTTCTAGAATACTTTACATTACAGTTTCTGTTAAAATCTTACCCATCATATGTGGCTTTCCACCGCTGTCATGTCTGGGAGGAGTGAATGTTTGAGGGAAGGCCTGGGGTGGACAAGTGTGAATTCTGTTAAAGGCAAAACAAGATTGTTGAATAGGGATTGGCAGATGAAAGGGCTTGAACTTCATTTAGTACATGCTGAAAAGCCCCTTGAAGTTTGAAAACAGAGGCAAGATACAGTCATGATTTCACTGGGGGTGGCACAGGGAGGCAAGGGCCCTAGGTTAAAGGAGCCTGTAGTAGTCTAGAAGCGAAGCGATACAGATAGGAAGTGATACAGATAGGAAGTGATACAGATAGGAAGGAAGGGCTGATGGTTGTAATAGTTTAAGCTCCTTCTGGAAGAATTAATCTAATTCATCTCTGAAATTTCCTTGTTGTAGCACAGTGCCCTGAACAGAATATATGCCCAAGAAGATTTCACTTGAAATATATATGTGTGTGTGAGTGTGTGTGTGTGTGTGTGTGTGTGTCTGTGTATATAGGAGATATAAAATGACTGAGTGATAATATAGATGAGTTCTTATATTATTCAAGTGAGTCCTACTTTTTCAACTGATTTTTTAAAAAGAAACATTATGGTCCACAATTATAGTCATTAAAATCTTAAATCTAAAGAAAACATAAAAGGAAATACAATTCTAGAAGTCATTCTATTTATATTCACAACCTATATTTTATTTGGTGTGATGAGACTAGCCTAATAAAGAATAGAAACAGACTTCTGATTATGTAATAGCCTGCAATTATTTTTATGGCTATTGCATTCCAATCTTCTTATGCAACATTTACCATGTACATGTGTAGCAAGGGCACAAAATACAAGTTCTAACAATCTTAACAGTAAATCAGAATCCAGTCACGCAATGTAACATTTGTGAACTTGCTTGGCTGAGGCAGACAACCTTTGTTAAGGGTGCATAAAAAACCAAGTTTGTAACTCTGTGGGAAATTTGGAGTTTAAGTTCTAAAATTTCATTATACCCCCCACCCCATAATTAATTCTGCCAAGACATTTTGATATTGGTTTAATTGTGAAGATGGAGGAAAACTCCTATTACATTTTGAAAAAAAATGTTTTAAATATTATATGAATGCGATGAGAATTTCAGCAGATATGGCTACAAAAGATTATGATTCAGCCTGAAAACATAACCTATGGAGAATCATCAACTGTTCAGAATGAGCTCTTCCAGATGACAGATCTTACGAAGAAAACCTGCCAATAAAAGAGAGAATGCTAGAAGAAAAAGAATCCCGTTGACTTTCAACATATGGCCCCGACACTGACATATTTTATAGTTTTTAGTGAATAGCAACCCAAAATAACTAGGTTGATAAAAACCAAAAAAAAAAAATTTTTTTTTGACTGCGTGAATTAAAAAAAAATCTGCTCTGATTTTTTTTCACTTTTATCTCAGAGGATGTTTTTAATGGAGTGTATGTGTCTGTGTACAGCGGTGATGAAGGGGTACCTCTTAATTATATTTTCACCTTTCAGGATAATAAAGCCTCCTAGCAAACTGAAAATAAAGACAGATATCCATGTAAATTTATGCATTTTGAGAAAATTGCCGTCACTGTCTATTATCCTCGTTCTTGGTTCTCTCATCTACCTAGTCCCTGCATTTGTTCATGTCTTTCCCTCTCTTCTCTCCAGAGACCCCTCGTCTTACCTCTTTCTTGAGTGAAATCTTTCAACTTCTACTTAGAAAGGGGCCACTAGAGATTATCTGGTTTACTTCCTGAGTGTCAGGTAGATTACATAGTATGTCTGCATGCTTTGTGATGTGATCTCACCATTTTTACTTTTATTTGATAAATATTGGGTGCCTGCTATGTGCCAGGCACCATACTAGAGAAACTTGGAGTTTACTCTCTAAATCCTTTCTGATGTATTTCCAGATGTCTTTGGAATATAATGGGTCAAAGAATTATGGTGAGTGAAGTTTGTAGGTCAAGTTTGCAGGTAAAGTTTATTTCTACTATTTCCTTTCCTGAAATGGAATGGTTTCAGCTAGAGACCCCCTCTTGAGAGCCGTTAGTTTCTCCTAAATTCCCCTAAGATGGCCCCATGGGAACTGTGGGTGCTAACTTAGAGCAGGATTGGCTGAACAGGGAGATTAACTGCCAAGTAACTGCAAGGCAGTGTATAAATGCAAACACACCAGAATGTTGCTGCTTACTAGTTATGTGCCTTGCTTTCTTTCTTCATCTGGGGGAAAAAAAAAAAAGAACCTTATAACTACCTATTTCCAAGAGTGGCTGGGAAGATTAAGTGAGTTAATACATGTAACCAGTTAGTCCAGTGACTATCCCAGAGCACTCTGTAAATGATATCTGTTACTGTTTCTGGTACCGTGATTGTTACCAAAATTAATCCTTAATTTTTTTAATGTTTATTTATTTGTGAGAGCAAGAGACAGAGTGTGAGGGGGGAGGGACAGAGACAGAGGGAGACACAGAATCTGAAGCAGGCACCAGGCTCTGAGCTGTCCGCACAGAGCCCAACACGAGGCTTGAACTCACGAACTGTGAGATCATGACCTGGGCCCAAGTTGGACGCTTAATCGACTGAGCTGCCCAGGCACCTCCATAATTAATCCTTAAAATAACAGGAGAGGTATTTACCAATTACTATTACTAATGATTACTATTTACACAACAAATCCAAGCCTAGATGTTACGTGGAATAAACTTAAAAGGGCTGTACCTTAAGGCATGGTTTCAAATAGCTTCATTAAACCTAACTGTGGTCAAATTGGTTTTGCGCTCCCTTTTTCTGTATTGCTTTAAAAAAATCTTTCAGTTCCCACAAAGCTTTTAATGTCTTCTTCTGCCTGTTTTGGGGTGCTCTGCAAGGTTTCCCCTTCATTAGCTCCCCTGACAGGTTTTATCTACAGAGAGCTCCTATTCTAATTCGCTCCCACGCGTGTCTCTTTTTCTTTGGAGAGGGGCTCCTTCATCATCCTCTCCCACTTCCAATGGCCATACCTTAGCTGCCTCCAAAAATCCCCATGGAAGTTTTTATTTTGGTCAGTAAAAAAAGAAAACTAAAGCACTGGATCACAATAAGAAGCATCATTCCTGACTGTTCTATCCTCAGTTCCAGGAAAGCCTCACTTACTTCTGCAGCCTTTGAAGTACCTTCCTTATCAGTCTTAAATTGCCAACAACTGGGCTTGGCAGGAAGCTGTTATCATAAAGAGATGATGCATTTCTCCCTTTATATGGACATTTAAAACCATCAGAGCAAAACAGTGTTTCAAACGTGAAGTTTATGGAACTTTACTCCTGTGTAAAGTTACACTCAAGATTTGTGCACATTACTTTTTGTAACTTACACCTCAAGAGTTAAAATCTGGGTAAGAGCTTGAGCTTGTAGTCAGATTGCTTATGTCTGGACACACCCGCCATTTATTGGATAGCATTGGCAAATTACTCAAACCCTCCAAGCCTCAGTTTCCTTCATTATAAAATGAAAAGAGTAATCTCACCTGAATGTCACCCTGTCCCGTGCTCTCTCTGGACTCCACCTGCCCCCTCCTACTTACGGCCACCTTCCTCCCAAAGTCACCACTACCCTGAGTTTTAGAAAGAAACCCTGAGATTCTTTCTAGATTCATCCCCCAAGGTGCATCCCTTAACTATAACTGAGTCTTACCTATTATTTGAAAACTTGATGTGTCTTTTAAGTATCTTTCCATCTACAGATTCCTCCTTTCTTTTTTTTCCCTTATAATTATTTGTTGAAGAACCTGGGTCATTTATTTGAAGAGTTTCCCCTAGTCTAGATTTTGCTGATTGCACACTCATTGTGAAGTTCAGCCTGTTCCTATGTACTTTGTGCAAACTGACAGCTGAATGGAAAGGCTTGATCAGATCTGAGTTCAGTGCCTTTGACAAGATTA
Source organism: Cryptoprocta ferox (assembly GCA_028646485.1). NCBI lineage: Eukaryota > Metazoa > Chordata > Mammalia > Carnivora > Eupleridae > Cryptoprocta > Cryptoprocta ferox. The sequence continues at coordinate 111,196,229 of CM053576.1, read as the reverse complement.
TAGGTGGTGGTGTGTTCTTTTATCAAGAGGCAAGTAAATGTCTGGTTGTTGCTCTTTCCGTGATGTTAGCAGGCAGTGGTGCTTAATGCTCAGATCCCCTAATTCATTGGGGGCTACAAAATGGTGATGCTATAATTTTATCATTCTATTTTTATTTATTAGCTGGAATAATTTTGTAAGAAGAGGATTTCTCTCTTCTTTTTGGTTATCCAGTGGTACGGTACATACAGGAAAGACAGGGTAAATGCTTAATTCTTTCCTATTAGAAGTTGACTAATTGTCTATATTCAAATTCATTTTTTGAAATCATGACTTTAAATATTTTTGATGGGTTGAAATTCAAATGGTCCCATCTTTGGTCAGCAGTAACCTTTTCAAGTTGGTTCCTGAGTCCTTTTGACAATACTCTAGTAGTCTTTGATGTCTGATATAACAAGATGTTTGAGACTCATCTTGAATATTTCCTGACCCACATTGAAGTCAACCACTTTTTTTTTTTTTAAACTCTGATTTTATTTAGTGGGAAATATTGCGCTCTCTTGTTAGGCTTTTGGGATGTTCATTGCTACTGGAGTTTTTAGGCCTTTTTGTGTGGTACAGAGCTAAAAAATGCATATTCAACATGCTTAAGAAAGTTTGGTTATAAAAATTCCAAATGTATACAGAGGTAGAGAGGATACTGTGTTGCATCATCGTGTAACCCATGACCTAGTTTCAATAATTATAAACAGAAAGCTAATCTATTTTAATTCTATTTCCTTCCTTTCCTGTCCCCCACACTGGATTATTTGGATGCAAATTTCATACTTCATGTAATTTTACTTATAAATGATCTTGAGTTCATGTTTGTTTTTTTCCAGCACCCTCTGTCTTTCCTTCTCTTCACCTCTCTTACCAACTTGGCTGTGCCACTTAGCAGGTGGGACTTAAACTCTCTAATCCCCCATCTTCTCAAAAAAAAAAAAGCCATGATTTAACTAATGGCCCAGTGCTAAATATAAGATTGGTTTAATTTTTTTCAGGGTAAGTAGGGGTGGGACTCTTAGAGCTGCAGTGAAAATCTCTGAACATGTGTGCATGTATCTAATTGGTAATTTAGGATAAAGTCTTAGAAGCTAGCCCAAGGAATATACAAGGAATGGGAGAGAGAAAGAGAAAGATGATCTCTCTATATTTTAATTTTAATTTTTAATATTTTTTATATTTATATTTATTTTATATGTGTTTTTTTTCCCAGATGATTATATCAATTCACTCTCCTTCCAATTTTTTATGATTGATGCTCTAAGGCATGGTTACACTTGGAAACAAATTACTGGGACCATTAGGAGTTGGGATAATTATAAAGATTAGACATGAACTTATGGGGACAGGTTGCCATGTACCGTTCTTCAACTCCAGCATTACTGACATTTTTGTCAGATAATTCTTTTTTGTGAGGGGCTGTCTTATGTATCATAGAATGTTTAGGGATGTTTAGTGGCCTCCCTGGCCTCCACCACTGGATGCCAGTAGAACTCTCCTCCTGCCCGGGGGGGGGGGGGG
>CM053576.1:111111904-111194584 GCA_028646485.1 Cryptoprocta ferox | reverse complement strand
AGTTAAGAATTTCCTCTTTTTTGTAACCATAGATTGAGAGGGAAAAGGAGTCTGAATACAGTTCATTTGGTAAAACTGTGGGTGTTCTTGCCTATTCCTTTGACAATAAAGAAAATTTGTGGGAAATGGAATATATTGAAAACTTGTTTATGAATCACAGTATTTTTTGTTCCATTTTGGTCATTCACACTTTCTCTAACCGTGGTGGTGTTGCCCCACTGTGTCCTTCCCATGCCTTCTCTCTGTGAAGCTGGCTGACAGCGTTTACCATCCTACTCCAGTGGTGATGGCCCTTTGCTTCTTCTTTATCTGGCCATGATTTCATTTAAGAGTTTAACACCCTCCCTGTGTCCCCTCCCAGTCATAAATGAATTCAAAGTGTATAATCTTGGAACTTTTATTTCAGCTTTTAGAAAATTGCATATGTGGTGTTCCCATTGGAGGTGAAGCTGGTAAAGTTGATAGAGACCAAATCTGAAATGTTGTAGGAAGCAGACTGCATTTTGCCAGTTTACCTTTTTAAACCTGTTTGAAGTGGTATGTAAAGAAATCAGAATCATTTTTTACCAGGGCTGTACTTTTGTGATGGGAGCCATGACAAGAGAGCCCTTCTCTGGCCCTGATTTCCTCTCCAGGACTCTACCCCTGCTTTAACTCGGTTCTTTACGTGGGATTCCGGGTTGCAAAGGCACCTTCTAATGAACAGCTACTTATAGACTTGGGGAGGTGCTTGAACTGGGTAAAAGGCTATGCCTTCAGTTGTGTGGTATTCCCAAATGATCAAGTCCCCTTGACCTTCAGATTCTTCCTTGTACTCTTTTCCTTGTAAGAAAACTTAATAGTCAGCTGTGCTTTGAAGTTTGCCTTTCTCTTTATGATTTATGCATAAACTCAAATTTAGAACTCTTATTGTTGTTAGGTTAGCATCTCTTGGTTCACACCGAGTTTTCTCTAACCTCTGTTCTAATATCAGATGCCGCTGGTATCATTTATATTTCTTCATTCAGCAGATGTAGAGTGCTGTCATTCTCAGAGCAAAGGCTAGGGTCAGCGCTTCCGGAGCAAATCCAAAGTTAGCCCTTTGTAGCCTCGTGTGTATATTCATGAAAAAAACGGGATTTTGACTTCCCTAACTCTTCCTAAGAAACATTGCCGTTATATTATTGGTAAATCTTCAGGAGACTGATTTCCCTTTCTGTGGACTTAATTCTTTTTTTTTTTTTTTTTTTTTTTTTTACTTCCTCCATGATATTAGTAGGGGTGAGGGAAGATGAAAAGTATAGAGAACTTACTAGAGGGAATGGTCACCCGAGCCATGGTCACACCTAGACTGATGGAAGGTACCTGTTCACTACCCAGAATCTCCCCATTGATTTGGATTAATTTGGAATTTCAGTCTCTTGTTTGAGATGTAAATTTTCCTTGAATAGTAAACTTTCTTTATACTTTTAGTGTACATTTAACTAAATAGATATTTGAGACCATGCTTCTACCAAGATTTTTTGGGAATAGGAAGTTTGATACAGACCAGGGAAAAGGACAGCAAGTTTTAAAGAACCTCCCCCCCACCGCCCACCGGGGATATATCGAAGTTAGTCCCAGATTTTCTCAATTCGTGGACCCTTGGGACAACACCTGCATTGAACCCTGAAGATTTTCTGTATCACTGAATTAAGAAGCCAGCTGTTGCCTTTGCCTGACTCCATTTTTAATAAAAAGTACACCCAATACAGCTAATACAAGTTCTAACAAGTAAGCCTTTCTCTTGATCACAACAGAACCTGTTTGGATCTAGCCAGAGTATTGCTGGAACACACAGTTTTCTGGATTGGACCACACCTCTGCTTGAAAGCTGAGAGGGCTGTTTTTTTTTGTTTGTTTGTTTTGTTTTTGTTTTTGTTTTTTTTTTAAATGCAGATTAACTTGGCCTTCAAGCTCCTAACAAGTTGGGGATGGAGCTGTACCACTGTGAGGCCCCACCCCTGTAGTAAACATTGGCTCCTAATTCATAATGGCTTTCCCTTCTAGGCAGGGAAAATTTGTACTTAGTTAAAAAAGGATAAAAGTAAGGTTAAAATTGAAAGAGCGTTATACCTTCCTATTACCATTTCAAATTATAGCTACTGTCAAAGGCTGCGTGTGTGTGCGTGCATGTGAGCGCAGGGTATCTATTTAGGGGCTGTCCCCTGCTTTTCTTTACTGTACAGGTCTCTCTGTTTTGAAGTTTTTGGCAGGTATGGACAATCATTTTAACTAATTATTTGAATGCAGTATACAGTATTTGCTATTTGTACTTCAGAGATCTCTAGTAGACACTTAACTCAAATAGAAAGTTCTTTAGCATTTCTGATTGCTGTAATATAATAAAATCATCATTTTTACTTCATTCGAATAAGACTATTTCCATATTGCCTCATGTACTTTCCCTCATTTACTGTATAAATATGATATTTATATATTTTATGTTGTGTAAATTATATAATGTAGATTATCAGATATAATTAAATTTATTTGAGGTAGAAAATTTCATCCCTTTTTTTATAAAATCTTAGATTAAAAATGTTTGTGGAGGGGCTCCTGGGTGGCTCAATTGGTTAAGTGTCTGACTTCAGCTCAGGTCATTATCTCACCGTTTGTGGATTTGAGCCCCGCATCAGGCTCTGTGCTGACAGCTCAGAGCCTGGAGCCTGCTTTGGATTCTATGTCTCCCTCTCTCTCTCTGCCCCTTCCCTATTTGTACTCTGTCTCACTCTCTCTCAAAAATAAATAAACATTAAAAATTTTTAAAAATGTTTGTGGAAACAACTCCTGTTTCAGTAATTTAATGTGTAGTTTGAGGTCATTTAAATCCCAGATGACCACTTAAACATTTTTAATAGAGAGTTTTGTCATCTCAATTTTTTTTTTTACTTTGTATGAAGGTATGTCTATACTATTTAGCTCCTCAAAGACAGACTCAGTGTCTTATTCATCTTTGTATCATCAATACTTAATTTAGATGATCAAAAATGTTTAACTTGACATATTCGTTAATTAGAAATTGGTAGTGGGAGAAATGATTTAGAAAATCTCTAAGTATTCTCTCAGATGTTTTCAGCCTTCATTTTGAGAGGGTAAGCAGACCACGAAGCCTTTAGGGTTTAGAGATAAACTCTAAAATTATCCAGTTTTGCCGACTTACTGGCAATGGAATTAAATATAATTAATGGGGGTGGAGAGACTGGCTAGTTATAAAAGGAAATAAATGTTTGTAACAACAAAGCACAACCTTCTATATTTGAATATCTTCTTACAGCATGTGTAAGTAAAGTTTTTCCTCTTTAGGGACTGAAGCTTTAAGAGAAGACTGCTGCTCTTTGTTCCTATGTGTTTTATGAATTTAAAATATTTTTATAGAGTGTATAAGATGCTATTAAAATTGTAGTAACTTTGGGCTTTTATTCCATAGTATAATTATCCTTGATTACAGACTTCAGAAAAGGTAGTGTACAGAAGAGCTGTTTATCTCACAAAAAAATTTCACATAAGATCCTAGACCTTACATTCTAAGAATAAAGACTGTTCTTTTTGAGGTAATTTAAACCTTTTTTTTTTTTTTTGGACAACAGTCTTTGGTTTTGAAGAATAAATATTCTGCAGCAGTCCTTCAGCCTGGTTTATTATGAACACACAGAATGTCTAGCAGTACCTTATTTGATCATATCACTTCAGCTTAACCTCCCTCCCACTCCTTCAACCCCACCTCAAAGCAAGTGCTTAGGTAATACAACAAAGGCACCATATTAAGTTATCAGATTTCCTTTCTGTAGTTCTCTATGGTGCCAATATCTTGGGAAGATAGGACGATGTTAAATGTAGTTTTCAAGAAATCCATTTTATGTCAAGAAAATTAAATACTAACAGGTTGATGACATGAATAACTGCATGCTGTTTACTTAGATGGGGAGGATAGGGACTGGAGAAGGGTACATGTTTGGGATGAGTGAGCAGGTTGAAGCGTTGATCACGAATTTCAGATTGGACATGTTAGCTTGGAGCTGTCTGGTAGACACTTAGGTGGAAATGTCCAGTAGATAGGATATGAAAGTCTGCAGTTCTGAAGAGTGGTTGAGGTAGAAATATGAACTTGGAAGTGTTTAGCAAGAAGACATTATTTATATCCATTGGAATGCCTGAAGTTGCCTGAGGAGAAGGTAGAGAGTGAAGAGCCCCAAGTCCTGGAGGAATATTTAGAGGTCATATAGAGATGAAGCCGTCAGTAAAGGAGCCTGACAAAGATGCTTGTTAAAATGGAATTAAAACCAGGAGAGAGTAGCATTGCAGAAGCCAAGAGAGATCTTCCGAAAGAGAGCATGTCAGCCGTGTCTAAGGCTGCTGAGCACTGACTGAGAGGAAAACAGTGTTAAAAGTATGGTGGCTAAACTTGCTTTTCTTCATTTGTTTCTTCATTTGTTTGTACTGTGTTAGTTATTCATTAAACAAGTGGTTCTCAACTTAGATCTTACAGTTAATTCGTGTTTGTAGCATGAACCAATTTTATGTCAATTGAGTATGCAAATTAAGATATTCTCAAATAACTTGGGGAATACTGATTTAGGCTTCTCTAAATAAGAGAAATTTGCAGAGAGGAAAAAATGACAATAAAAAGCATTTTTCAAAAAGCCAAGTGTGCCAAATTAGTCTGAGAACAGAAATTTCAGGATGGTGGATAATTGGGAAGGGGATATAATGCAGTAGGGAACGCACAGGCCCTTCTTTTGTATTTAATGTATTTCTTTATCTGTACGGTGAATAGGTTGGTATTAATTATATCTCTCTGGACTGTTTCGTGAAAGAAAAAACTTAAACCTATCTCTTGAGAAAATCGTCAGAGTTTGATGACTCCAGTGAGAGGGTTTCTTAGTTTTCTTTTTGTTGTAGTGCAAGTAAGGCAGGAATTGGAGAGGTAAAATAAAACTCTTTGCTTCCTTTGATAGGAAATATAGCTTACTACAGAAAGGTTTTCTGATTAAGTATGGAATTGCAGTCTTATTTATGTAAACTTTATTCTATGTAGTGAATAAATGTATTACTGTTGATAGGTATGGCCACTGGTGTAATGTTTTTAAGTAAAATTTTGAATTCTAGGCCCTTGGTTAGGTATTTTTCCTTCATAATTCTTTTCATGGGAAACTCAGAGTCTCATTATATTATTTGGATTTACAGTGCTTATTAAGCTATATAATTCTTTGTAAATGTAAGCATTACCTTTGATTTGAAGTAAAGGTGGGTGGATTTTATTTTATTGATTGAAACAGTGTCTCAAAGGCATCAGAAGGTAAACTGTTTACATTTTTGTTCTCAAATGGACCCTTTTTGAAGAAGGCAGAATTATCCTAAAGTTTTATTGATAGTGGCATAAACAGTAAAAGTTATTTTGTACTGTTTTACAAATATGTTAGCTAAAAATCAGTCGTGAATTCAGGCTTCTAGTTAATGCAATAGATATATTTCCACAGATTTTTTTCAAGTTTTTATTTAAATTCCAGTTTCTTAGCATACAGTATAACATAAGTTTTATGCGCAAAATCTAGTGATTCATCGCTTACGTACAAAGAAAATAGATTTCTACAGATTTAGTGTACATTATTTTGCATAGTGTATTCTTAAACTATGGGAGCTCATTATTTAAGAAACTGTTCAGCCAACCCTTCTATTTATTTATTTTAAAATTTTATTTATTTATTTTGAGAGAGAGAGTGAATGTGCAGGAGAAAGAGCTGGGGAGGGGCAAAGAGAGAGGGAGAGAAAATCTCAAGCAGGCTCTGTGCTGTCAGCACAGAGCCCTATGTGGGGCTCGAATTCATGAACACTGAGATCATGACCTGAGCCGAAATCAAGAGTTGGACACTTAACTGAGCGAGGCATCCAGGCACTCCAGCCAACCCTTTTATAAAGCAAATAACTTGTTGTAAGTTGAAATTTTTAGATTAGATTTTTCAAAGTAGTTAACTCTGGGTATCCTTTATTTGTCCTTAAGTAATGGTGTGACTCTAGGGAAGTTAAGGAACCTCTCTGAGTTTCAGCCTTCTTATCTTTAATTCCAGAATTAGGTTAGCTCTATCCCTGAGGTTCAGCCTTGAAATTCTGTGATGCTCATCTTAAAAATACCTGTACCATACAGCATTTAAAAAAAAATTATTAAGGACTTGTGTATCCTTTAATGAAAGCAGTATTATTAGAGTATTGGGGAAATTTTTTTTTAAAGTGGGATTGATCTCAGTCACATAGATTTGTCTATTGGGCAGACTACTTGGATAAGGCCGAAGAGCCCACAGACTACTTGCCTCAACCTAAGGGGAAAATATCCAGAAATAATGGGGAAGATAGTACTACTTTAAAGAAGCTACCGGTCAGCTGATGGGTTTTTAAAAAAAAATTGTAGTGAAAAGTATATAACATAAAATTTACCATCTTAAACCACTTTCAAATGGTGGTTTAAATACATTGACATTGTTTTGCAACCATCACCACTGTCCATCTTCATAACTCTTTACATCTTATTAAACTGAAACTCTGTACCCATTCATCAATAACTCCCCATCCTCCCCTCACTCCAGCACCTGGAAGCCACCATTCTCCTTTCTGTCTGTATGATTTTGACTATTCTAGTACCTTATATACATGCAATCATATACTATTTGTCTTTTTGTGATTAGCTTATTTCACTTAGCATGATGTCATCCAGGTTCATCCATATTGTAGCATTTGCAGAGTTTCCTTCCATTTTAAGGCCGAATAGGATTCGAATCATTGCGTGCATGTACCATATTTTGCTCATCCATTCATCTGTCGATGGACGCTTGGGTTGCTCACATGTTTTCGTTGTTGTGGATAATGCTGCTCTAAACATAGGTATACACGTACCTTCTCAAGACCTTGCTTTCAGTTCTTTTTGATATATACCCAGAAGTGGAATTGCCAGATCATATGGTAATATTGTTTTGAATTTTTTGAGGAACTGTCATATTGTTATGGACAGTGGCATACCATTTTGCAGGCCCGCTAACAGTGTACAAGGGTTTCTAATGGGTAGGAGGTGGTATCTCATTGCTTGGATTGGCATTTCCCTAGTGATGAGTGCTTACTGACCTTTCATAGATCTTTGGAGAAAAGTCTATTCATAAGTCCTTTGCACATTTTTGAATTGGGTTGTTAATTTTGTTGTTGTTGAGTTTTGGGAGTTCTTTGTATATTCTAGACATGAATCCCTGAGTAGATACGTGATTTGCAAGTATTTTCTCTCCTCCTGTGGGTTGCCTTTTTACTCAGTTGATACTGTCTTTTGATGCACAAAATTTTAAAATTTTTATAAAGTCCAACTTATCTATTTTTTCTTTTGTTACCTGTGCCTTTGGTATCATAGCCAAGAAATCACTGCCAAATCTAATGTTGTAAAGCTTTTGCTCTGTGTCTTTTTCTTAGTTTTATTGTTTTAGGTCTTACATTTAGGTCCTTGATCCATGGTGAGTTAACTTTTGTATGTGGTATTAGATAAGGGTCCAGCTTCATTTTTTTTGCACATGAATGTCCAGTTTCCCCAGCACTTTTTGTGGTGATGGTTGTTGAATACAGTGAACAAAAACAAGTAATCATGTTGTGAGAGACCAACCCATGCCCTTAAGTGTTTAGTGCTTTGTAGACCACATTGTTCAGAGCATGGTGCAAATAGAGAGAAAATTGCTTTTAAAAGCATGTAAAATTACCTTGACATTCTCATTTTAAGTAGCCCTCTGTAAGCATATTAATTTCATTGAACCGCTTGTTTGATTAACTAGTGACCTGATTTCGTAAACATTTGTCAAGCTATGCTATGTCTTCCCTAGAGATATATTAAGCCTGGAGCACGTAAGGCATCTTTTCCCCTTCAGTGTTAAGTTAGGGAAGTATTGCGGTGATACTGTGCTTACAATTGTCTAAGAACATTAAGAACCTTAGTCTGGATCTTTTGTAACCATAAAAGGCAATGTGTCATGCTTTCCTGTTTTGCATGGATGAGAAGGGAGTAGAAAACACCAAAAGAATTTTTATTGCATAGAAATATTTCCTTCCTAGCAGTGTGTGAAGCAATAACGAGCCTAAAAAACAATCTTCGATAGTGGTGGGAGAGGAAAGTGGGGAAACACGATTCAGTCACACTGACCAGAGGGCCGGCCATGCAGCGCCTGATTGCAGCCTGGATCGGGGCTCCATCTATGCACAGCACTTTCTCCTGGGCAGGTGCTCCTCCTCACGGCCTGCTGAGACGGGGAGGGCAAGTAGTAGCTTCCTCTCTTCTAGAAGAGGAACTTGTCAAAGTCCGTGGTACAGATAATTGGTGAAGACAGACTACAGCCACACTTCCCTAATTGCTAATCCGTGGCCAAGACCAGAGGCATAGCCATTGGGTTGGGATGTTTTCCGTGAGGCACATTAGTCCATGTAAGAAAATGTCGTCACATTTAGCGTATCCAGTGGTAACTTGAACGTGGCTGACCATCACTACCACATAAGGTTGATGTGTCTTAACTGTGGATTCGAGAACAGCCTACAGTGGTTGTCAAACTTCAGTATATCTTTAGAGCCCGCATTTTCCACCAGCCTAATTTACCTTGGGCCCTCTCACATTAAAAAAAATTTTTTTTAATGTTTATTTTTATTTTTGAGAGAGAGAGATACAGAGTGTGAGCAGGGGAGGGGCAGAGACAGAGGGAGACACAGAATCTGAAGCAGACTCAGGCTCTGAGCTGTCAGCACAGAGCCCGACTCGGGGCTTGAGCTCACGAACTGTGAGATCATGACCTGTGCCGAAGTCGGACACTCAACTGACTGAGCCACCCCGGCACCCCACCTCTCACATTTTTAATACCACCCCTATTTCTTTTCCCAGCAACTCCCTCATTCCATCCCTAAATCAATTTAGATTGCTGAACAGAAATGAAACAGAAACAGAACAGAAACTTTTTAAGCCAGATTAAAACAGACCTACCATTTCTTTAGTTTGTGCCCCACACCTGCTTCATTCTCTGAGTGTGGACATGAGACTGCTACTGAAAAGGCACAGCAATATGTTTCATCAAATGCTCTTCTAAAGATGTTTTTACATGCAACTTAATTTTTAAGCAGTCTTGGGCTATGTATAAGAATTAAAGTACTAACCCATAATATGTTTTGTGCTTTTTAGTAATGAGTTAATAGTGACAACGTGGAGACAACCTCCAGTTGTGCGTTTTCTTTGGAGGTGAGGAAACAAATATCGAGACAAAACAATAGCTGTCTGAGATTTCACGACGTGGCCGTTGCACGTTGCTGCCAAGGAAAGGAGAACCCAGGCTGTTCACTGGGGTATCAGGGATTTGAAAGTGAAGAGCAGTTGTTCTTCAGCTGGATGTGTTTTTCACTTGTAGGTGAAAAGTGTTGGATTCCTGGGAAGACGCCACAGTGCGTTCTCCGTACAATGCAAAGGAATGTGTGGCGCAAGATCTTGGATGTGGTGGAGAATTGGTATTGCGTAGCTTTAGATGAAATGTTTTAAAGATGAAAGGATGAAGAGCAGAAATGCGAGAGGAGGGAATCCTTTATACCATCTGAAGTCCATCAGTCGTTAAGAATAGCAAGGGCTGTCACATCACTGCTAGGTTCCAGGCCCAGCTTTGTCCCTGACTCTGACCTTGGGCCGGTACTTGACTCATTTATCCCTTAGCATCCTCTTCTCAAAAATGGGTGCAACAAAAACAATAACAACAACAACAAAAAAGAGTGCAACACCTTTCTCATGGTCTAGTGTAAGGATGAAATAAAATAAATGCATGTACCATTTCTCACAGTGCCTACTGTATATAAAGGCCTCAGAAAATAATAGCTGAGGAATTTGATAGTTGTCATTTTTGTAGTACCTTTCACAGGCTTTCAGAGTATTTTACTAATAGACTCTAAGCTTGATGAATCCAGCCAACATCATGGGAATATTTATCAAATGCTTTTCTAAAGATGTTTTTATATGCAGTTTAATTTTTAAACAATTCTGTACTGTGTATAAGAATTAAAGTAATAGCGCATAATATGTTTTGTGCTTCTTAGTAATGTTGATAGTAACAATGTGGAGACAACCCAGAGTTGCTTATGTTCTTTGTTATTTCATCGGGACACATACCTCCTTGGTCTTAAGTCATCACTCTACTCCTTTATATAGCTTCTTCTCTTGTCCTTAATGAAAATTGGTTCTTCCCTCTTCTGTGAAGGCCTCACCTTTTCCCACTTCTTCCAATTCACTGAGAAAATATGAAAACATAATCATTTGTCCACTTGCATCATGGTCTTCACAGCATTGCTGTCTCCACCATAGGACTCATTCTTACTTTACTCGGCAACCTCAGCAACTGAGACATGATTTTCTCCATCCTCTGCCCTCCTTACCGATTCTGGGGTGTCAGATGAGGGTCCATTCATCACCCTTCAGCCTGCTGGGCTCTTTCCACTTCCATCTGTATTCTCCACCTCCCCCTGGGGGTACCTTGTACTTCATCAGCACTGCTCTGCTTTTAAGATCGCAGTACTCTCCTTTGTTTGCAAAGTCCTCAACTGCTTCCTCTTGCATTCAGATCTGTGGAGCTGGGTCTTTGCCTTGGGCCATTCATTTCTAGACACTGCAGATTCCCTGCTCAGCTTGTCCCAGAGAACTGCGGCTTCAGCACTGCCTCCGTGGCCCTCCTAACTATGCATTTGGTCCTCGGCGATAGTCACAATGTGCTTTTTCTCTTTTGGCAATCTGGTGATGGGACATTTTAGAAGAAATTCCTGGAACTATACTGATTTGGTCCACTACAAATTTGTGATTCTGATTTCATTTTAGGCCCTAATTATGACTTCACAGTAATTTCTTATCAATTCTTTAGCACATTTTCTTTAATGACTAATCAATATTTTCTATTCTCCCTATGCTTCCAGTCCTTCCCCTCTTGGGAGGTGATCTTCCCTCTTACTTCACTGAGATTATTGATGTTTTTCGCTGCTATGCATGTACTCCCATTGTCCCTGGGAAATTGATGAACAAAATGTTACACACTAGCACTGCGTCCCTGAGGGCTGATCAAGTTTTTAAGTAACCAGATAGGAAGGAAGATTAGAGAGTATAACACATAGCCCATCCTCCCTTTTTCTGAATTGGTAATGAAGGAGACAAACCTACCTATTTTAAATAAAATGTCATTATTATGCATTTGACTCTAACCATAAATTTGGTTACCTTCAAGGTGTCCTCTGCCTTGTAGTGTAGGGTAGAGCAGGATGTGACTTAAGGGGTAGCATGGCTGTCTTTTCTTTCTGATTCCAAGGCTGTGACGGCTGTTATTATACACATGAGTGATAGAGACGCACTAGCAGTCATTCAGAATTCGTACACCTGTGCTAAAGAAAGACTTAGAGACGGTCTAAAGTCAGGAAAGTAGTAGCAGTTATAAAATTGCTTAGAGTAATAGGCCTGGGAAGGCCTCAGTAGGGTGTGTTCAGAGGGAAAGCAGAGCCAGGCTTGGAGGAGAGAGGTACCGTTTTTTGAGATTTTGTGCAATGAACATCTCAGGGATGTAAGTGGTGATCTTGGCTGGAACAGCTGGAGAACTGGCCTTGACTCTGCTGAGAGATGAGGGAATAGGGCATTTCTCTAGAGTTAAATGTAAATGTCAACCATTTTGGAAGATTACAGATAGAATTTGCCCATCATTTTATTTTTGTGTTGAATTGTATTTGAAAGGAGAGCCTGGATGAGATCTATAACTCAGGTGATTTCTCTCCTCCTTTCTGTAGTCATGGGTCTTGAAGAAGCCAGTGGGCATGTGGAAGGAAAGAGTCTTATCACGTTAAGGGCCCTTACATGTCTCCATTTTGGTAGTTTCCTGAAGAGATAGTGCTGATGCCTTGTGCATGTGCTATAGGCATTTTAGTCTGTTGCCAGAGAGAATGATCCTAGAGATTTGATTCATTGGAGGAATCCAGGGGGCCAAACTGTGGCCTCTGACAGGTCTGGGACAATAGTTTAGGGGCAAAACATGGTCTGAGAAATCCTTCTTCCTTCTCTTAGATGGTTAGGGCACCACAGTAAAGAGAAAAACCTAAGGTAACCTTAAGTGTTCCTATTTTTGACACTTTCCCAGTCCATGTAATTTATTTAAAAGGACAGAATGTGCATTCAGGCATTATCCCAGTGTCACTTTATGTAGTGCAGTGTTAGAAGCAAATGAAACTAATTTCTTCTTTATTTTTATTAAAAAAAAAAACAGACGGAAGGTTGCTTTTAGAGAATGAGGGATAATAGTAGAAACAATACAAGGAAAGTATTAACCAATCCATTTTTACAAGAAGTAACATTTTTCAACCTCTCCCCTTTGTGCGTTTCCTAACTTGAAGACTGCTTTTAAATGTCATTTATAATCAGACAAAACATAAGGAATGTTTTAAATACCAAATTTCAGAACATTATTTGTGTTGTGTCAACAAATACAGAAATATAAATTGTTTTAAGGTGCATATTAAGCTTTATTGGGCAAAGAGATAAATATTTTGTCTCTGTTATTGCTTTGCTCAAATAACAGTAAATCTTTTAAGTCCACCAAAACATGAATCATTGCACAATGCATGGTACATTATAAATGTATTCTTCAGAAGAGATTTATGTATCTGACTTTTATGGCACTGAATTTCAAAACCTCATAAAGAAGTCATTTTAGAGAAATGTCATGCTGACCTGTGTTGAGGGAGAGGTAAAATTTGCCCATGTGACCAACTTCATTCCATCTTGACTTTCAGAGTTCTTATAGACATGGTTGAAAATTTACACATTGCAGATACTCTGTAAATGTTTGCTAAATGAATATTTAACACATGACTCGAGTTATGTATTAGAAATTCCTCTAAAATTCAACAGTTTTAGTTCCAGTGACTGAAAGCTTATTTCTTGTGTATTATGTTATCAATCCTTCCTTTTGGGCTACCAAAGAGGACCTTAGTGTTTCGAGGCCATTGCCGCAGCAGTGTCACAAACTACTTGTGTTTGCTTTAAAAATTCATATCATAGCATCTTTAATATATGGCAGTTTTAATATTTTGGCATCTCCTACACATTGACTTATCAGGGAAGATTATGTCTTTATTTTACTTTAAATGAAGTACTGTTTTCAGAGATGATTTCCTTAAATCCATCTGCACTGAAAAAATGTAATTAATCTGACATTTTGTAAAGGTTTCATTGAATTATATTCTTGTCTTATGCTGTACAAGGATAAGCACATATACATTTTCAACTAAGATTAGCTTTAGGATGTGTTAAGGAAAAAGATAACAGTACATATTTTATGATCAATATATTTTAATTAGTCAATTTTCAAACGAGCGTGTCCATCTGTAAATTGTAGATGGGATATGCCCAAGTGCAGAGAGAAAAAAAAAGATTTAGAGCTTAGACAAATAGAAGAAAGAATTTTGAATCTGTGTAAAAGCTCATATCTAAGAATAGGCTGGTTGGTATGTGACCCAGTGTACTAATACATTGACACAGTCACCAAGTACAGGGAAAAACTTGACTCAGGCTTTGAAACCCTTTTGAGTTCATAGAACAGGTTTTCTTTTTTATTAATTAATTTAATTGTTTTATTATTTCTTAACCACAGTGAGTTAATTTAGACTCCACAGAAGACATGCCTCAGTCTTGGAGGAGTTAACGGTGTTCACTTTACAGATGGATAAGTTTATCTATAAATACTTGTTTAATGCATGTGGACACCTGTTTCCAGGTTAAATTTTTTTTTTCCTTCAAATCTAGCATGGCATATAGTTACTTTTGTGGCTGAGTAAGATATTCTTTTGCCTAAAAAAAGGAGAACGTTGAAATATGTTTTCAAGGGCCTTATGTATTTTTCGAGTCCTATGATTCTGTTATTTAACTAAACTTCACTTAGAAATAGCAATATAAGAACTTATTTACAGTGTACTTTTCCCACTTCAAATTAATAATTTCAGAAAGATTCTTAAGAGAAGCACAAAAATGTTGCTGAAAGTCTCCAATAAACGTACTTTTCTTGATTCCAACATAGTTTCCTGAATTGGTTCTAAGGGCTTCATGTATCTTCAAAATATCTGTAAGAGTCAACTCTTAAATCACCTCCCTTCTAAATTAGGAAAAAAACCAAAAAACAAATATTTACCTTGACTTGGTTGTCCCCTGCTCCGCCACCGTACTTTAGCAGTCTCCCGATATGTTTTAGTTTTAAGAATACAAAATTAGTGCTTGTTTCGGCAGCACGTACACTAAGAATATGAAATTAATCTTAATATCAGTTTAAGCAAATCTTAATTAGCAGGGAAGCAACGCTGCTGTTAAAAAAAACCCCACAACTACTCATATAATTCATTTTAGTCTATCGGCCTGTTAATTTTTTTCTTCTTCAGTATGAATCAACAAAAGGTGACTATGTAGGTAGATGGTTTGGACCCTTTCACTATGGTTGAGACTCTGCCTTTCAGTTCTAGGACATTATCTTATTTTTTCCTTTCAAAATTTACTCCATTCCATTTCCATTGCTCTCTTTCTTTAGAACTCCATTTTGTCTATGATTTTGGTCTACTGGATTTGATTGTTTTTCTTTTGTTTCCTTATATTTCCCCTAGTTTTCTTTGCTTATTTGATGCTGCTCTCTGGAAGATTTCTTTGACTTTATCTTCAGTTTTTCCATTGAATTTTTAAATTTTGCGGTCATATTTTAATACATTAATTCAGTTTTTTAATTTCAATTTTTCTCTGTTTTCTTGGAGTTTCTTCTTTTTGTGTGTGTTGGAGGCTTTCCTCAGAAGCCTTGTGGTTCTTTTGTATTTAGGCGTGAGATATTAAAAGACTGAATAGAGGCTGTGTGTGTGTGTGTGTGTGTGTGTTAGACAGAAGGAGCGAGATTGTGTGTTTGTGGGTTGTAGAGAATGCTTGTTAACTGAGGGTTTAACTATGGGAAGATTAGGCAGTGAGCTGTCTTTTTCATTGGGAGATCCTCAACTAGCAGTATCAGTAGGTCTTTTGTGTTTGGGGGGGGGGGTTAAAATTCTCCAGAGAATAAGTTTTTGGTCTCTTGCCTGGGGATGGAGAGTAGAGTATAATAAGATATATAGGCCTGGTTACTTATATTCTGGGAGTGAATTTCTGGTTTCAGCTCTGTGATGTAAAGAGCTGGAACAATTTAAGTCCCATCCTTACCACAGGATAACAGCTGGATAGACAGATTTTTGTGAACTCACCAAAGAACGTAAGTCACAGAACAAAAAGGCCATCCCAAAGTCCAGAAAGAGACAGAGGCCTTTAGTGAGACCCATGACATAAGCATTTGCTTACCTGAAATAGAATTGCTGGATGCTTGTAGAAGATTAAACTAGAAATTTTGGTGAATTGTTGGAAGACACAGCTCTTGAAAACATCAAGGGGCTCTCACTCTTTCATAGGTTTATGCACACAGAGACCCTGCCCCTGACCTCAACTTCCACGGAACTGAGTACCTCTGTCTTGCCCATGGGGGGCTTTCTCTGTGTGAAAAAGTGAATTGGAACTTCTCATCCATATCACCTTCTGTAGTTTAATCTGTCATGTGAGCTGAAAGTCTCCATCACAGCATGTTATTACCTGAAAATGGCCGCTGACAAAGGAGAAGACACAGTATGGTCTCCCTTTCTATGACTTACACATACATAGGTCGTAGACTGTGTGTGATGTTTTTCTTCTATTTAAATTTTTTTTCTAAAATGCTACAAATAAGTGTTTAAGAGAATGCAGCCAACAGAAATATGGTACCAGTAATTACTCACTCCTGCTTAAAAGACTCTCTTATGTTTGTTTTCTCCTAGCTTGCTCTCACCTAGGTGTCTAGAATAATAAACATCTAGCATTCTAGTGAAACTTGCCATTTGGATGCAGGAGGTGGTGACATCAATAGTTCTTTATAGCAGAACTCCCTCTTAGGGTCCCCTGCTTCACCCCAGGGCTTTCAGTTGAATGGCTCTGGAGCTGCAGGTGTGCATGAAGAGAGAGCCCTTGAGCTTCTGCACTAATTCTGTTCTTCCGGGTGCGGAGACTTTTGTAGGACAAGGTGGTTACTGAATTCCCAGGAAATTATGAGCTGCTCTCAACCGTAGCTGTACCTGGGGAACTTTAAAAATTCCCAGTCCTTAGATTGCACTCCAGGCCAATTAAATCAGAATCTCTGGCGATGGGGACCCAGGCGTCTATAGTTTTTAAAACTCTCCAGATGATTATAGCTAACATTTGCAAAGTCACTGCTCTAAACAGATTAAACATTTTCATTCCTAAATAGCCATCTGGATGTTCAGGACCAGCCTGAAAAAGTAATCTTTGTGCTTACTGTAATCAGAATATATACCTTGTGGGATTTTGTAGACGTCTTCTGCCCTTTGACTGACTGGGCACCCTTGTGTGTGCAGCTGCCTTAATGGGACAAATCTTAAGTACTAAGAGGAAAGGCAGTCTTTTTCATTTGTTTATCATTGTATTCCAGGTGTCTAGAACAGTCCCTGATGTTCTAGTAGATTATCAAAAGATATTTGTACAATTAATGAATTCAGCTCTTTTTCCTGAAAAGGGGCAAAGAGTGTTAAATGGTCAAAACATCATTCCACATTCATTGATTTTTAAGAACTCCACCAGCCCCAAGTGTCTGACATTCAGTGAGAAAAGACCTCTTCTTCATTCCTTTAACACGTGTATAGAGGATACTCATGGTTTGCACAGACACTGCGCCTAGAACGACGTAAAGCCTGGAGAGCCAAGCCTACGGAGAAATCACAAACGTCTCAGTAAAAAAGTGCAAACCACTGTATTCACTTTTCCACTTCACGCATACTTCTCAGCCATCTCTCTCTTCCAATCACTGTTCTTAGTGCAGGAAACCCCGAGATATGTTTCATACATTCCCTGATATTGCGAAGTCATTTTCAAGAACAACTTTAGGGCCTGATTTTCACTTCTTTCACATTTAAATTTTTGGCCAGAGCCCAAATGATAGATTTCTAGGTATTATAACAGATGACAAAATCCATAATTACATTTGAGGTTTACAGTAAACAACGTGATGAGGAAAAATAAAAGGGAGAGTTATTTTTATTGCAGTTTTTTACAGATGAGGAAACAGTTTTAATCACTTTGAGCAACTTGCTCAGGCTCATAACCAGTGGTAGCACAGCTGGGACTTTGGTCTGGGTCCTCTGACTTCCAATCTTATGAGTAAGAAGGGTTAATATTCCGCTTTTTATGTAATGGCAGACTGGGTTGATTTTGTACTGAGGGCAGTGAGGTTAAAAACTGTTAAAAACTTTAGTCACAATAAATTAGTTTAATGCCATTTTGTCTTAAAATTAGCTACCAGTTACCATTGTTAAGCTTTTTTAAAAAAAATATTTTTAATGTTTATTTTTGAGAGAGAGACAGACAGAGTGCAAGCAGGGGAGGGGCAGAGAGAGACGGAGACACAGAATCTGAAGCAGGCTCCAGGCCCTGAGCTGTCAGCACAGAGCCCAAGCCCAGTGCGGGGCTCGAACCCACGAACTGTGAGATCATGACCTGAGCTGAAGTCGGACGCTCAACCAACTGAGCCACCCAGGCACCGTCTAAACTTGGGTTTTTAAAATTTGTATTTAGTTTTGTTTTTGGTGTGTGTGTGTGTGCGCGCGCGTGCGTGCGCGCGCGTGTGTCTGTGTGTGTGTTTAGTGGGTTAGCATTATTTTTTAGAAAGATGTGGAGACTTGGAGCTGTGCTCAGATGAGTTGGGAGAGCCACAGATACTACACATTAGGCCGCGCTTTTCAGTCTCCAGTTTTCAGATAATCCTAGAATAATTTTTACCCGTCTTTATGAATAGGAATTATACTTATAGCTTCTTAACTCCTAATGAATGAGTAAAAGGTGGTAATCAAGAGATGGCCAGATGACAGAGTGCTTATTGCTTACGTCCTGTACTAAGAACATAGATCCTTGAGAAAAGCAAATTATCTCTTGTAATTTCTATTCTAGCTATTATTTTCATGTCTTTATTGTCTTTCCTGTGGGTATCACCTATCAGAATATTTAATTTTGGGTTAAAATAGATAGGTTTGCTTCTAGCTCAGAGTCACTCCAAGGGGGTTCTACTTCTTAATGTTTATTTATTTATTTATTAAAAAAAATTTTTTTTGGTCTTTATTATTTTTTATTTTGAGAGACAGAGAGCCAGTGGGGGAGGGGCAGAGAGAGAGGGAGACAGAGACTCGGAAGCAGGTTCCAGGCTCTGAGCTGTCAGCACAGAACCTGATGCGGGGCTCGAACCCATGGACTGTGAGATCATGACCTGAGCCGAAGTTGGACACTTAACCGACTGAGCCACCCAGGCACCCCCAATGTTTATTTATTTTTGAGAGAGAGAAAGAGAAAGAGTACAAGTTGGGGAGGGGTAGAAAGAGAGGGAGACATAGAATCTGAAGCAGGCTCCAGGCTCTGAGCTATCAGCACAGGGCCCAATGCCGGACTTGAACTCACGAACTGTGAGATCATGACCTGAGCCAAAGTCGGATGCTTACCGACTGAGCCACCCAGGCGCCCCTAGGGGGTTCTACTTCTTTAAGGTCTCATTCCTTAAGATAGATTTATCTTCTGGTTTATCTCTGGACTTAATTCATGTGTAAATTATATGTATTGCCAACCAAAGGCCCATGGCAGAATAGGGTGTTTCATGATCTGGAATTATAGGACAAAGTTAAAGTCCAGATTTGCCATTTGCCATTAGCTTTTTGAACTTATTTTCTCACCATGAAAATCAGGGTAGTACAAATTATCTTCCTATTTTCCTGGGTTTGGAAGACTCAAATGAGACATGTGTAAAACATATTCTTAACTGCCAAGTGCTATATAAATAATAGATATCATTGTTTTTCATCTACCATAATGATGTTATTTTCCTCATTCTTGAGCCTTGATAATATATTTCCCCTTGTTGTACTACTTTTATAAATTTAACTTTCCATATCAGCTTTTATGTAAAGATCGAAGTCAGCTTATTTTCACATTACCTTTAACATCCATCAGAACCTCTTGTTTTCCAACCCTAGAACAATTAAAATGGAGGCTTATGCCAATCAGGACCTTGCTTTGGTTAAAAATGGTATGGGAAAAAAATACTAGCTCCTTTAACGCAGGGTCTTTAATGCAGTGGATACATGATGCTTAGGTGTTACTGGCTCAGGGTTTCACAGTATTTTCCATTGAACTTGCATAGGAAAGGAGGAGTGCCTATCCTGGTAGGGGTGGGGGGGGAGCAGAGTTTGTGGTTGATTATAAGGATGGGAAGGAGTAGAGATCTCAGTTCCATCTCTACTTGCATTGTATATGGTCTGGATGATGTAGGAAAAGTCCTTTCTCACTTTTGGGTGGAATTACCCATCTTTTGAAATTTGAAGATGTTAAAATTGGTGATCTCCAAAGCTCCTTTCAGCTTTAGACTTCATTGAGTATGTGATTGAATATCAGGAAAATGAACTGAAAATAAAAATAAACTTGGGATAGTTTTCCTTCTCACAAACAGGGAAATATAAACATATAAAAGATAAATAAACATAAATATTTGATGTTTAACACCACCCAAAATTTACCTCCTTGTGTCTGAAAGGTAAATGATTAACACCAGGGAATAGGTAGTTAAAGTGAAATATGGCTTAATTTTCTCCTTATACTAGTTAGGGGAAATAATATTTTGTCAATCAATACTTTGCATATAATGTGCTTATATAATAGTTTCTGTGATTTTCGTATACATAAAATTTAGCAGCCATTCTCTGGGGTTGGCATTTGCAGTGTACACATTGCTAAAATCAACTGTAAATTTCAGCCCATCAGAGTAGTTCAGTAGAACTGATTATTATGAGGTCAGGTTAACTCTAATACCAAACCTATGTAGGATAGTACAAGAATAGAAAATTATAAACCGTTATCCCTCATGTATGAACATAGATGTAGAAAGCTTTAATAAAATATTAGCAACTAAAACTGAATGTTATATTTTAAAAGGTAATAATACATCATGACCAAGTGGAGTTTTACCCTGGAATGCAAAGTTGGTTTAATTTTCTTTTAAACTTTTTTTGTGTGTGTGTTAAAGTTGATTTAATTTTCAAAAATCAATATAATTAACTACATTAGTAAAATAAAGAAGAAAAATCATATGATCACCTCAGAAGAAATGGGAAAAACATTTGATGACATTCAACACCCATTCATAGTATAAGAAAAGAAAAACTCTCCGCAAACTGTAAATATAAGTGAATGTTCTCAACCTGATTAAGGGAATCTACAGTAAACCCAAAATGATCATCATACAGAATGATGAAATATTGATCATGTTCTCCCTAAGATCAGGACAAAAGCAAAAATCTGTCTGCTGTCACCATTTATATTCAGGTTTGTACTGGATGTGCTAACGAGTGCAATAGGGCAAGAAAAATAAATGAAAGACAATGATTGGCAAGGAAGAAGTAAAACTGTCTTTACAGACATTATTATTATATATGTAGAAAATCAAATGAAATCTACTAAAAGACTATTAGAACAAAGGGTAGATTTAGTATTGGCACAGGATACAAGGTTATTAGAAATAACTTACCATATTTATGTATACTAACAGAAAAACTGGAGAATGTAATTAAGAGCAATATCACTTAAAATAGCCTCAAAATACATAAAATACTTAGGAACACATATAATGAAAGATGTGAAAGATCTCCACTGAAATCTACAATATATTACTGAGAGAAATTATAGACATAAGTAAATGGAAAGATATACCATGGCCCAGGAATTGTCAGAATACTCCCAGGATGATTTGAAACGGGGGCCTGTATAAAGAATAGTATAGAATGGGTTTGTAATTCTCCTGTAGTATTTCGTACCAAATTAATCAGTTTTAATAATTTTATTGAATCTCTCCTCCCTTTTTCATTTCCTCCTTTTCTTTTGTACACACAGACAGACACACACACACACACACACAGCACCCTGATCACTTGTACTTATTTCTGCCACCCTCACTAGACTGTGTGTCCTTATAGGGGCAGGATCATATTCTTAACATCTGGCATATTCTCTGGCACATGGGCACTGAGTAGGCTACATAGGATCTCTGCCTTTCTGCAGGGTTTATCTTTGGGTCATTCCTTATGATGACCATCAAAGTATATAAAGGTGTCTTTGGAGGAACTGACACTTTAGTTAAGATATAATTTTTCCCGATTATATTTAGTCTCATTGAGTTTTAGTCATTAATCTTTGATCCAGATTTGAAGAATAATCAATCTTGTCCTTTCAATTTGTGTACTGTCACAAAACTCTCATGAAGAATGCTTTATTTGGACACCCCAACAATTCCATGTGGTAGACAGGATATACATATATTATATGTATATAAATTATATATATATATATATATATATATATATATATATATATATATATATTTCCCTGCCACTGCCCCCCTGCCCCAGCTTTCTTAGAGGAGGAATTGTGTCAGAAGTATTAAGCAGCTTGCTCAGGGTCTCATAGCTAGTAAGTAAAGCTGGGGCCTGAACCCATGTCTTTTTATTTCAAACTCATTTTTCTTACTGCACCACACCACTCACTACTCTCTTGGTTGGGACATTTGCCTCTCTTTGCGAGACAGCATGTCATTAGCATAGTGTGGGCATTCTGCCACCACTGTTCTCTGTGTGGCCACACACTGCCTTTGGGGCAAAGAGCTGGCTACCTTGTATATGTGTAATGGGAATAAATATAGAACATTAATTTCTTTTTAGTTTTTTGGTTCCTTTTCAGTTTTTAATTTATCCTTAATTTTTTTGTGGTGATTCCTTCATCTACTTGTTAATTTTTTTATTCCCTCCAGCAAGGAGGGATAAATTCATCTACTATGAATAAGACCGGGGGTGAGCTCTAAAAGTGATTACAATTAGTGGGGAAACAGATAAGAAATGAGTTATTATAATAATTGAGACAAAAGTACATACTATCTTGTGAAATATTTGAACCCAGTGTAAGTGTCATACTTTAATACTGCTGTGAGAGATTGGTAGTATGAATATATGGGAATTAGGGGGTCTGGAGGGATAATTTATGAATTGAGAACCAAATTCTTACCTCTCCTGAGCCAGGTTGAGGGACATATTGTCATAGCCAAGAGTATTTTCTAACCTGTTAAGGGTAGGCCCAGGTTGGATTATCAGAATAATGGCTGGCCCTTCCTCAAATTTAATTTAAAAGTTTTAAGGTGGATTTGAGAAAATTTTCTATAAAAAGATTCAAACAATACGAATATCTGTATGTTGAGAAAGTGGTGATAGTTATGTTTAAATTTAGTATTAACCTGCATATGAGGATGAATTATGGTCAGTACAATAAATGCTTTGTTAATTCAGAAACCTTTTAGGTCTTGTTCATGGCAGTGCCTGGCTTAGAGTAGGTGGTCAATAAATCTTTACTGAATTTTAATAAATTTAGAGGCATTTGAAATATTCAAATATAGAGAGAAGATTGTGCTGGCCACAGAATACAAGGTTTTAGGATACCCATGTTGGTCTGAACTAAAGTATTCATTTTTTAAAAATTATAAATATAATCATCCTTACAAATAAGCAAAGAATCTAATGAATATTTGAATATATTCTTATAAGGTAAATGTAGGTGAAGTCAGGTAATTATAGAATATTAAGAGTAGAAGAGCTTCGGAAATCATCTAGTCAACATTAAAATTATTGTAAGTAAGTCGTTAATACATTTACACGATTCAAAAATTGAAATATTCAAAGAGGCCTACATCGGAAAAAAACTCATTCCCACCCATTTCCATATACCCCATTCCCCTTCTGGTCACCTCTGGGGTAATCACATTTGTTACTTTCTTATATATCCTTCCAGGATTTCTTTATGCAAATGTGTGTGTAAAATATATATTCTTATGTATTATATATGTTTATATATTATATATGTTATATGTTCTTATGTATTATTTGTACTTATTTATCCTCTTCCTTATAGAAAGGTGGCATACTGTATACAGTACTCTGCATTTTTTTTTACTTAACAAATATATTTTGACAATCTTTTTATGCCACTATATAGCCTCCCCACAAATGCCTACTTGTCATAGCTTCTTTAATCATCCTCTATAGACACCTGGGTTGTTTGCAAATTTTGGCTATCATAAATAGTACTACATTTGAACAACCTTGTATATGCACTATTTCCTGTGTTTGCTGGTATAGTTGTAGGTTACATTCATAGCTGTAGAATTGCCGGGTCCAAGGGTAAATGTATTTATGATTTTGATGGGCACTGCCACTTTTCCTCCAGAGCAGTCTTCTCATTTTATAGGTGAGAAAAGTGAGGCTTTGGGAGTTAAGTCACCCATTATGAGTGACAAAGTGAGGCCATGCCTCGAGGAGGTCTTTCCAGACCAAGATTGGGTCAGATGTATTTCCTCCATGCTTCTGTAATACCCTTTATGTCCTCCCAATAAAATCTTTATTCCATACATTGTAATTATTGGTTTATTTACCTGTCTTCCTGTCTTCCTGTTCATCATTATAGCCCTAATATCTACAGATGGATTTTTAATAAATATTTCTTGACTGAATGAATGGAACAAGTTAGGTCTTCTGATTCATAGTACAGTGATCATTATATTCCATTTCACACTCTTACGATCACTTTAAAAAACACATCAGCTATACAAATAAATGCAGGATATAGGGAAGATATATTTAGAACTGTTCATGTGAAAAAGATTTAGGGCATTTAGAATTCATATGTAAAGGATTTGGGAATCAGCTGTCAGAAATCTTACGTAATACAAGACTTTAATGGAAGTGCTGTTTCTAGAACAAAGGAGGTGAGAAAAAACTGTCTCTGGGTGCTAAGTAGCATAATTCTGGGTGCTGCATTCTAGGAGGTATGTAGTTGAAGACGCGACTAATGGTGGAAGGTGATTAGGATAGTGAGGGATCTGAATTTCTACCAAGTATGTTTAAAGAATTAGGGCTATTTATGTAGTAGGAAAGGAGACAACTCAAGGAAGGTGTTCTGTTTTTAGATATTTTGAAGGACTTCATAAAGAAGAGAGGATGTTTCTCTGTAGTTTTAGAGGGGAGGACTGGAGCTATTAAGTTAAGACTTAGAGATTTGGAGATTTTAACTAAATTATAATTGAGTCTAAAAGTGAATGCACTGCCTTGTGAAATGTCACAAAAGCTTTGTCCTGTGGATTTTCTTCATGAAGAAGACCAGGTCAAGACTTGTGCAGAGTGGGGACCAGCCCAGCTAACACAAGGACTGTACCCCCTTCAGACAGAGACCTCTCTTCCAGGAAGAGACTTCCAGAAGCATAGTATTGATTTCTTTAAAGTCCATTCCAAGGGATTGCAACATCGGGGAAGAGTTTCTGAGGAAATGCAAGAGGTGTTGGAGATAGGGTCAGGTTCTGTGAGTGAGAAATTCAGCATCCCTGTCTACGGCCGGAGGTTCAGAGCTAGGTTTTAGTGTCACAAGCTAACTAGCATGAGGACCAGTCATACTCTTGGCCGCATATGTGAAAAGTTGCACAGAATAAGTATAGTCGGATGCCCATGTGGATATTGAGGGCTAAATCCATATTGAATACTGGATGCAAATAATAAGAGCAGTAAGTAAGAAAGAATATCACTTATTGAGCATTTATTATGTGCTAGGGATTTAATGCTCCCAGTAGTCCAAAGAAGTAGATATTAGTGTTCCCTTTTTATAGATAGGAAATCTGTGGATCAAGAAATTAAAATAATTTGTTAGAGTTAGATATCACATGGTGGAGTCTGGATTCATACCCAGATCTGTCCTCTTAACTCTCTGCATTCATTGCCTTTTGCTACATTGTTCACTGCCTGGGAAAGGACCTCTGAATATGCCAGGGCAGGTGCCCATTGATTCAGGGCCTCAGTGGGTTTGAACCTTTCCTTCCAGGAAAATGTTTGGGCAGAGCAGAGGTCGAATGTCTGACATCTGTCGAAAATACTACTGTTTTAAAAATTGAACTGTGCAAAGCTTGGAAACCTAATTGATGGAAGTTTAGACACTCATTTAGAAGCAGGGGAGTCACAACAATTTTTAGGTATTGTCGATCTGAAAAAAAAAATTAAACTGTGGTGGGAAAAAGAAAACCATTTTCTCCTTGGTGGGGGCGGGGGAGGGTACAAAAAGACTACTAGATATTCTGGGCTTTGGGGCAAGCATGGGAGTTCAGGCAACCAATTTCTAAGTCCTTTCTCTTCTGATATTGCTGAACCATTCCTCCAACTGTTTCCATGTACATATGGTTTACATAGTTGCCATTTTAAAGTAGTTCTGGCATATTCCATTATGTTAATATTTCATGGTTTTATCAGCCATTCTGCCCATACCATTAGATACTTAAATTCTCTTCCTTCTTCCCTACTTCCTCTTCCTCCCTCCCTTCGTCTCACTCACCCCTCCTTCTTTCATTTCTTCCTTTGCTTTCTCTCTCTTATTTTTAATAATGCTGCCTTGAACATCTTGTACTAATTTCTGTTATTTTCTTTTGGGTTCTTTCCTTGGAATAATCCCCCCAAAATAGAATTATTGGGGAAAGGATAAGCTCTGTTAGTTACATATTTCCAGGATGCATTCAAGAAAGATTATATCAATTTATAGTATAGCCGACCCTTGGAACAATATGAATTTGAACCGTGCAGGCCCACTTACATGCAGATTTTTTCCTCATAAATACAGGACAGTACTGTAAAGGTATTGTCTTTTCCTTGTGATTTTCTTTTTTTTTTTAATTTTTTAATGTTTTTATTTATTTTTGAGAGAGAGAGAGAGAGAGACAGCGTGAAGCAGGGGAGGGTCAGAGAGAGAGAGGAAGACACAGAATCCAAAGACAGGCTCCAGGCTCTGAGCTGTCAGCACAGAGCCTGACGTGGGGCTCAAACCCACAAACCACGGGATCACGACCTGAGCCGAAGTCGGACGCTTAACTGACTGAGCCACCCAAGCGCCCCTCTTTATGATTTTCTTAATAACATTTTCTTTTCTCCAGCTTTCTATATTACACTC
Organism: Cryptoprocta ferox; assembly: GCA_028646485.1. Classification (NCBI taxonomy): domain Eukaryota; kingdom Metazoa; phylum Chordata; class Mammalia; order Carnivora; family Eupleridae; genus Cryptoprocta; species Cryptoprocta ferox. Next base: position 111,168,405 of record CM053576.1, on the reverse strand, counting down.
TTACTGTATAAGAGATACACAACACACAAAATATGTGTTAATCGACTATGTTATCAGTAAGGCTTCTGGTCAACAATAGTTATTAGTAATTACTGTTTGGTGGAGTCAAAGATTATACATGGATTTTTGGCCATGTAACGGTTTGGCACCCTAACCCCTTCGTTGTTCAAGGGCCAACTGTATTTCCAACAGTGTGAAAATCATCTCCACGATGTACTGAAATTCTCTTTTCTGTGGGATGGGTCAGGCCTTGGAAACTAAACTGATCCACTGGGTAGGATGGTAATCCAGGAATTTAACAGTATTCAAGGTGGCAGAGAGAGAGACCAGTTACAGTAATTGATATTTTATTTCATTTCCTCAGGCATGGGCAAGAGCATGGTAGGGCCATACAGGCAGGAAAGTAAAACTCACATTCACTTACTAGAATGCATAGAAAGTAAATTGTTGACCATGTAACCAGGCAAGACCTCACAAAAATAACCAGAAAATCTAAAACTAGCTGGGGAGATGGGTGGGATTATTGGAATAGGAGGCAAAGCTTTGTGTACTCCAACCCTGGCCTAATTGGATGTCTGTCATTTTTACTTATTTTTGCTAAGTTAATAGTTACATGATAATGCCTTAGAATGATTTTTCATTGCCTTGTAAAGTTGTACACTTTTTCCAGGGTTCATGGTCTTGGACCACTTTTTCAAGTAAAATGTGGCTACTGACTCTTTTTACTTAAAAGCCAGGTATAGTAGCATGATACCACATTTAGCTATTCTGCTCTCTCTTGTCTGTTAGATATTTAATATATTATATTGGTGTATTTGATATGTTTGGGGTGATAGATTTTTTTTTAATATTTGAAAAAATCTTTCCTGTGATGATATTCTACTTTTTTTCCCACTCTTCTGTAGTTGGAATAAATATGCTGTCTTGTTTTCTTGTATATGTATCTTCACTCTTTGGGCTGCACGAATGGCACGAGCTTAAGCTCCAATTTGTTTCTTTGCATCTCTGTTCACTCTTTAGTTATTCACTCACACTCTTTCTTCTGCAATGAGATTGCTTCTGGCTTATCATGCACTAACACTTTGTATTTACGAATGCTGTTTTGAGTTTTTTCTATTTCAATCAGTACTGTATCTTTTTTAAAAAGTAATTTTTCTTTTGTAACAATTGAAAATTTGATAGTTTGAAACCAGTGTCATAACTTTACTGTTTTTTGGTATTTTTCAAACACTTTTTTTTTTAAAGGCTTGAGTAGTTGTGTATTTCCTGGTGCCAGGATATATGCTTCTCATCCCACCATCAAAGCAGGAAATTACAAGGGGTGGGGTGAGTTGCCATTTGACTCGAGCACGCATGCTAATTGCTGCACACACACACTTAGAAATGTTGTTCTGGAATTCTCAGTGTTGATTCCGTTTCATGCTGATCACATGGTGGCACAGAATTGAAGACAACTAGAAATTATTGTGTTTCATCGTCGCCTTCACACTTCTCTGAGGAACCTTGTGAGATTGTTGTAAGGATTAATCTGCTGTTAATGATGATAGTAGTGGTAATACTGGTGGTGGTAACGGCTCTTGGACTGTTTCTTTTGGACAGAATTCACTGATCAGCATTCAGACATGGAAGTATATCATTTGTGTTTCTCAAAGGAAGCCAGTATCAGGTTCTGTAAAATCAGTATTTTATTTAATCTACATAATAATTTAGGGAATGTTGTCATCTTTACTATATTTAGTTCCCCCAGCATGGAGCAAATTATATTTCTCCATTTATCCATCTTTCTGCCGTCAGACTTTATGTCATCTTTGAATAAACCTCTAATTTTCTGATTTAAATTAATACCCACTTAGAGAATTTTCTGTCAGCGTTGTACATGGGGTCTCTTCCGCTAAATTTCGTAGTTGTGGTCCATAGGTTGGTAGTAGTTTGAAATGGATTTTTATCCTGTGACTTTGCTGAAGTCATTTAACATTAGTTATTTAGAATTGATTTTATGGAGTTATATGAGTATATAACTTTATAACTTAATGACGTAGAAATATGCCATATATGAAATATTTTTTTTGTCCTTTCTGTGGTACTTTTTAATTGTTTTTCTTTCAAATACCTGATTGCCCATTCAGTGAAGGAACTACTTTTGCTTTCGTTAGAACTAGGAAAAAAGGGAATCAGAGTACCCTGTGAAAGTCGAAGCCAACACATAAATGGCTAAAGATATCTATATATATATAGAGGTCTCTCTCCATATAAATCTCTATATATGGTAATATATATATAGCTCTCTATATACACACATACATATACATATACATATATATATATATATAAAGAGAGAGAGAGGGAGAGAGATCTTTAAACAGTTTGTCAATTTAAGATTTATTTATTAAAAAATTTTTTTTAACATTTATTCAGTTTTGAGAGACAGAGAGAGACAGAGCATGAGTCGGGGAGGAGCAGAGAGAGAGGGAGACACAGAATCTGAAGCAGGCTCTAGGCTCTGAGCGGTCAGCACAGAGTCCTACACGGAGGTTGAACCCACCAGATCATGAGATCACAAGATCTTGACCTGAGCCAAAGTGGGACATTTATCCGACTTAGCCATCCAGGCGCCCCTAAGATTTATTTATTTTTGAGAGAGAGAGAGAGAGAGAGCATGCAAGCAAGGGAGGGGCAGAGAGAAAGAAGATCCGAAGTGGGCTCTGCACTGACAGCAGTGAGCCCCATGTGGGGCTCAAACTCACAAACCATGAGATCATGACCTGAGCTGAAGTCAGATGCTCAAGCAACTGAGGCACCCAGGTACCCATGTAAATGGCTAAAGATATTAATGTGTGGTTTTCTCTTTGGGAGAGAAAATGGGTCCTAGGTGACCAGTATTAGGCCTGTTTGAATGTGCTCATGTACCTGAAGAAAGAATGTATCAAACCAAAACTAGGGAAAGAATAGGAAAAAAAGAATGTTAAAGTTAAAATTTGGCAGTAGCTCTTCCAGCATTACCCAGAATAAAGGATGGGTTAGCCAGTTACAAGTTATTCCAAGAATGAGATTGGTGTATCAACCTTTATTAAAATGCAGTTCTTCTAACTCCCCTTCCTCTGATCCCTTTGCTCACCTAGCAACCCAGGTCAATTGTCTTCATAAAAAGAGTAGGCACTGATCTTGGACTAGTCCTTTCTCTGTGACTATGATTTGTCATTACAACGTAATAGCCTGACCCTGTGAGAAAGAATGCACTAACCATCTGAACTTAGAATATTTTAGTACCTAATTAATTTCCCATAATAAACTAATGAGTTAGCATTCTGGTTGTGTGTCACCTACCCTTGGCCAGTGGCTCTGCAGTTGTGTGCACACAGAATTGTTTCTGAGCTCAGAATGCTTACCAAGGACATCAAATGCACTCCTGAGGCCTCTTGGAGAGAGCCTGACAAACTGGTTGTAGCGTTTGCATTGCCAGAGGGCTTACAATGGGTATTTTAGTTTTCCATGAGCACTTACTACAATAAGAATATGATTCTTACTCCTTCTCCTCTTTATGTGATGAATTATATTGTTTTCTCTGTGTCGAGTCATGCAGTCAAGGTTAAATTCTGCTTGTTTATATTGGAAAATTATTTCAGTGTGGTTTTGTATTTTATTTATTAAGATTTTTTTTAGTCATCAGAGCCATACTTCTAAAAAATGATTTGTTGGGGGGCGGTGCATGGCCGGCTTGGTCAGTGGAGCGTGCAACTCTTGATCTCGGGGTTGTGGGTTCAAGCCCCATGTTTAGGGGTTACTTAAAAATAAAAAATCTTAAAAAAAACATTGTGAATGTCTTACGTGTTTATGGAAAATAAAACTATATTTGCCTAACAAACTAGCTTGAAAAGCACAACATTCTTATCTATTTTTGGAAAGTTTAGAAACATTTTTCCAACAACTCACTGACTATAGACATTTTTTAAAAACAGTCAATACTTAATAAAATAGCCTTTCTTTTTGTTGTTGTAAGTTGTTCATTTAATTTTGCTATTTCCTGATACTTCTCTTTTATTCTCATAATTTTTAATTTTTGTCTATTTCTATTTAATTACTAAATTTATTAGCATATATCTAAAATTTATAGTGCCCTAATTAAAAAAAAAACCCTATTTTCTAACTAATAGTTCTGATTTAGTAATACAGATTTTTCTCTCTTTTGGATTGGTTGCAGGTGCTAAGCTTGTTTGTTATGTTTTTTCTGCTCCTACTTTTATTTTTTGCCCTTTCTAATTTTAGTTTGATATTGCCTCTTTCCTCTTTGTAAAAATTCTTTCAGAGAGGTTCTTGATTGTTTTTTTTTTCTTTACTTAGTAATCTAGGCAGTTGGAAAATCTTTCAAGAGACTTGATTTCCTTAAGATGGCTGCCTGACTTTTAAAAGCCCTATTAGTTATCATTCAAATAAAGATGCTTGCCAAAATATCTTAAATAAAAAAAAAAAAGTCCTGTTAGTTGAAAACTTCTCCTTATGAAGGCATGTGTATGGCCCCCCCTGCAGTCAGGAGTAATCGTTTGAGTGTTGCCTTTTGATCTTCAAACTCAGATGATTTCACGCCATGACACTACTTGAATAGCGATCGCAGGAAGCACGAGAAGATGCTGGCGTGGAGACTGTGCCTGGAAGAGAGAAGCTATTGCCTGTTGGGATTTTGTGCCAGCAGAAAAACAAAGGAAAGGGCACATGATGTCTGTTGGTCTGTGAAGTGTGACAGTGAATTCAGAGTCCAGGGGCCGTGTGTAGGCCTGGCCAAGCAGGGCGTGGGTTCTAAGGGGGTGACAGTTGTGGTGCCACTCCTTCATCACAGTCAAGAGGGACAAATCAAGAAACTGATTCTGCATAGACGGGTCAGGATTTGCCAACAAAGTTCGCTCACAGAGATGGCGATAGGTACCATTTCCAGGGAAGTAGGCCAGGCTCAGTGTGCATGGAGAGCAGGACACAGGTGGGCCAGATATCCCAAGGTGATGTGAGATTACAGCAACAGTGATGGTGGCCCTAGTGGCTGCTACCCTTTACACATGTTGTTACTGATACAGTAGTTTTTATGGCCTTTCCCGTTTAACAGTTGAGGAAACAGAAGCTCACCCAGGTTTTAAATGATTTACCCAGCCACGGTGACATAGCGCAGAAGCAGTGGGGCCATGATTCTGACGAGTCTGACTCCAAAGCCTGTGATCTCTCTACTGTACCACGTTGCCTGGGATCTAATGTGCAGAGACACATTCACACATGATTCTAACAACTGACACAACAAGGTTACAGCTGCTGCACCTAGGACGGAGGTTATTTTTTCTGTCCTACATTTCCATACATTTCCCAGGTCTGGTTTCTCCGTACTTTCTTCAGTGTGTGTTACCAAGAGCTGGCAGGTCTGTATGAGGAGGTCAAGTGAGACAGGGTCTCCCGAATTCTTGTCACTGAGATGATGAGAATTCTCACGCTCCTCTGCCTAATCCTCTCACCTATGCTAGAAGTAATATTTTTGCAAGTTGATGGAGCAGAGTGAGGGCTTTGAGACAGTCTGCGTCCCTGGCTGTGGATCACGGGGCCTCGCCTGCGGGTGTCCTACTCGCTCATCCATGTGAGGAGCCTGTAAGCCTCCTGGAGTGCTCCATGTAGTGAGCAACAACCTGGGCGGACAGCCACCCAGACTGGGAAAAATATTTGTTTTTCTCTCACCCTCTTAGAATTCCTACTGTTTGTGCGTGTTTCATGATACTCAGTGTTATTAGTGCAGCGGTTCATGTATGGAGCTTACAGGTAAATACATGCAGACATGTTGACATGGACCTCAAACAGTGTTTACTGATGGGACGGGATTTTATTTTATTTTTTTAATGTTTGTTTAGTTTTGAGAGAGAGAGAGAGAGTGTGAATCGGGGAGGGGCAGAGAGAGAGGGAGAGAGAGAATCTGAAGCAGGCTCCAGGCTCCAAGCTGTCAGCGCAGAGCCCGATGCGAGGCTTGAACCCACGAACTGCAAGATCATGACCTGAGCCAAAGTCGAACACTCAACCGACTGAGCCACCCAGGCGCCCCCCGCCCCTTTAAAAATTTTTTTTAATGTTTATTTATTTTTGAGAGAGAGACAGAGCATGAATGGTGGAGGGGCAGAGAGAGCCAGAGAGAGGGGATGTGATTTTAAATACTTGGAGATCGGTACTCTAGGGCACTAGACCCCAAAGCTGGCTGGGCAGCTCGGTCTCCCGGTATGTTAACAAAAGCTCAGATTTCCTTGACGCACCACACTTACTGAAGCCTAATCTCCAGGGGTGGGGCCCAGGAATATGATTTTGAACAAATGTCAGAATTTGAACCACTCTTCTAGGGTATGGTCCCTCAAAACTAGTAGCTGCTGGAACAAAACTTGGTGCCAACTCTTACCAATAGACTTTTGGAAATCTGAAGTGCTTTGGCTTATTTGTTTATTGTTTGTTGCTCTGTTGAAAGGTAAGCTCCAGGAGGAAGGGCTGCTACCAGCCTGTTCACCACTTGATCCTGGAATAGCGCCTGATATGGAGAAGTGCTCAGGAAATATTTGATGAATGAATGAATGAGTAGTGAAACCCTTTGGCCACTGTGTTTGGGCAATACATGGCGCATCTTTCCTCAACCAGCAAAGAAAGACTTAGTTTTAGCTGTGCTGCTGTAGATGCGAATGCTCTGATGCCGTCCTTGGTCATTCCACTGAGCTGACTACAATTGTTTTAATGTTCAAAAATTATTTTAATTCTCTTACATATTGTATTTTAATACCATCAAAGAAAGTAGTGGAAGTTGGAAGGTGATGTAGAGATCTGCTCTTATTTCATTACTCATTTGAAGTCCCTGTGTCTTTAAGGAAAGGGCCAAGCTACAACTTGGTCATTCTCCAGGTCCAAGAGGAAATGGATTGTAGCAGTGTGCCTTTGTAGAGCAGATGTTTTGGTTGGAAAGGCTATCAACCATCTGACTCATAATAAATCCCCAATTCCAGTAAATTCCCAGTTTTTAGTTACAGTAGGTAGGATGCAGGAAAACAACATCTTCCACTTTGGGATCTTTGAACTTGTCTTACAATATTACCACTATTCCCCGTGCATCACTGTGTGTGAAAGGATGAAATACTAGGGGAGGTTAGGGCGATGCCAGGAATAGGCTCAGTCAGCTTTTAAGTGAGACCATTGGAGGTGAACCAAAGCCACTGCCCTCCTTGACGTGGTATAGACGACAAGAAACATAACTGTTGAGTTTTCCTATAAGTTTCTGTGTTCAAATCATTTCTGAGTTAATTTGAGTAATCTGTAAACAAGCTTATAGTTTTGTTTGTTTTATGGAGAGGGTTTCCTTTTTCCTTTTCCATAAACTTTGAAAGTAATGATAAAGTTCCTTGTATGATATCTTTAATTTTAGAATATTTGTTGTATGGGGAAATTTTACTAAGTACATATAAGCTTCTCAGAATTCTAGCAAGACCTTATGTCCAGTGTTCCATCCATTCTTTTTTTTTTTTTTTAAACTTTATAGTTTATTGTCAGGTTGGTTTCCATATAACACCCAGTGCTCTTCCCCACAAGTGACCTCCACCAAGACGCCATCCATTCTTATATTGAGTGTTCCAGATGGATAAATCAGAGTTACAGAAATATTAAATATCTCACATTTTGTGTTGCGATCTTGGCTGAGAGAATTCATTTTGACTTGGTAAAGTGGCACCTTATTCTCTTCCCTCTGCCTTTATCTGTCGGTCAGCTTCTTTTCAGCCATCATTGAACCATAATCTTCACCAAGATGGTTGAAACCTTTGGGTCCCATTGCTTTGGAGTGCAGTGGTTCCACTGCTTCTGCTTAGGGTCCTGGCTCTGATTGCAGAGAGCTTCTCAGTGATATGTTCCACCGAGTGGAGCATTGAAAGTTTGAGAGTAAGCAGTTCACTGGCCAGAACTCCTAACATTTCCTGGGTTGGTCTTTGGCTTTCTTGTCCAACATCAGATCATTCAGAAGTAATGCTATTCTCTGTGTACTCCTTCTATGTCATTTGTTCTTTCCAGTTTTAGCTAATGGAATGGTCCAGATGTAGTCAGTAAGCTCATTTAGCACAGTACATTAAGAGAGCATCTTTTTACCCTCAGATTCTAAGGCACATTTGTACATCTTCAGGATTGCTGTAGTATCTCTTCATTGAGGGAAAAGGTGGAATAAATAGTGTCCCTGAGTTCATCCTGTGGTACATTCAGTTGTGATGAAAACTGGGGTGTAGGAGTGTCATGGCAGGAGGTGAGAGGTGGAAGATTCTGACTACAGCAAAAAGTGGGAAGGGCAGGAATGGCCAGTTCTTTGAATATGGGTCTCATTCTTGTCCCAATGGCATGGTGCCATATGCCTAGGGAGCTATTGGATCCCCGTGGGAAGGCATGGGCTTTGAGTGAAAAAGGACTGAAGTTGTGTCCTGATGTTCCCATTTTCTAGTTGAAGAGTCTGGACCTTCTGCTTAATCTCTTTAAGAAACTCTTAAATCTGCAAAACAGAGATGATAACAGTGTCTGTCTTAAAGGTTTGTTGGTGATGTCAGTTGAGGGGTGATGCACAGTACCCAGACACAAGCCTTATTAAGACCTTTTCTGTAAGGGGTGCTGCTAACCTAGGTTTGACTATTTTAGACATCAACTCTTGACTCCAGGACTAGGTGGAGGCCGGCCATTCCAGATACATAGCTATAGACAAACCTAGCAAGATTTCTTAACTTGGTGAAAATAGCAATACTGGGCGAAGATAGCAGTTTGGGGTGAATTACTAAACCCATGTTGTGATTTGAGAATTATGCACATTTTATTATGCAATTAAGTATAAATATGTACCGTAAACCTTTGAAGTATATATAATGGTTTTCTGATTTAAAATTCTAGCTTCTCTTTTCCTTTGTATTCCTAAGAGAACAGGGTCTTTATATAGTCTGGTCTGGATTTTCTTATCTTCCAATTCTTTTTTTTTTTAATTTTGAAACAGTATCAAATTTATAATAGAAATATAAGAACAGTACAAAGCACTTTTTAAAAATCATTTCAGGGTGAGCTGTTGACGTGACGCCCTTTACCTCCAAATACTTTAATGTATATTTCTTATAAGTAAGAACATTCTCTGACAGAATTATAATATTTATATTATAAAATAATTATAATATAGTCATACAAATCAGGAAGATAACACTGCTACACAACTACCTACCATCCAATTCTGAGCCCCCACTGAAATGTCACCAATTTTTCCAGTGGCTTCCTGATAGCAGAATTCCATTTGGAATCATGCGTTCCGTTCAGTTATGTCTCTTCAATCTCTAATATTGCCTTGGTTTCCCTTGACGTTTACAACATTTTTGCAGATTATAGGCCAATTACTTTGTAAAATGTCTCTCAATTTGGGTTTGGCTGGTGTTCCATCATGACTGGATTTTGCCCGTGCATCTGTGGCAGGAACATCACAGAAGCAATGCTGTCTCTGTCTCATTGCCCCCTCGGGTGGCACAGCCTGCCTGTCTGACTCGTCACTGATGATGTGTTCACATGCACTGCCTGTATCAGGAGGTGTCTGTAAGGTTCACTCTAAAGTTACTTTTCCCCTCTTGGTAATTGGTACCTGCTTTGTGGGGCAGTCCTTTGAAATTAATAAATATCCCATTTTTGTCAAACTTTAAATTTATGTATGTAGAGCAGTATGGAGTCATAATTTCCATATTTAATGGATTATAGTCAATATCATTTATTTTGATGTTCAATATTATCTCTGTGTCTATTGAACAACCATGTTCATACTGACACCTGCAATTCCAATTCAGTACAGCGGGTTTATTCTCTTTTTCTCTTTACACATACTTATAACTTCTTCTTTGACTATCATAGAGCCAGTTCCCATTATTATTTTTTTTTAATTTTTGTTAACACATTTATTTTTGAGAGACAGAGAGACAGAACATGAGCAGGGGAGGGGCAGAGAGAGGAGGCACAGAATCTCAATCAGGCTCCAGGCTCTGAGCTGTCAGCCTAGAGCCACCTGCCAGCCCGGAGCCCGACGCGGGGCTCGAACTCACAGACTGTGAAATCATGACCTGAGCCGAAGTCGGGCGTTCAACCGACTGAGCCACCCAGGCGCCCCAGTTCCCATTTTTTTAAATATTCCTTAATATATCATATATGTTACATACATTATAATGCATAATATATATACTATATCCATCCCCCATATGTAACCAATCTCCTGTCGTCACTGCCGCCACCCCTCTGTGTAGGTACCCTTCTCACTCTGCTTGGGCTCTGACACCTGCACCAAGGTGCCTTTCTATGAGGACATCCTACTCGTTCTTGTTCTGGACCACTGTGGACCTCCCTCCCCTCCCCTACATTCAACCTTGCCCCTTTCATCCGTCCTTCTCAGGCTGTTAGAATATTCTAAAACAATCTGATTGTGTCATTGCCCTGTTTGTAATCCCTCCTCACAGTCCTCTTTACACAAGTTCTTTGCTTTAAATGGATCACAGTTTTTACAATTGGGCCTCCAACCTGTCCAGCTTCATCTTTAACCTCTCACTAGTGCCACTATTTCAGCCTTCTGGAACAGTGCCCTGAATGGGCCACGTGCTCTTATTCCTTTATCCTTTCGATCACTTGGAGTCCTTCCAACTAAAAACTTCTTCTGCTTGAAATGTCTTCTGTAATAGCAATCAGTTCTGCCTTCTCTTTAGGACCCCTCTGTTGTCCTGCCAATGGTGCTCCCCTCTCTTTGAACACGCCTTTATTGTAACCGTATTAACATAATGGTCAATTTATTTATTTATTTCTTATACTTGAGTGTCAAAGTTTTGAGGGCTGTGTTTCCTAGTGTCTTCTACGTGGCATCTAACACGTAGCGGGGCGTTAATACGTGTTTGTAGAATGAATGATTGAATGAATCCCGAGGTTAGTCTCAAAGATATACTCAATATAGTAGTGGAACGGAAGGAATTGAAGACAGAAGAAAATTTTTAAAAATCCGCAGCATATTTTGTCCACCGTGCATAGGCAGCAGGTCCAGCCATGGTCTGTCTGTTGGGGGAAAAGCCTAGTTTTGTTGAGGCATTGGGAAGGTTTTTTGCTCTTGTATTGTTTTTTGTTTTAGCATAGTTCATGAAACCTGTTTCGGATAGTTGCACACTTTTTCTCGTACGTTACCAACATTTAACTGAGTAAGTAATAGACCCAAGAAAGCCAAGGAGGGAAAGGGCCCGACCCAGTCCACTATCTTAATTAATTAAGCATTCTTTCATGCTTATTTAGTATAAACTTTTTTCAGTAAGTTGAATCCACATTCCAATGTAAGCTAGAAATGTTAAGCTGTTAATAGCTTCCCTGGAGAATTGCAACTTGCTAGAACGCTTCAGTACTTTCATCATCATTTATGCATCGTGAAATGTCACAATTTCTGTTCATAAGCACAAAACTGTAAATGTTCATTAATTGGCCTGTTGTAAACCTGTTATTAGCTTAGAAATTAAAGAAATATTCCTCACTAACTCAAGTCAATGATAAAGTCTAACTCAATTTATAGTTCCTGTAAATCTGGTCATCAGCTCTTCTATAATTAGTAAAGTTCTTACAAAGCCACCTACTCGATAGTTATGCTAAATCCAACATTTATAGTTTTACATTTTGGGAACTTTTAATATAACATATTCTTCCTCATATGAATCTTTCCACTCTCCATAACTCCCTCCTCTTTGGGATCTTACAGTTCCTTTTTAATTCACACAAGCTTCATTTAGTAAGTGACAAAGAGTTTTCAAAGCAAATTTGGATGTAGCAGAATGACGGAGTGAAAAAAGGCATTGATGCACAAATCAGCAGCCATGGGTTTTGGTTTCAGTCCTGTGACTAATGAGCTCTGCACATTAACAAATCACTTCCCTTATCTCAGTTTCCCCACTTGTAAATCTGTGAGGTGTGGGTGTTGAAATCCGTGGTTACATTTTTAATATGCTGGAAACATTTTTACAAATGCAGTCTTCCTCGGACTGCCCAGCCTACAAAACGGAGAGAATTAGTAGCTGCTCTTAAGACATCTAGTCTTAAGGTACACATGACCTCTAGCTCTCCCTAGAACACAGGGTAACAACCACTGGAACGGATCTCTGAGGGGCTTTTTACCTTTAACGTTCTCTGATTTGTTTACCCTCCACGCATGTCATCATACCTAAGCATATTTTCACCCTAATCATTGCCCCAAAGGGCACGGGCTCAGCAGTGCCGGCTCTGTCCTGCACACGTGGCCAGTATGGATGTGGCCAGTTAGAAGAATATTTGTACTTTTCAGTTTCCACCACCATTCTTTCCTCCATTTAGCCCTGAGTTTTTGGAATATGTCTAGATACTTATTTTTATTTTCATTTTTAAATTTATTTTTATTTTTTATTTTTTAAAATATAATTTATTGTCAACTTGGCTAACATACAATGTGTACAGTGTGCTCTTGGTTTTGGGGGTAGATTCCCATGGTTCATCTCTTATATACAACACCCAGGGCTCATCCCAACAAGTGCCCTCCTCAATGCCCATCACCCATTTTCCCCTCTCCTCCATCCCCCATCCACCCTCAGTTTGCTCTCTGTATTTAAGAGTCTCTTATGGTTTGCCTCCCTCCCTCTCTGTAACTATTTTTTCCCCTTCCCTTCCTTCATGGTCTTGTTAAGTTTCTCAAGATCCACAAGTGACAACACGGTATCTAACCTTCTCTGACTGACTTATTTCACTCAGCATAATACCTATTTTTAAATCCTAAACTTTGTCTGAGAGACCTTCCACTCTCCTTGGCCGGTAGAAACATCACAGGGTGTGTTCTCCTCCTGTTTAATCACAGGATGGCTCTCTCTGCATTGCTTTTCTGTTCTTTCTTCATCTTCTGACCCATTTTCTTTTCCTTAAGTGCCAGTCCCTAACCCAGTGCTTCTTAAACTCAAACATGCATAGAAATCACCTAGGAATTTAAGTATCCCCCAGGTGAAGCCGATGTTCTTGGTCTGAGTAGCAAGGCTCCATTCATCCAGGCTTCAGCTGCCTGCTGTTCACCACAAATGGTATGCCACACCTGCATGTCCAGTCGGAAATATGGAAGAGGAAGAACTGTCTTTGTTGAAAAACATCCACAGCTGCAGGCTGGGAAAGCCTTACCACTTTTAGAAGTTTTGCATTTTTCCTGTTGGTGTACCCATTACTTTCCTGCTTTCCGTATCTCCCTCTTGTAAAAGCCTAATGCCAGGAAGGATGGATTCATTCTCAATACATAGAAACAACTGATGAGTTTTTCAACCTTTCCTTATAAGGCTTTTGACAATTAGTCACGCACTACCTTATAGGATCTCTTATTGAAGGAGAAGAAAAAAACTTTTCTTACCTTTCTTTGTAAACATCTGCCTCTTTGAGTTGGAGGACTGGTTCTTGCAATTCTTTTTCCCCCCCTTATTGTGTTTATCAAAGTGTCTTGCACGTGCTAGGTACATCACAAATGAGAATCGGTTTAGTGGCAGCACATGGTTATACTGTTTGGAAGTTTATTAGAAATGCCAGAAATAGTTTTCTTGTCTTTCTGTTCTGTAGAGTTTGATCTCTCTGCTAAGTGTTCGAACTTGAATTTTCCTCTTATTCCTGGGGTGATCCTGAACTCAGCAGTTAACGGCTCATTCTGTCCAAACATACTTCCACTGATTAATATTGGAAAGTCAAGTTAATAATCTACGTAGGCTTTTCTACATAGGGAAATCTACTTGGGAACCCATGTTTGGATCAGTGGCAAGCATATGTAGTTATTCTTTCATACACGTATTCCTACATTTGTTCATCAGATATTTAGTGGGTGCCTGTTTTGGGGGAAGGCACCGTACATACTAGGCACTGGGAATACAGAAAGGAATGACACAGTCATTGCTCTTAAAGGAACTCAATCAGATAAATAACAGCACATATGTAAATAACTTTAAAATACAAAAGAAATAACGGAATGTTACCATATGAAAGGTTGCCAGAGGAGAAACCATTACATCAGAGGGTGGGATTATGGACATTTCAGGACAGGAAATGGCATCCGAATGGGGCTTTAAGGAATGGGTAGAGTTGGAAGAGTCAGGGGTTAGAAAAAGGCATCCAGGCTCCAGAGGCAGAGTAGGGACAGGATGGAGAGATAGGATGGAGTGCGGGCATCCGCCGCAGTTAGTGCGGGTCAGCAGAGTTAGGGAGAAGAGAGCTTGGAGTGGCTTGAATGTCAGGCCACTGTAGACGCGAGCGGGCTTTGGAGGCTGGGAGAAGGTGCACTATTTACTCTGCTTCTCAGAGCTCTGCTTCTGCACTGAACCTTTCCTGTGGCCAGTTCTAGAGGGGTAGGGCTCCAAGCTTTTCCAAATGTTTTTCAGAGCTCCTGCTGCCCTTTAGATTCTGTGGATAACACCAATTTGCAAATCAGAAGATCTCTGATTACTTCGCTAGTAGGCTCCACTCTCTCTTTGAACACCTGTGGTTTGTGATTGTCTTCAGTTAATGAGGGTGTGGTGCCAGGTGGCTGAAAGAACTTGGAAGTAACCACTTGCCTAGTTGCCATGGGCACGAGGCAGTTTGAGCCAAGTGACTTGCTGGGTGGGTGGGTGCAAAGGTGTTATGCACGTCTAGGGTGTCTTTTCCTTCTGTCCTCATACACAGAACCACCTGGGAAGAATCTCTAAACCCTGTAACTCAAAGCAACTTAGAGAGGAAGGGGTAGGGTGTAGCATTAATAGTAGGAAGAATAGCTTGGTAATGGAAGTGACATCAGGCCAAGAGTCTGGAAGGAGTAAGAAAAGTGAAAGTAACATTTATTGAGCACCTTCTTCGCGCCTCCATCTGTGCGTGGCACTTTTCACATGTATTTGCCAAAGCTGTGCAAACCTGTTGCTTTCCATAATGCCTACATTTAGCATATCATCTGGGAAAAACAAAAACATGTAAACTCATTGCAAAAATTTTTATTTCTATCGCTAAAAAAAAAAACACCACTTTCATGTCGTTCTTAGGTTGCCTGACACACTTGCAAAACATTTCACGTATTCAAATGGCACGCCGCTATGGATTTTTCTGCCTTTAGAATTGGTACCTCCAATACCTTGTGTTCATTGGTGAGGTCTAAGGGGCTATAGAGCAGGGAGTACAAGGTGTTCCATGGGTTAATGGGACTGTGTCAAGTCCACCAGGATGAGAAGCAGTAAGTCCAGAGAAATAGCCACGCTGCAAACAGAGCCTGGTGCCGCTGGCAGATTGCTCTAGCAAAGCTTTCTTCTGGCATGTACGGAGGCATGCTGCTCAGCTTTGTCCTAAGAGCCTTTGTCCTAAAGGGGTTCTGATTAGAGCCTTGCATTCCATAGTATGTAACAAGCATTCAAATAACCCACGGATGAAAGTCTCCTTTTAGCACTTAATTCTGTAGATTTTGCTTTGCCATGGTTATCATCTATATTAGCTTAATAATTTACAAGAGAAAATGTTAGTTATAAGTAAAGGAAAGCCACTTCAAACCAGCTTAAGGAGACAGGGCAATTTGTTAGCTTTCCAAGACTAGGAGAAGGTTGAGTAGCTAAAGCACAGTAGAGCAGGACGCAGCTGGACCAAGAGCCTGGGAAGTAGGGGACACGTTGGCTTTCTTCTCTCACACCACAGCCTCGCCTCGTCCACGTACGGGGAACATAATGGTTGATGGCTTCTTTTGCCTCTGAGGAGGGACTGGCCTGCACTTGGCTCCCAAATTCACAGTTTTTTAAAGTTTATTTATTTTTGAGAGAGAGAGATAGAGAAAGAGAGTGAGTGCAGGGGAGCGGCTGAGAGAGGGAGAGAATCAATGCGGGGGGCTCTACCCCATGAACCGTGAGATCATGACCTGAGCAGAAATCAAGAGTCAGATGCCTCATGAGTGAGCGACGCAGGTGTCCCCCAGGTTCACAACTATTGAGGAAAGGACCAGCCCTTCCCTGGACGACTCATCAGCTGTTCCAGGGGTAGGAACAGGCTGCTTGGTCAGGAGCACTAAGGGTTGGGTCTAGAAGAGAGAGGGTCTTCCCAAGAGAAGAGACGGTGCCAGGCGAACTTTATCGTGGATGTCCGCTGTATCAACTACCCCTTTAAATCTGTGCTTCTATCCCTTAGAAAGAGCTATGTGAACTATTTCAAAGCTGTATCTACCTTTTCTTTACATTATGGAAACATATAGCGGATGTGGTGAAGTGCCGTTCATATTTGTTCCAAACGTGCTTAAGTAAAACTCACTGTTGTTTTAACTTATTTTCTTGGGCTCTTGGATAAAAGTGTGGCACAAGGCTTGGATCAGCAGGTGTGTGCAACATCACAACTCAGGGGATGTCTGAAGATGCGGTTCAGTATGATTTGTAAAATAGTTGCAAAAATGGATGTTTATTTAAATGAGCTCAGCTTCTTATTGGACTCATTAAGAATACAGTTGTTAGGACAACAGAGGAAATCCCATCCTCCGGATTCTTCCTCTGAAAATGGTGGTGGGGAGGGAAGGAGGCAGAAGCAAGGAACCCCCATTTGCTTCCAGTGAGGACCCTGGCTGTCCTGTAGAGCCCCTCCCCCACTTCTGTGGCCTTCTCAGGGGAAAAGGCTCTATTTCACACACCTTTTAGAGTGATGCTCACCTTAAGTGATGCTGTGGCTATTCATGAGAAAGTTGGTGGATCTCGAGGCTGTATCTGTTAAGTATGATAACTGACCAGATACTTGACCAGTGAAATCTTGATCATTATTCTTTTAAAAGAACCAGAATTTTTTTTACTCCCAAAGTTTATTTGTACAACATGTGTTTCAATTTAGCTTTATAAACAGAAGCTATAACCAACATATTAAGGGTAAGTACAGCTTTGCAAGCAGATTCCTGCGTAAATGAGAGCAGTAAAATGGTCTTTGTTTATGAAAATAATAAGCAAGATATAAATTAAAAAGAAAAAACCCTAACCCCATACTGTATCATGACATCTAGTAGTAATGAACTCAAGATGTCACTTTTAGAAAACATGGGTAGGTGACAGCAACTGTGTCCTGGTGTCCTGGGCTCACCCTCTAAGAGCCGGCTATTTACAGAACATTGCAGTTTTCCTTTCCTGACCTGACAATCAGCCCTTCCTATTTTCACCGAGTATAGTTAGTTAATCATAGAATGTGCCTAACCATACATAATTGAAGGAAGGTTGATATTATGGCCTAGAAATCCACAGGCCTCTTCCGTGTTCTTAGAGAAGCCATCCTTCCTTCTTAACTGGGTCTGTGTAAAGATGTCAAATGAATACATTTTATTTGGCATAGTGACCTTTATAGCTTTTAGTTTTTATCCTCTTAAGGATTTTAATGTCTTGCTCCATAGTTTTCAGCAGTAAACATTAAAACACATAAAGCATATACTTCTTTTTTTTTTTTTTTTAAATATTTATTTTGAAAGAGAGAGAGTGCGTGAGCAGGGGAGGGGCAGAGAGAAGGAGTGAGAGAATCCTCGCCGTCAACACAGCATCTGATGGGGGCTCGATCCCGTGAACCATCAGATCATGACCTGAGCTGAAATCAAGAGTGGGGCACTTAACCAACTGAGCCATCCAGGCACCCCTCTCGTACTTTGTTTTGAATACCCATTATGTGCATGGTATAGGCAGGGTAATCCATTTGAGTAAAAAGGGAATAATGGTTGCTTAAGATGCTCGTGGTCTTTTGGAACATACAGGATTTAGGCACTACATGGAGAGCAAGTATTTAGTGAATCTCTGATATCTTTTCTGCATATAGATAGATATTCAAGTTTTTCATACCTTTCTCTGGGCATTGATACGAGTCCATTCTTTGTGCCCAGTGGCATGCAAGGCAGTGTAGCATTGTGGTTGAGAGGCCAGGTTTTAAGTCCAGAAACACGGGTTCAAAGCTCCTCTTTTCCATTCGATCTCCCTCAGTCTCAGTTTCTTTATTTGCAAATGTATAGTAATAGTATCTACCTTTTAAGGTTGTTATGATTATATGAGGTAACACGTATAAAGTACTAAGCAAAATGACTGAGTAAACCATGAATAAATATCAGCTTTTATTATTATGCATAATAGGAAGTAGGAGATCTCTACTCTGCCCTCAAGAAATTCACAATCTATTTGCAATATAAACCACATAATGCTTAAACCATATGAGAAATTCATGAAGCAACCTGGTGAAACTGCCAAGGGCAGACATAGATTACATTGCTATTGAAAGGAATATTAATGGAGCAAGTGAATTTACAACGAGAGTTAAATTAAAACCATGTCAATTAAAAGGAGAGCTTTCCCATAAAGGGATGGCTAGTGTCAAAGTGTTAGTCAAGATCTGGTAAAATAGGGGCACCTGAGTGACTTAGTCGGTTAAGCATCCAACTCTTGATTTTGGCTCAGGTCACCATCTCACCGTTCGTGGGTTCGAGCCCCTGCTTGGGATTCTCTCTTTTTCTCTGCCCCTCTCCTGCTTGCGTGCATGCATGCTCTCTCTGTCTCTCAAAATGAATAAATAAATATTTTTTTAAAAAAGGTTTAAAGATCTGGCAAAATCTGTGGGAAGTGGCCCAGTTTGACTGGACTACACAGTGAGATTCTTTCTACTCCCATTTCCATTTGGAGAAACCAAATCAGAAATAACTCTCTTAAATGCTACCTTCATCAGAGATATCAAAATAGCAAAGGAGTTTTCAGCCAAGAACTTCATATTTTGTGGGGATAGGCTGTACTAGGCTCTCAGAACCTCTACCTGGGTTCTGCACCCCCCTGCCTTCTGGAAAGGGGGAGAAGGCTCAGGGTTGGGAGACACACCAAAGGCAAAAGAGGCAGACATGGCACCCACTTCTTCCCCTTCTTCATCTATTTGGCTTGGCTTTGTCACTCTTGTATCACTAAAACTCTGCTTGGGATTTTCTCTCTTCTCAGTCTCTGCCTCTCCCTCCCCTGCTCGTGTGTGTTCTTTCTCTGTCTCTTAAAAAGAAATAAAGATAAAAATAAATTTAACTCAAAATGGCTCTTATTTGAGTTTTGACGTGCTGTATAATGGCTTATTTATAGTCCCTATGACTGCAAACTGGTTTTGCTAGTAATAGTTAGAGCTTTGTATTAAGCCTTTTCGAATTGAGAAAAAAATACAATGGCTTTTTTACAGTCTTCCTATGTGACGTATAGTTTGTAATATTTATTGTTCAGCTAATGTCTATCAGCAATAGTTAATTGGTAGTTTGTACCTATATTGACATTCAACATACAGGGGCTTGTTTCATGGCTGCTGGCTTCACTTGGAAATTAGTGCATCAAAGGGGTACCGCATAATGACAAATTGTGCTTGTGTTTACTTTCATTTCCAAGGTGAATTGTTTTTTTCCTGCACCCTTCTGATATTTGTAAAGAGCCCCAATTGATAACAGTTATATGAATAAATCATTATGACCTAAACAAAATGTTAACTCTTATCAGTAGGTACATCTTTTGTTTTGTATGGTTCAGATTTGAGTTTTCTTTAACAAAACCTTAAGTAGTCATAGATTTAAGGGAAAATGAAATAAATATTGAGAGTCTTAACTAAAAGTACTTTCTGTTTAATTCCATCGTTTACTTATTCATTCTTACAGTCTTTCCTGCATTAACTCAGTTTTTTTTTCCTAACCAGTTTGGCATATATGTGCAGTTTCCGACGTTGGGTATATAAAAACAAATAGGAAGAGCTCCCAGCCAGCAAGGAACTCACTACCTAGTGAATATTCACGATAAGCCATAGGAACCCCTTTCTGTTCTATAGCCAAATGCTGAGCCAAATCCGTTGCTAAATCTCAGCAAAATAGCGTGGCCATTATTGCCTCACCATATGTATGTCAGCGCCTGACACGCTTTTACAAAGGTAGGAGGCAATACTCTTTCTTGCTTCAGCAGATTTGACATCTTTCCCCCCATTTTAGCCTGCTGCAGTTTCAGATGGTACAGATAGAAAGCCCTGAAAATGTATACTTGTGCATTTTTAAATGTCCCCTACTACACTCTAACCTCCCCCTGCTTTCCAAATGTTGCCATTAGTGGTTACAATAATCATCTGTAATGTTAGCTTCTAAGAACCACAGTACAAGAGCTTCTTTTATAATTCCCCAGATGGGAAGGAACACATGTACAAGCCTGTTAGAGTTGCAGAAACTAGAAACAGTACCGTGTGGATTTGTATTTTTGGAACTCTTTGGGCTTATTTAAGCACTCAAAGTCAAACTTAGATATCCATTAGGAATCAAATACCAATTCAGGGGAAACTCATGTGCCACACCAAGGCAAGTAAATTATATTAAAAGTAGTCCATAAAAGGAACTCCTGGAAACAACTATTTTCCTATTCAGACTAATGTTTCATGTACTCTTTGCAGGATGCCAGATGATAAATGTTGATTATATAAACCGGGGTCATTCCATTTGTTTGGAGGACTGTCACT
Organism: Cryptoprocta ferox; assembly: GCA_028646485.1. Taxonomy (NCBI): domain Eukaryota; kingdom Metazoa; phylum Chordata; class Mammalia; order Carnivora; family Eupleridae; genus Cryptoprocta; species Cryptoprocta ferox. The sequence continues at coordinate 111,147,891 of CM053576.1, read as the reverse complement.
GAGCATTTTTGTTCTTTGCTTAAATAGCAGTGAAATGAGAAGTTAGAGAGTAGGAAAGAGAAGTAATTATAAATTATCCATAGGTGTATGGAGTGAACCTGCTAATTAAAAAGGTTTTCAGTGGTCCCTAGTTTTTTTTTGCAGTGTCTTGTTTTGTTTTGTTTTGTTTTTTAACCAGGTTTTGTGACTTATAGTAAGAGCCTTGACCTTTAACAAGGAAATGCAGTCACTGAGGGAAGATATCTGAAAATCAACGTTAGTTCTTTTTTTTTATTATCTTATTTTGAGGTGACCAATGTTACTTTAAAGAGGGCTGCTCGTATACTTAGATCATAAGATGAATATGTCTCTCTGAATGTGAATATTTTCAGCTTCACCTTTAGTTTTAGATATTTTATGAGTTTCAGGGTTGTATTATATAATTACATAGTTTCTATTTGTCAAGACCATAAGTATTTTAAAACATTTCCATCCTCATTTTACAGGAAGGAATAGTCAAGGTTGAATACTTTATCATCTGTAAAAGAGTAAGAAATGATAGATAAACTCAGCTTCCCAATCTTGGTTTTCCTTTTGAAACCATTAGTTTTAGGGACCTCGGTGTATTCTGGGGGACAGGAGCAAGGAGTCAGTACTGAGTTTCCAGATGCCACTGGTGAAGCAACTTTTGTAATGCAGGTTCCTGAAAACCACTAGGTATGGAGAATAAAGGTTAGAAATTAATGTTCATTTGTTTACTGCTGTACTCATTCAGCAAACATCGAGTGATTTCTATGTTTCAGGCACTGTGCTAAGGTTCTCCTCTTACATACTTCCTAAGTCATATTATGTTACCTAAAAATACATTCCAGAGGTATTACAAATCTACATGTAAAACTACAATGTTAGCTGAAATGCTAGGGAAATAGGTATATAACCCCAGAGTTATTGACCAGATTTAACTCTGTAGAAAGCTAAATTTTCTGTGCTGTTGTAGGAGTTGCCCAAAGTAAAAAGTGAAAAGCTGAGCTGAGAGAAAAATATTTATAACACATGTGATAGACAAGGCTTAATAAGCCTTAATAAACACCAATAACAAGAAAAGTCCAAGAGTCTTTAAGCAAAATGGGCAAAGGATTTGATCAGAAAAGTTACAAAAGAAACGACCAGTAGGCAAGTAAACAGTTGCTTGGCTTTCATCATTGAATTTCAGTTGAGGCACCATTTTGCAGAAGACTGCCAACATTAAATTGAAGAGTGACAACAGGTACTGTTTTCAGATTATTCAGTATGAGCAGGAACAGGCTCTCCTCTCTCTCATACTGATGCAGATTCCTGGTCCAAATATAAATTGCTGTACAGTTTCTAGAAAAGTAATCTCAAGCTGTTAAAACGTAAAATGTTCATAACCTTTGATCCAACAAGCTCAGTTTTAGTTCTCAATTCAGAAACATATGTCCCACTGGTAACAAACATACACGTATCTTTATCGGAGGATATTTAATGTAACACCGTCAAATGGCTAAGAAGTACAAACAACCTGAATGTTTGTTGCTAGGAGAAGGGTTAAAGAAAAGAAAGAAATCCATGCCATGGAATATTATGTGGCTATTTGGGGAAGCAGTTGGTAGAGTGATATGTATAATACAATTCCATTAAGGAAAATGAAACAGAAGGTTAAAAAGCGATTTATATGCACATGTGTGTATGTGTGTATGTTTTTATGCGCATAAAAAAGGTGTTTGAGGCTATATACACAGCTAGTATTGGTCACCTTTAAAAGGGAAGGTAGAAGAGCTTTTTCTTTCTAGACTTCTGTATGGCTTGACTTGTTACAACAAGCCTAAATTTTGTAATGCGAAACCAGAAAACAACTGGGAAGTAAAAGAGAAAAAAAAAAGAATGAAAAGGGAGGGGGCAGTGTCACAGACACAGAAGATCGGGAGGGTATTGTTTCTTATAAGTAAGAAACTGAGTATTTCCAGAGCAAAGAGATCATCCATGTCAGATACTGTTTAGAGATCAAGTAAGATAAGGACAGAGAAGCATTTGCTGTTTTTCGTGGATGCCTTGGTGGGGGTGATCTTGATGGGCTTGTGGGGTCAGAAGGCTAATCTCATGCGCTAAGGGATGAGTGGGAGGGAAGGGAGTAGAGACCCGGAGTGCAGACCACTCCTTCAAGCGACAGAGAGGAGAGAGAATGCAAGGGGCTGTGTAGAGACCAGCATGATTCTTTTCTTTCTTCTTAAAATTCTTATTTTTTAAGATGGGAGAGACTTTCTTGTTCTTGTCCCTTTGTATCCCCGCCACACGTGCATCCTGTAGGCACAATAAAAGGCAGAGCGAGGGTGACGTCAGAGCTGAGCTGGATGAGTGTGATGACCAGCTCCCCATGATGCAGGAAAGGAAGGGGTAAGGTTAGTTTAGGACCGAAGGAAGGACATCATATCTGAGGTTCTCGAAGCTCATGCACGGTAATTCTTTAAAAAAGTTTTTTTTTAACATTTATTTTTTGAGAGATAGAGTGAGACAGAGCATGAGCTGGGAGGGTCAGAGAGAGAAGGAGACACAGAATCTGAAGCAGGCTCCAGGTTCCGAGCAAGCATTCAGCACAGAGCCTGACACGGGGCCCAAACCCACCAACCTTGAGATCATGACCTGAGCCAAAGTCGGACGCTTAACGGACTGAGCCACTCAGGTGCCCCACGCGGTAATTCTTAAAGTATAGATTGGGCCCCTCCTAGGATGAATGCTGAGCCCTCCAGAGGACCTTGAACCAATCCAGAAACACAGGCCAGTTCTTACCAGTCCTTGTGGGTGAAAGATGTGCAGTCCTATTAAGTGTTTAAAAAATTTGTATTTGAGAGCCACTACCAACCAAAAGTAAAATTGTTAAGGGTTACTAAAATCTGGTATTCACAAAGTAAAACCATCATGCTACTAGAATTTATTCTAATTCAGTAGTTTATTCAGAAGTCTGGCAAATACTCGGTGCTTGGCAATAATCGCGAATCTGTAAAACCCACAGTTTTGAGTCAGGACACTTCATCGGTGTTGGCTTGAGTTGGTTATGACATTCAATTATCACTATTCTTGCTTTTTAATTATAAATTACAGGAAGTTTAGCTTTATCATTATCAGTTTCCTTTATTGTGGGTTGTTAACCTCTCAGCGTTTCTTGGTACATATTTGGATCAACAGTGTTTTTGTCTTATGTTACTCTTATAACCAGGCTTTTAAAATACGCAAGTCTTGTGGTTCATGTATGAATCATCCGTAATCGTTTTTGCAAAGGAGATGCGTATGTAACCCCTGCCATTTGTTGTATGGTGGCACAGTTCATAGTGATGTTTCTTGGGAATTTTTGCTATTTAAATAACTTACAACATACTACCAAGGTATATATAATAAAATTACTGGTCATTTTAAGATTTCATTGTGGTCTTATGATATAAACCATGTTCATAACTCCTATTCTTCCTATAAAAAGAAAATTACAAGCCATCTATATACATTACAGGAATTATGAGCTGTTAACACATATTTTTAGCAACATGTTTACTGTGATTTGTTAGCTTTGTTTTTGACTAATTCTCGGTTATCACCAGATTCACTTTTCCCTTCTTGGAAAGTGGGAACAAATGAGAAGGTGGGAGTCTTTTCCTCACCATGGTGGCTTTGGTCAGAAAGTTTGAGAGCCGTCTCTCTAGGAGAGTGATTGGCACATGGCGAAGGATGTGCAGAACCGCTTAATCAGAGTCCAGGTAACCCACACGCTGTAGCCACAAGGCCAGTGGACTGTGAGCTCAGCACCGGGAAGATGTTACGAGAGTAGGCACTGATGGCATCGTATTTTTTGCCCCCTGCTCAAGGATGTAAATGAAGACCCTGGAGAAGATGTGGCCCTCCTTTCTGTCAGTTTTGAGGACACTGAAGCCACTCAGGTGTATCCCAAGCTGTACTTGTCACCCCGAATTGAACAGTAAGTATCAATGTCATTAATTTTCTGTGGCCTGGTGTTTCTCCCTGTTAGCCAAACATGACATGCAAATTCTTTTGCCACTTTTGAACTCTTAAAATGATTTCTCTTTATTGACTTCTGTTTTCTTAAACATGAGTCGTATCAGGAGGTTGGATTGCAGAGTAAATGCAGTTATCTGCCACTGTAATCTTTGGATGAGTCTTACTTGAGCAACTTGTGATATGAATACGGTACCTTTGTAGAGACAGATGAGTAGGCAGACTGAATCCGAAATTGCGACTCCTTCCAAATGTTCCCTGGGTACATATGCTTATAGCCTAGAGATGACTACTGATCAGCATCCTATCCAGTTTCTTACGTTTCTGTAACTAATATAGTTATTTGTAAAAATGTAACTCGTCTCCTGAAAATATTAAGCAAAAACGTATTCAGAAATTAATAAAGGTAATATTGGATGCAGATAGCTTAAAAAGATGGCACATTTGAATTACTTTTCTGTGTCTAAATCGTGCTGTATAAGTTTACACAACTGTCAGGCTCTCTGGTACAAGTAGTTTGATAGCACGTTTGTGTTTTAACTAAGTAACTTTCCTCGTCGGAATGAATTTTACAAGGACTAGCCTCACAGTATGCTTGTTGTTGGCTCAAATGCTTCAGAAGCTTATTCTGCTTCAAAGGAAGCTGAGGTTCATTGAAAATAGATTGTAAGCAGATTTGGTTGGGAACTTCTGACAGGGTAGATTTCTCATTAGCAGAGAGAGTTTTTACAGACTCTGACTGAAATGTATTATTAAAAGTCAGTCAGGGCTGGCACATTTCTGTCTGTGAGATGTGGTCGCCATCCAGCATTCATATACTGAGTCATTTTTTTACCCTCTCTGGCCCTAGTTGCTCTAATTGATGAATCATGGCCATACTATTTTACACACTGATACAAGATATAGGTGTTGCTACTCAAATGTGGATGACTGTGAGCATCAGGCATGCTGTCATTTATTTATATACCACTGAGAGCACCTAAGACAGGATTTTACAGTAGCAGGCGTTCACTGAATGTTTTAATTTGTAATCAAAAATACTAACCCACATTGGGAAGAGGCCAAAGAATGTTGGAGGCAGTACAGCAAACTGCCAATAGGCAAGGCCTCTTGAGTCAAGCACATCTGCTTTAAACCCAGGTCCTGCCACTTAACCAGTTGGCAAAATATTTAACACCTTTGAACTTGCCTCAATATAGGGATGGCGATACCCATTTCATAGTGATATTTTGAGGATTCTATTAAACACTGTTCTTGAGGCATTAATTGCAGTGCCTGGCACTATAGCAAGTAGGAGCTATTAATATTAATATTATTATTATCATCAATATCGTTGATAGAAAAATGAGTGAGTGTGTGGTAAGGACAAATTGGGGCAGAAAAGGAGACGATGGGTAAATAAGTAAGCCGATATCAGTTGTAAAGTAGTCACTCTGGACGTACATGAGAAGTTAAATTCAGAAGGTATGTTGGTGATGAGAAAAGAGAGATCTCAATGAAACAATCGCAGATGTGGGCAACAAGAATGTATCATTTAAGCTGCAGACAGGAATTTGCCAGCTCAGAAGAATGATTTTCCCAGCACCTACATTACTTTAAGTTACTGCATCCCATTTGCAAATAAACTTGCTAATAAAAGATTTCTCGCTCTAAAAATCTAAGATAATGATGTGATGAATTATCAGTGAAGGTTATATTTTAAAAGTTATTTCCTCTAAAATCTAGCTTTCTGCATGCCCCCCCCCCCCACCTCTTTAATGTTAAGAACTAGCCGTATCTTACCTTTCCAGATCGGTTTCTTATGCTTTTCCCTCCAGTAACCTGTCCTTCAGCCAAAGTCCATCGCTTGAATTTTTCTTAATTTGCCTGTGCACTCTCGGCCATGTGCGTTTGCTAAAGCCATGTATGGTGCCTTCTCTAATACCCCTTTTCTGTTGAAATAGACCTTTCCAAATGCCGTCAGTACCATTTTTCCTGAGCACCAGTGGACTGCCTTCTCTGGCCATTCCCTGAGCTCTTATAATACTGAATTTATATCCATTAGCATCTGCTCATCACAGATTTAGTTAGTGATGTGTATTTGTTTTCTGCATCTTTTGCTAAATCGCAAGCCACTCAAGGGCAGAAACAAGTCTTTTCATTTCGTTAATGTCTTACAGAATTGTGGTGCGCCCGAAACAGTAGCCTGGTTGGCAGTGTTCTGGGTCAATAAATAATTCTTATAAGAAAACTAGAAAATGCTGCGCACAGAGTGGTCTTACACTTTTTTCTTGGTTGATACAGATTCACTTAGTAGAACTTTCTTCGTAATACCATTGAAAACAGCCAAAAGTTCTGATATCCTTGAGTAGAAGTTTTAAAAATGAGGTTTTTAGAAAAAGGTTAAAATGGAAAGTGGTCAAATTGGGGTCTGATTTTACCATAGTTGCTTAAAGGTTTTAGTATCTTTGGTTAACTGTTGCAGAGTTCAGAGTCCACATAGAACAGAAGTGATGTCATTTCAGTAAGGCCAGCGTCATAGGATAGATTTTAAGAACTGAACGAGGAGAGGCTGGTCCTGGTTTTTGATACTGTATGAAGCTCTCATTGGTTTTCCGTGGTTGGTACTATCCTGTCAACCCTGAGCCGTCCAAACACTGAGTATGGCCTCAGACTTGGAGAGTGCTCTCAGGAGTCATGGGGAAAGCATCCCATGTGGACCCGCCCATAGCCGGTGCCAGACACTCGCCCTGAGCTGAGGCTTGTTGCTCCTTTTGGCCTCTGCTGTGGCTCTTTCTAGGAAGGCCCAAGCCCCATGCAGTGCATGTGACAGACACGGATCCAGGCGGGACCAGTGGTCTGATCTACATTAGGTGAAAATTGACAAGAAGAGACATGCATTCTCACCGCTGTCTATGGGCCTGGCAAGATACATTGAGCCCGGGACATAGCGCCTCTCAAGCGTGGCTGCTGTCCCTCTGCCCCAGCCTGTGCGTGCAGCGGGCAGGGCTACTGTGCTTACTCTAACTCGTCTTAGAAATAGGGAAAGGCTTCTTTGGGTCTTGTCTTCACACGTGCGAAAAGGGATCAGTTTGCTGTACCCTAAAGATTTCTAGGGACGTGGCCACCAAATGTCCCCGAATCAGACAGTCCCCACAAAAGGGAACATCTGTCAGAGACATTGGGTTGAAAACTTCCAGAGCGTATTATAATTAATGAGGCTCTGAAACGCAATCCCGCTTCAGAAGCCTGTCTTTTTGCCCAGGGCCTGGAAGAGTAGTCTGGTGTTTCTGGCAACACTGGAACGTAACTGCACGCCTTTATGGTGTTTAGATGTATGTTATTTCCTGCTCTCCCACTGCGCACGTACGTGGCTTGCAAAAGTAAAGCTCCCGAGAACGTCGTGTTCTTCTCGCACACGGGATGCTTATGAAATACACATATTTCAGGCTCTCTGTACATTTGTTTTCCAAGGAACCCGGACCAGTCAGTTAAATGAGACACTAAGTACTGTTCCTTAAAACAGAACAAAAAAAGCTAGTGGTCAGGTATGCAAAGTAGACTTTGGTTGAAGATTAAGAGAGGGGCAGAAACCTGCTTTCTAAGCCAGTCACCTTTTTGTCCTGGCAGAGAAGCTGGACTTGTGACGTTACACGATCAGAGCTGGCACCAAACCTGCTCCACCTTTCCCCCCTTCTCACACTGTCAGCCATCCCAGGAGCGACACCAAGGGTTAAATGGGCGGCAGAGGCTGCCCAGTTCTCTTTCCCAAAAGGTGTGGGCCCATTTTTTTGGCTTGAGCCGGTTGGTGGGAGTGGTTTGAAGAAAACCAGCTTGTCACTCCCTGTGCTGTTCCCACTCGGTGCATAAAAAGAGGATTTCAGCCCCTGAGGCAGACCAGGTGGCATCTTTCACAAGTACAGAATTTGTTTTTAGAACTTTTTGTTGTTAAGTTACAGTCTGCCTTAGAAATAAGGACTCAAAGCTAACCAGCCCACAGACGCTCCCCATTAGGGAGGCCTGTGTGCCTGCAAGGATCCACGCATTCATCCTTTCAGGCTGCGAAAGCACAGTGACACTTGACCAGGTATAAGGCCCTTGGCTGGGTGCTTCAGAGGATATCGAGATAAGTGAGCTGTGGCTCGTCCCTTAGTTTGCTTATAGACTGTAAGGGGAATATGAATAAATACGGCAAATTCCAACTCGTGTTTTAGTAGAAACGGCACGATGAGGTTTGGCACCAGAAGCCCTTGGGTCCTCCACTTACTAGCTGGCAGCCTTGCCTCAAGATCCTTAGCTTTGCCAAGCCTCACTCATTTCATCGGTGGATAACTCCTAACTTCTGGTCTGTCCCCTCCAAGGGGGCGTATATGGAAGCAGCTCCCATGGTGTTGGCACACGGGGGTGCCCAGGTAGTGCTGCTGGAGTGTCTAAATACCAAAAGTAGACTTTTTAAGTACTGTAGGAGTCCAAGGCAGGCGGAGAGCACATTTCCATTCGACTTGGTGGAGAGGGGACTTTGTGGAAGATTTTGGGAAGCCTGGCTCTTCTGGTGTAATGTGGCTTTATAGAGATCAAACATGTGCTTCTGAAACAATAATAAAAATGTATTTGTTTAGTACTTTTAAAATGTTTAAACCACTTTCACTTTACTATCCCATCAGATCCTTACAATAGTATTGCTAACGTGTTCCAGAATATGTCTCTCTTCCTCTGTAACCTGGAATTCTTAGACCCTCCCTGGTCTCCTCCACTGCCTCTTCTTTCTTTTTCAGCACCTTAAATTACGCTAAATTATGATTCCCATGATTTCATCCCCAGAGCCTTACATCTCTGTGGATGTTCCCCTGAGTCCCCATTTCCTTTTTTTTTTTTTTTTAAGTTTATTCATTTATTTTAAGAGAGAGTGTGCACGTGAGCCGGGGAGGAACAGAGAGAGGGAGAGGGAGAGAGAGAATCCTAAGCAGGATCCGCACTGCCAGTGCAGAGCCCAATGTGGGGCTCAATCCCATGAACCGTGAGATCATGACCTGAACTGAGATCAAGGGTTGGACACTTAACCGACGGAGCCATCCAGGCGACCCTAAGCCCTCCATTTCTAATCCCAACTTTTCTCCCTGCTTGCAGATCTGCCTTTCTGGCCACTTGGTAGACATGTCCGTCTGTATGTTCAGTTGACACCTGAAATTGGAAGCGTCTGAAACCAGACTCCTCATTCCTCCAGCAAACTCCGGTTTCTTCCTCACAGCCCTGCTTCTATTCAGGACATTCTGTTTCTGAGGTGCCCAGGTGCTGCATCTGAAAGACATTAGCCAACCCCTGTTTTGTACTAGAAATTCTCTATCTATTGTATCTGTCCTTCTTGTCGTTCCTAATGGCATTTCCTAGTTCAGTCCTTCAGTTGCTATGTCTCCTGATGGCTTTTTAACCTTTCTTCCTATGTTAGTTTATCCAGCACAGAGCTGTCACAGTCTTCCTGAAGAAAGTTCTGGTAACGTTATGTTCTTTCCTTGCTCACCACCAGCAGTGCCCCCCTGTCACCAACTGAATTAAGTACACGTCTCTCAATTTGACATCCAGAGCGTTTTCTGTTGTCGTCCCAGCTGACCTTTCTGCCCCAATCTGGGTTCTGTGTGTATCCTGCTGTTCAGCCGAACTGGTTTTTTCTGGGTTTCCTGTGAACACACCTTATATTTCTTTCACTTCCATACCTTTGCTTGGGCTGCGTCTTCTATGAGATTGTTGAATTCTATTTCCCTTTCCTGTCGAATCTGTCAGAGTTCTGTCTATCCTCATAGATCTTCTCAGTCCCCTCCTCCTCTATCGAACTTTTCCTGACCACCACCACCTGCCCCCCGACCCCCCAAGCAAGACTGCACTTTTCCTTCCTGTGTTTTTGCTTCTGTTGGTCATATCGTTTCCCTGGACCGTAAACTCCTTAAGGCTGGGCTTCTGTTTCCATCAGTTGAGGGCTGGTGAGCCACGGCCCAGGTTCTGCCAAGCTCGCCCTGCCCTCAGTCCATGCCAGAGCTCAGCCACAGTTCCCGCTGACTGGACTCCCTGGCGGGTCAGAAGGCTTTGAACTTGTTGGATCCCTGTGCTACAGAAGCAAGTGGTCTCCTAAGTCCATGTGTCTTATGGCCCAGCCAGCAGGCTTGTTTCCCTTATGGACCCCTGTTTCCTAGAGGGGGAGCCTTATTTCGTAGGAGTGACTTAACAGCTGAGTCCCGAAGGTGGTAAATATACTTTTGATCTTATGTGGCCTGTCGTCTACTCCTGTTGTGGCCTTTCCAGCCTCCTTTCCCCTGCCTTTACCCCACAGTGTGCCTGGCCACAGACATGGTCACTTGGAACCTTTGGATAGCCTGTAATCCACAAAGACTGGGATAAACTGGAACTTGTCTAAAGGGCCTAGGAAAAGGGTAGGGAAGAGCTGAAAATTACAATAATACTACTTAGAATTATGGGTGATATTTAATGAAATTATGGATTAAATTCAGATAAATCAGGGAGGCCTGGGTGGCTCAGTCAGTTGAGCATCTGGCTTCAGGTCGTGATCTCACGGTTTGTGGGTTCAGGCACCACGTTGGGCTCTGTGCTGACAGCTCAGACCCTGGAGCCTGCTTCGGATTCTGTGTCTCCCTCTCTCTTTGCCCTTCCCCTGCTTGCACTCTGTTTCTCTCTCTCTCTCAAAAAATAAACATTAAAACAATTTTTTTAAATTCAGATAAATCAGATAAATTTTTTAGAGCAGTGAGCAAATTCAGTAATTTGTGATTTTATTTAAATTGAATATTGAATTCAATATCATAACAGGATGGAAAAATTTTGTTTTAGGTGCTCAAGAGATTTTTTAGAATAATTAGAAAAATTGTGTAACTAAACACAGATTTGAAAGAAAAGATAATTCTTGCCCTTTTTTTTTTTTAAACCTACATCAATTGTCTTAAGAAAGAAGACCCCAGGTCTCTTAGGGTGATTTTGTGTCAGGATTTAAGTAATAGAACATCATAGTAAACATGGTTTAATTTAGCCTTACTCATGTTTACTTGAGTCACGGAGATAATCCTATAATAAATATTGTGCTCCTGCAGTTTTTTTTTTCCTTTGATAAATATATAGTCCTGAGTATGCTAAGACAACCAGCTGTCAGGAGAAGATGTGTATTTGGTTTTAGTGGAACGAGCTATCTTAGCCTCTAGGGATTTGAGATGTTCGTTTTACTAGTCTGGGAGCAGGGCCAAAAGGGTTCTTCGTGACTTCGAATGGAATTCTGAAAAGTAAGTTCAGCAAGTTTTCATTAGTGAGTTTGGCCCTTTGTTTTGCCTCTGCCTTCCAAAAGATCAAGAGCTCAGCCTGAACTTTGAAACATTACCAGAAAGAACCAGAACGGAATTTAGTCGGGGGAGAAAATCAATCAGCCCCCAAATAGCACATTTTTGGAAACATTCTGGTGTAAAACTCCCACCTCCCCAGCTGCCTGAGTTGGTGGTGTACCAATGTTTTTATCTAGCTTTTTAGGCAGAAAATATACATTCAGAAAGAAGATGTATATAAAAGTCTGTGATAAATCTCACTGGTACATGTTTCTTAAACTTGTTTGACCCTTAAGCTCTGTCTTGGATTTATTTTGTGTCTGTGGGCAGTTCTGTGCCTTGTTTCTCTTAAGCACTATTCTCCTGACTACAGCATACGGATTAGCTTTCAACTCTAAGATATAATGTGTCTCCGTTTAAAAAATCAACCTAGCACCTTTCTGCTAAACATCTTGAGGATTATGTGCAGTGTTTTTTCTGCGATGAAGATGAGAAGTTCATGATTTCAGTTTTACCCTATATTTCAACAGCAAAGCTCTGTGCTGTTTTATGCAGTGCTCATTTGTATTCATTCACAAGTGGGAAGATATTCCTCAATGGAGGGTCTGAGATAAAGAGCGGTAGTTAACACAAACATTAGACTGTGTTATGGGTCAGAGCAAAGAAATTAGAAAGTGGAAGAGAAGATGACTTAGAATGTTCCAGAACTGATGGAAGATACCAATCCTCAGAGGAAATACAGTGAGTCTCAAACAGGTTAAATAAAAAGAAGTTGACACCTAGTCACATCATCTGAAACTGCAGAACACCAAAGATTAAAAGTATCCAAAGCTACACATTATGTTTAAGGGAATAGTAGATTGACACAGACCTCTTTGAAAATCTGATGAGAGTCATGAAAAACGTACAGACACAAAAAGTTTAAATACAGTTTTAAGAGCAACACACCTGCTACCGAAGCCAGTTCACAAACCTCATTTGAAGATCCTTGTTCTGGATTTCAGTTCTTCGTTGTTAATGCCTTCTCTACCATCTTATGCTAGAATAATTGCTGAAGCTTCAGATTTAGTATTTAAAGAGGAAATTATCATCCAATACTACCCATCTCCCCTTCTCCAAAATCTACTGCTCCCTTGTGTTCTTTATTTTCATTAATGGTTTGACTAGCCTAGTGTCCCCAGCCTTGGAACCTAAGCATGCTGTTTTTGACCTTCCCTTTGCCATTGTTGCCCATATATACATAACTGCTGGGTGATTTTGCCTGCATCGTGTCTCACATTCATCTGCTCACCCTTTCCCTAGCCCTGTTTCAAGCCTCTGTATTTTACCATTTGTCACATTAATCTTTTGAAAGCAGAGCCAGATCCATGCCACTCCCTTGCTTGAATACTCTCAGTGTCTCTTTTCAAGATGGGGAGAAAGCTGCACATTATGCCGTCCTGTCTGAGAAGCCTCAGTGCTCAGCACACTCACAGCCACCTGTATACCATGTATCCCAGAACCCTGAACCACAGGTGATGGACCCGAGGATAGGTACTTCTGGGGATTCCCCTAAATTGTTTTAGAAGTATAGTTATCCTTGTTTAATAATTTTTATCCAGCGTATTTAGGTGTTTTTATAGCAGGAAGACTCAAGATTATTGAGTTGGTCACATTATGAGATGCGCTGCATTGTGTCTTGATTGTTTCTGTTTTCTACAAGGATTGATGTGATTGCAATGTTCTTTGAATGACATTCCAGTAATATTCCACTGCATTTTCCTGTTCTTCTTTACTTCTTGTGGTTTTTAGTCAGCCTTTCCCTTTGAGATAACTTATCCGAGCCACTGTTGTCTCTCAGCTGGACTATTGAAATACTCTTCTAAACCAGTCGCCCACACCCACTCTTTACCACACTCCTAAGTAGTTGCCAAACTGCAGGCAGAATGGGCTTTCTAAATAAATCGGATCTCATCACTTAAAAAAAAAAAAGTTCATTCCCTTTCTTCACCAATGATCACTTACCAGCTTTATTCCACTCAAGGCTTTTCTTGTATCTCCCAGGCATATATATGTATGTGTGTGTGTGTGTGTGTGTGTGTGTATTATAATTTTTATGTATACACACATAAACATGTATTTAATACTACCTATATAGTCTGTCATCAAGTTCTAGCATTTCTTCCTTTATACTATCTTGAAGTCTGAATTCCTCTAAGTCTCTGTTTCCTTGTATCCTATTATTTCATTTTACTCTCCCTTTGATCCCTTTTGTCAAATACTGGGTGGAGGTAGAAACTGATGTGTAAAAAAGATGGCCCTCAACTCTCTGGGGTAGTTCTTCCCATCTCTTTCAAGTGTGAGGACCAGTTTTTAGTCAAAACCTTTTTCTATGAGCGTGGAAGGAGGGCTTGACTACAAGCGGGCAGCACAAGGGGATTTTTTAGGATTATTTTAGAATGATGCATTGTTCTGTATCATAGTTGTGGTGGTGGATACACAACCTTGTGCATTTGTCAAAACTCAAAGAACTGTGCATTGGAAAGAGTACATTTTACTGTGGTCAAAAAGTAAATTGAAAAATGTTTCACAGATCTGTACAGATAAAAAATAATACTTTTGAGTATTTCTTTTGAATTAATGACAAATTTGAATACCTCTTAAATGAACCTGGATTCTATTAATCACAACAGCATGTGCACATATTTGAAAAATGGATACATATACATGCTTCTCTGTGCTGTAGGTATGTGTATGCATATATGTACATACACATTCCTGTACCTATTCTTATATGTGTGGTATATTACATGCACAACATTTATTCGGTCTTTGGATGCATGGTATCCAAAAATTAGTAAAGCTGTTATATCAAGTCTAAGGCCCCATAGTGTCTTGAAGCCAGCAGATTGAGAACATTAGTAATAAGGGATGTTTAATAAATGATGATTTTTCCATGAGTTCTGTTGTTTATATGTATTGATATTTGTTTAAAGAAGAGCACATTTTAACTTCTTGCTCTCAAAATAGCTGACATAATTACTATGTTTGGAAGCAGTTTTTAACCTTATTGTTTTGTCTCATAGTGGAATAACAGATTCACCAAGAGCCCTGCCATTCTGGCTCTTTTCTGCCCAACACAAACACCTGGGTTTCTTAGTTTAGCTCATGGTGGGAACGGAGGAACTCCAGAAGGAACAAGCCTCCAGGGTATTGAAACCAACACTCGGGAGCTCCCCTCTTGAGCTCGGGCCTTGGCCTGCATGCAGCTCACACAGTTCATGGCACTTCTTTTTCTAGGGCTTTCAGCTCTCAGCTGTTCTACGCTTTTCTCAGACCAGTATGGTAGCTACACAGTGATCTCTGAATTGGTCCATTACATTCAAATAACATCTTTCACTTAGTTTTCAGAGCAGAGTGTGGATGTAGAAAGGGGATTAGGACAGTTGGGTTATAAAAAAAAAAATCATCTTGCCTCATTTTCTTCTTAATAAAGTATATGGTTTCTTATGTCCACAACATAACAAAGAGTACTTATTTAGTCCCGAAAGTAATGGCGTGGTTCTTGATTACAAGTGTTTGGTGTTAAATAGGTAATGACTAAGGCTCTTAATGTATAAAATTCACATATAAAGTGGAACCCCTTATACTGTTGTTGGAGGAAAGGTCCAACACCAATGATGTTGTCAGATTTCACTGTGTGAAGTTTCGTTACAGAGCAAGTAATTTGATCCTGGTATGTCTGATTTTGATTCTCATAATATAGAGCTCATAATTATATTGCAGTTTTTCTGTACTTGTTAAGATTCAGACACGCTGTCTTTCACTAATGACTTTAATGAATGGAGAAGCCTTTAGTTTAAAACAAAACAAATGATGAGTTAACATAACATTGTAAATAGGACCATAACAGGGAATGAACATCCTGTCTATGAATATTATCTTTTATAGACAGCTTCAACAAAATAGAGGCCATTCGTGAAAAAGACTAAAATCTGCTACCTTGCCAAATTTTAGTTAAACCAAACCATTAATTTGAAGAAGTTATGCATCAGTGGAAAACTTATTTTACTGACAGCCTTTTTTTCTCTTTTTTTCCTACATGTGAAGAACTTTCCCCTCCCACTTTTTAATCCCTCCCTTCCCTACTCCACCCCAACCTTTAAAAAGCATGATGTAAGACTGGGTTATTTTGTGCCAAGTTTTCATCCTGGAACAGATTTTTATTGCCATGTTTCTCTGAGAAGAGGAGTTTATGACCAAATGGTGATAACACTTCCATGTTTTCATTTCCTCCTCTGACCTAGTACTATTTTCCCAATTTTGTTGGCATTTAACGTGATCAATCCAATATGTGTGTTAAAGCCAAAGAAAATTATTTTGAAAGCTTTTTAGTTTTCATTAACTATAGTATCATATATAATTCTCTGACCAAAAAAAAAAAAAAAAAAAAACATTATGGAGCATATAATTATTTAAAATTTTAGATTTTTCTGTTTGTACAGTAAGGAAACCCTTTAAAATATTTGTTTATGGATATTATTTGTTTTGGTGACTGATCTTTATTATTCCACTCTGTTAAGGGTATTGGCCAGTGGCCGTTCATTTACTCTTGGCGTACTCTTTCTGAAAAACACAGATAAACTTGTGCCTGTTTGGTCCCGGTCAGTGGAGAATTTAACTTTAGGAGTCCAAATAGTAGAAATGACTGAAATGGTCCTCACTAGGGGCATTGACTTGAAATGCTCTGGCATCGAATGAAGCTGTAAAGAAGTAGGTAGATTTCTCTGTGCTCCGTGGGAAGGTTTCCGAGTTGAAGAAAAGGAGTGAATATCAGAAAGATGAGCAGAATTCTACATTTTTATGTTAAAAGTAAAAGCTAGGCCTCAACCCCTTCGTATATATTTTCTATAAGGGAGTGTTCCGTGCACAGGGGTGTGTGTGTGCACTGGGTACTAGCGATAGCAAACACTTGATGAGCACTTAAGTCACATGTTTTAAGTACACTCTACCCATTAATTCATTCAGTCCTCACAACAACCTTTTAATCGCAGTTGGTTACTACTGTTGTCCCTATTTTATAGAAGATGAGGCTGAAATTCAGAGAGGGCCAGAAACTTGCCTGAGTCACTTCCCCGGCGAGTGGTGGCACCGCCATTTGCATCTAGGTGGTTTGACTCCCAACAGGATTAAGGGTAGAGATCAAAGGGAACTTTAGCTTCCTGGTAATGTTTTAATTTTTTTCAGGGTGAATTTAGGCACTTTAATTATGAAATTAAAATTCATAAAAAAATGGAAAAGAATCTGATTGGAAAGATATACCGTGGAGATTTGACAACTTACATACTTCTTGGTGGAACCTGTGTTCTGTGTATGATAAATGCTATTCTTTGTGGGGCTTCGGAGCAGTTGGTGATTGTCTGATACTATGCTGTAATCCCTCTCATCTACTACAGGGTCTCCCAGCTTTGGCACTGCTGACATTTTGAGCTGGATGGTTCTTTTCTGTAGGGGACTCTTCTGTTCAACATGTTTAGCAGCATCCCTGACCTCTGCACACATCTCAGTAGTACCCACCAATCCCCCAGTCTTGACAGTCAACAATGCCTATAGTGTCTCCTGGGCAAAAGGCAGCAGGGGATACAAAAATCATTCCCAGTTTAGAACCATCTGTCTACTCTCAGTGCCCTTCAGGAACCTTCCAAGAATCTATTTGTACCTGTGCTGCTAAGCTTTAGTAATACCTTTCTTTCATATCATCAAAGCGTTTTCCTTTAGTATGTATAATGATTGTCATGTCAGGGTCAGGTAGAACAATTAGAAGTTGAAATAATGGATCCTTCAGTACTGTTCATATTACCCTATTCCTGCCTTACCCCTAAACTCATAGCCTCTAGTATTTCCATATGTCCTGTGTGATGTACAGCCAACTGGCTTTTAGAGACTCTCCAGTTCACTGTCTACCTCCTATCCTCCCTTAATCTCAGGAAGGAAGGCCACAGTTCTCCACTTGGTACCATATTTAAGGTGTGTTCCTCCATTTGTACTTTGATTTTTCCCCTCCTTTCCATTCCACAGATGAGTATTTCCAAGTCAAGTTCCCGGTTTTCTCAGACTTTGGTGACAGAGCAGTCTTGCATGTTTACACTTGTGGGCTGATTTTTATAACCTTATTGGAAGGGTCACTCAACATCTTATTTCCAAAGGACAAATATATCTCAAAGATCAACAGGACACAAAGCTCAATTCTGCCTTTTGCCAAAATTCCCAACCTCTGGGAGATAAATGTAGTTAAGCCAGAAGCAGAATCTTCACCTATGTTCTCAGCAGCGGCTTTACCCTTTATCCTGGCCCACTAGGCCCTCCCATCAAGATTAAGTATTTAATGAAATACAAAGGTAGGCACTGGCTAAGAGCACTGCTTTGCAGCAAGAGAGATTTGGGATTAAGCCAGACTGCCACTCTCTGGAATGTGAACCAGTATCAGTTGCTTAACCTGTGTAACACAGTTTCTTCATCTATAATCCTCAGAGTTTTTGTCAGGATTGAATGAGAGAATGTGTACAAAGTGCTCAGCATAGTGCGTGGCACTTCGTAAACCCCTGATACATGGTAAGTTGCTGTACTTATTATTACATTGTGGTTGTCATCAACATCACCCTCATCTTCCTCCTCCTCCTGAAATGTTCAGAGACCCCAGTTTTTGAAAATTCCACTGTAGGTGCCATGCACCAGGACCTTAATTAAGTAATGTCAGTCCCTTGAATTCATTTTAGGGTAAGCTAGTGGAGAATATGTAAGAACAGACATCCGAAGTTAGAGACAGAAATGAACTAAATATTTCTATAAGGGAGCAGCTTTTAACTTTTTTGGGATACCACCGTCCTTCAAACTTGAGAACCCCATGACAACTGTGATAGCCCCAGGCTCTACTACTCCAGATAAGTTTGCATATTCTTTTTTTTTAGTTTTTTAAAAATGTTTTTTATTTATTTTTGAGACACAGGGACAGAGCGTGAGTGGCGGAGAGGCAGAGAAAGAGGGAGACACAGAATCTGAAGGAGGCTCCAGGCTCTGAGTGCCAGCACAGAGCCCGATGCGGGGCTCGAGCCCACAAACCATCAGATCATGACCTGAGCCACTCATGCACCCCTAATTTTGCATATTCTTCAAAGGATTCACAGACTTCCTTATATACAAGCCCAGACCCTTTAGGGATCCCACTCCTCTCAGTTAAGAATCCTTTCCCTGAAGTTTCTTCTTGAGATACCATCCAGTGAGATGGCCACTGGCCACTGCAGTGGGTCAGCCGGCTAAGGACAAAAATCACAGACGAGAGCAATCCAGCAGTCCCCGAGCACCAGCTGTGACAGACAATGTGCTGAACACATTACAAACATTATTTTACTCCATCTACATGACAGGAATTGCTGGCTCGCAATTCCACAGGTGGATTTTGAGGCACCGAAGGGTTAAGTAACTGCCAAAGGTCAACAGTGAGTATGTGGTGGCAATAGGACTTCAACTCTGATCTGTCATTTTCCACGGCCTTTGCCCTTAAACGCTACCTACTGCTTCATTAGAGGGGCCGCGGACCACTGAGGTCAGTGAGCGCTGTGCCTCGGAGTGTGGTCCTCAGAACGCCTGCATCAGCGCGAGCTTGGGAGTTAGTTAAAATTGGATTCCTGAGCTCACTCACATTCTGAATCTAAGGTCTGGGAGTGGGTGTTTAGCAAGTACCAGGTGATTCTTAGGCTCACTAAATATTTTGGGAGTCACTGGTCATTCTAACGTGATATGGCTTACAGTGTTGGACGGAACTGAAATGAAGGACTTTGAAGGGCGGACAGAAAGAGCTAAGAGTTTGGCCTGTATGTGCTTGTATCTTTGAATTACGTACTGCTTTTGTTTTAGCTTGACCCTGGCCGTTTTAATATGGACCCTTTTAATTTTCAATTAATTTAATCCAGCCTTTCTTTTGCTGGAATTTTGGCTTCCTACACTATCTTCTCTTCCTGACTTTCATCACTTCTTTTTTTTTTTTTTTTTCTATTATTTTTTGAGAGTGAGAGAGCACATGCATGAGTAGGGGAGGGGCAGAGAGATTGGGGGACAGAGGATCTGAAGTGGACTCTGTGCTGACAGCAGAGAGCCTGATACGGGGCTTGAACTCACAAACCATGAGATCATGACCTGAGCCAAAGTCAGATGCTTAACCAACTGAGCCACCCAGGAGCCCCAGTGACTTTCATCACTTCTTACAAGTTGTGTTTTCTACCCACTTTTTAATGGTGCTTACCTCTCCTAAGGCCCACAGGAAAATGCACCATGACTGAAGCCTGAAATTGTCACCCTGAGTTTCAGGCATTCTGTTGTTGGCATTCTACTTTGCCTTGCTTTTTTAATTTTTATTTTTTAAAGTTTGTTTATCTTGAGAGAGAAAGAGAGAGAGAGAGAGCACACACGTGCAAGCTGGGGAGGGGCAGAAAGAGAGGGAGAGAGAGAATCCCAAGCAGGCTCTGCACTGTGAGTGCAGAGCTCTATGTGGGACTTGATCTCACAAACCAGGAGGTCATGACCTGAGTAGAAATCAAGAGTCGGGCACTGAGTAGAAATCAAGAGTCGACTAAGCCACCCAGGCACCCCTGCCTTGCTATTTTTAAATAGCAGCTTATTGAGATATAATTTATATACCATACAGTTCGTCTATTTAAAATAGTTCAGTATTTTTTAGTATATTTACAGAGCTATGGGACCATCACCACAATTTTAGAACATTTTCATCACCTAAAAGAAACTCCATACCCATTAGCAATTACTCCCCATTTCCCCCAGCCCCCAGCAGCCACTAATCTACTTTCTGTCTCTGTGGATTTGCCTCTTCTGACTTTTCATATAAATGGAATCATGTAGTATGTGCTGTTTTGTGACTGACTTCTTTCACTTAGCATAATGTCTTCAGGGCTCATCTGTGTTTATCATGTACCAGAACGTCATTCCTTTTTATTGATGAATAACACTCCTTGTATGGACTCATTTTATTTATCCATCTATCAGTTAATGGGCATTTGGGTTGTATTTACCTTTTGTCTATTATGAGTAATGCTGCTACACACATTTGTATTACAGGTTTTTGTGCGGACAAATGTTTTTGAACCCCTTAGGAAGAATGTTTACTCAGGTCTTTCCTCCTTTTTTTAATTGGGTTATTTTTCTTTTAGTTATTGAATTGTAAGAGTTCTTTATATATTCTGGATACTAGACCCTTATCAGATGTATGATTTACAAATATTTTCTCCCATTCAGTGGATTGTCTTTTCACTTTCTTGTTGGTGTCCTTTGAAGTCAGCCACTTGTTGAAGTTCTTTTGGCTGCTATTTTTATCTACCTCCTGCCATAATCATATTTTATAATTTTCCCATGTGCATTTTTCAACCTTTTCTACGTTAGATAATTTATTTCCCTGGTTGAAGATCCAAGTAGCCGTTTCTTCTTTTATAACATTTAAATATGTAAATTATAAACCTAAAATAACTGATACAGGCTTCATATTCAGAATAAGGAACTTAATAAGAAGATGGGGGAAAATCTTATAGAAAAATGGGCAAAAAGCATGAACAGTTACTTCACAAAGAAAGATGACTAATAAAATATGAACAGATATCTATCTCATTAGTAGTCCACTGTAAATTGTTGAATGGCTGGAACTGTTGAGTGACTTTGCTCAGCCTCTGAGATCTTAAGGCTGAATTGGGCTTGTGGTCACAATTAAAGCCCTGGAAACTCTTCAACCCCCTAGTGAAGCCATCCTGATCCTGGTTTGGAACCTAATCTTAGGAACTCTTAACATGGATTAAATTCCTAGCATTTTGAGGAATTTTAAGAAAAGCCAATATCGGCATTTAAATTCCATTTTAAAGGTGTTCCAGACCCCCTGGAGGGAGTCCTGGGTCTAAGGAGTCCTTCTCATTTTAGTAGACTGTCTTGGACTCGGAATTGGACCAGCAGCTGAATATTGTAACATCTGGAGGGTCTGCTCATCCCAGACCTAAACATCACGATCCTTTCTGGAGATCTGAAAGGAGGGATTTTGCATATAGTGACTATCCTTTACATTGTCACTAACTGCTCCTTTGTGAGACAACTAGGAAGTCCCAGTCAGCTGCAGAGTGAAAAGAGGACCTATGTAGACCTTGGGCCAGAGCGTCCTGCAGATTTACCCTACAGAGCTGAGCCTGCCTGGAGCCTCTTCTCCCACCTGTTTTTTGGAGCATTTCTTAGAAATTAAAGTTGCTTTCTTTTTCATTGTAACAAATCATTTAAAAAATTTCTTTTATGTCATTTGCGTAAGTTCCCATCTTTGTGCTACAACTCCCTCATTAAACAGATGAAGAACTTTGAAAATACTTTGTTTGCCCCCTCCCTTTTTATCTTTTGTTGTTAAAGAAGAAAGGACAAATGGCAGTGCATTTAAAACTGATCATTTTTCCCGCTAGGGAATTCTTTTGGTAATACAACATATTTTCCAACGTGGATGTTAAGCTCCTTTTGGTGTGTGGCGCTCTCCCGTGCAGTGTTAAGACATTTAACATCCTTCATCCCTACATGCTGCATGAATAACCCCTCAGTAATGGAGGCCACTTAACATTTTCCCGTACATTTCCAAATGCCCCCCGAAGGGGTGCTGTCATCCTAGTTGAGAAATAAAATAATAGCCTTTTTCCCTCCGAGTGCCGGATTATAAACGGAACACCTCACTAGGTTGTTTGTTTGAGAACTGTATTCCTGCTCTTAGAAGAGATTTCTAGGAGCCCCAGAAGTACTTTACTCTTACTCTGTGGTTGTATGGCCTATTGGTTTCAGATCAGGATCTCAACCCTTGGAGCCCAGCTCACCGCAGAAAATGTCACATGGCTCGAGCTGGCTCTTCATGCCCTGGCCCTTCCTCAGTAGAGTGCCCTTTGGATCTGGCTGCACAGACACACCTGCTTTGGTATTGCAATCAGGTTGTCGGAGCTCTTCTCTAAGCTTAGTAAGTTTTTCAAGTGTGGGCAGCCCTTCCCCCAACCCCCCACCCCTGCTGCCGCTAATAGGTTACATCTCAAATTGTATGTGTATGTTGATTATTTAGACTCTGGAATGTGTTTTGCCATGGAAACCATTCAGTACATAGTTAGGTTACCAAGGAAACTAATGGTACCGAAGGAGTCCTTCAAGCCATGGTGCCTGCCATATATATCACCACGTTTTGAGGGACAGAACTCCGTCCTTTTTCTTCCTCTTCAGAGGCTGCCAGGTGGACAGCTTCCCTTGTTGGGGGACGGCAGGGAGCCAGCAGCGGTCCAGCCTTGGCAGATTAGGCAGGCTTGGGTCACCCAGCAGAAGTCCATATAGCAAAAGGTCCCCAAAGCCCAGGCAGATCTTCTTTCTATACAGTGTAAGTGCAGAGGAAACCACCCCTGAGCTGCCCCTTAGTGCTGGCTCTCATCTGCAACAGTGCAAAGCAGTTTTCCCTCATTGCGTATGAAACCCACTCCACACCCCAGAGCCAGGACAGCTGGAGCCGGAGTGAGCAGAGTGGATGGCGTGCTTTGCTTTCTTCCTTATGTTTTCCAGTGCCCTCGCAACACACAATTGTCTCTGTGAGTCGCCTGTGTGGACCCTGCGTCACCCAGAGAAGGCCAGCCAGCTTAAACCGGATAGGAGGCCTTTCCACAAACGCTTATTACCCCGCGATCTAGGTTCTTGAGGAGTAATTGCAAAGCATTTCCCTGTTATATGTCACTTATTATAGTAAAGATAGGAATTGAGAGAACAGTAGGTGCATTGTACTGTTCTAAAGACAGGAATGGGAAGAGATCGTTGCTGCTGTGATCTTACTGTCTTTGTTGAAATGAAGGTGGGTATAACCTTAAATGTTGATCGAGCTTGTTTCTCACTTGGCCTGCCCCTGGCTTGGGGGCTTACCGTTAGCCTACCAAGGCCTGGATTCATGGCACTCAGCCCTCCTTGGAGGTGTTACTTCCTTGGAATCTTCACTCGGTATCCTCCAGGTCAGGGTGATGGCCTCCAGCTCCTGTCTTGTCCTCACCCTTCAGACGCATCCCTATTTTCATCTTTCCTTGCCCACCTGTGTGTGCTGGTTAGCAGCTGTCATTTAACTTCCGTTTGTGGTGCACTTCCTACTTCAGAAGCGCGCTCTCCACTCTCACCTTTGCAAGCTATGGAGGGCTGCTAGCTTCACTCCTGTTTTCCAGGGTTAAAGTCAACACTCAGGTACCTCCCAGGCCCTGCCCCGCTCTGGCAGCCCTCCTGGCAGGCCTGCAGCCGGAGCGCAGCCCTTCTCCTGCTCTTTCCGTGACCCCACACTGCACACCGCACCCTGGCTGCCTCCTTCAGCTCTGTGTGTTCCTTGCTGGTGGCTCTCTTCCGATGTTTTTTCCCAGTGTGAACCATCTCTAGCAGAGAGCTGAGCTCCCCACTCTGGCTGTTCCAGTGCGTGTTCTTGGCACTTTGGCCCTAGTCTGCCTCATACTTCAGCAAATTGGCACCTTAGGACAAGCTCCTGCTGTAGCATATTTATTAGTGAATTGGTACCTTTGCATATTTTATAAAGTGGATTAATGCCTTCAGGTATTCATCTTGGTGTTTAATAATCATATTTTGTTTTATATAGTGTCTTTTCATCAGAAGCCTATATTATCTTCCATTATATGGGGGAAGTTAACTAGTTAAATTGCTTGTCTAAAATCTTAACCGTAACAGCAGAAAAGGGAAGAAGGCAACTAATTTCTTTGAGGAGCTTATGTGAACTAGACACTGTACTAGGTGCTTTAAATATATGGTCTCATTTCATCCTGGCTTTGAGGTAGACAGGTGAAGAAGCCATAGTTCAGACAAGCTAAGTGACTTACACTGCAAGTAAGAGGGAGAGTGAATATTAAAATCTGGCCTTCTCTGATTCTAGGCTTTTATATCCCATCTGCTTGGCCACACACCTTCCCTTGGGCAAAGAGCACCATTTGCGAGCCTTACAGTAACAAACAGAGGCCTTGGCACTCAGCCCTCCTTGGAGGTGTTATATCACCTTGGATATACGGTGATACGGTGGCAAGGAGAAGCTGGGCTACAGGCCCTTCCTGACCACCACCAGAAAGGAGCCAACTCCCTCCTTCCCCTTTCCTCTAAAGATCATGGATCTGTTGACAGATGCCCTGATGTAAGTTTGAACTTGTAACTTAGTTGAATAAGGTAAACCAACCGAGGGCCATCTGTGAGTACTTGAGTGGTGGTTAAGGAAGCGCCCAGACATCACCCATGCCGAGCACCTAGGCAGTTGCTTGGAGAGGCGGTGAGATCCGGGAAGGAGGAGTGGCCGGAAGTCGGGGGCGCTGTATTCCGGCCCTGCTTTTCGGCCTCTAACTCTAGCTGTGTCACCTCTCTGGGTTCCAGTTCCTTCACCTGTAGAACGGGGGGACGGAGCAGGAGGACTCTCCCAGCAACTGCAGCGTTAGCCTCATCCATGGGAAATTCTTTGTCACCTTAGGAGGAAAACGATTCTTAGAAAACAAGACCGTGAGAATGATGGCAAGCTCAGGCTGCTCAGCGTCCTTGCCAAATACAGCTTCTGAAAGGGCACTGCGTGTGAATGACTCCGAGAGGTTTGGGTCTTTTCAGGAAAACAGAGGCTGCAGAAGGTAGTGTTGTAATCCGACTGGTGAGTAAGATAGTTCTTGATCAGTGAATGAATGGTGAATAGGGTTGAGGGTATTTAAAGGTACCTCTGATTTTTGGTTTTACTTTGTAGGTTCTAGAATAAACATAACAGGATTGGAAATTTCTCGCGGACACTGTGCCTGTAGCAGTTTGGCTGATTCCAGATGACTTGTGATGCCTTGTTTGTTGCCTACATGCTCCAGGCAGATTGGCCGCTTTGGAGGCAATGGCAAACTTTCCCATCATACAGACTTTTATATGATAGTCCTCAAATAGTGAGCTAAAACTAATAACTATATTTATATAATAATTTGAGAAAAACTGTAGTTTAGAGCAAGATAGTTTAAAATACTTCGATACAATTTTGTCCCTTCCTTAATAAAACATTTGCTACTTCATCTACCTCTGGATTTCCCCAAGTAGAATATTCAATTTATTTATTTATTTTTTTAAATGTTTATTTATTTTTGAGAGAGACAGAGCATGAGCGGGGCAGTGGGGGAGCAGAGAGAGAGGGAGACACAGAATCTGAAACAGGCTCCAGGCTCTGAGCTGTCAGCACAGAGCCCAACTCGGGGCATGACCTGAGCTGAAGTCGGACGCTTAATGAACACTGAGCCACCCAGGTGTCCCTAGAATATTCACTTCATATCTTTTCTTGGAGAGAGCTTCCAGGTCTTTCTTGGGACACCAGGACCATTTTAGGTATCAGTGGTTTTCACACACAGATTTTTCTCACTACTCATGAGCACTGAATACCTCAGAGAGTGGGCAGGTTTACGTGGTGTGACGACCAGATTATTTGCACAGCCTGTAAATAAGCGATAAACCTAATCCTTCCAGGGGCTGTTTTTACTTTAAAAGGATGATTTTAGAAGGAGTAACCCAAATGAATCTTCTCATGCTAGAACATGCAAGAGCTTTCTGAGGAGGTATGTTTTCCTGAAGCATTTTAGCTGTAACATGCTGCACATGGCCTCACTCCTCTTTGTGCTCAGAAGACCCACTCTTACATATGACAACTTGCCTGGTAAAGGGCTTAAACTCTTGCTTTAAACAATTTAGAATGAAGATCCACGGGGCCCAGGGCTTTGACCCCAGCCCCTTTGCCCTGGCAGCAAGTCCCATGCATAGGGCTTTGGGACTTTCTTGCCATGTTTTAAGTGCTTCTGAGTGGACCTTTCAGGAGCCCCATGTACACTGGGCAGCTTCCCAGCTCCGGCCAATGGCCTTGATACCAGCTTCAATGTCTCTCTAGGCCAGCCCTTGCCCAGGGAAGAGCTCCCTCAACTTTAGGGGATCTTCCCCCTTCCCAGTGTCTAGCTTGGGGCTTTTTGTTCTGGGTGAGAGGTGGGAAATTGCAGGAGCTGGGTAGTAAGGAGGACCTGGGAGGCTTTACCTGCTTCACAGGGAAGGTGTCTGGAGTAAGCGCCTGGGAAGGCAGGAATGGGGGTGGGGCAACAGCAGCTGGAGAGAACCATCATTGGAGAGAGCCCCGGATGAATGAAGCTGGTCATCCAGTCTGAAGTCATGTTATTACGCCAACAGAAATATCAGTATTTTTGGCTTGTGAAAATAGTATAAAACCAGAATACCAAAAACCAGTATTGTAATCACTAATAAGTTCCTCTTGTCAGGCTGAGGAAGGGAAGGCTTCACAGCAGAGGTGTGGTTTGAGCTGACTCTTAGACAGTCACCAGCTCCTGGTTACTAAGCCCTAATTACAGATCCAGTTGATTTGGCTGCTGGCTATACCAGGAGTTCACATAAAGTTTATACGTTATCTTTGCTGACAGTTCAGTCTGTAATTTAGTAGGGGGGGTAGGGTGTACAGATAGCTCTGTTGTTCTGCAAAGCCATTCTTTGCTTCATTCAGCTACATCTCTTCTACCCCTACTTGTCTTTGTAATAGAAGCTTCCAGGAATCACTTGAGCAGTTTTGTGTGTTATTCTTAGTGGGTAACACTTGGAAACATTAACACCTCAGAACATTTCACTGGGAGTTGGGAGTTGTTTTTTTTTTTTTTTCTCCCCCATGACTTTAGCATTTAAGAATGTAAAGACACATTAGGATTTTGGATCCTGTTTCTTGGATGTTCCTCCTTACAGAGGCTTATTCACAAATGGCTTTTTTTTTTCCTACATAGGTTTTCTTTTAATGGGCATTAAATTGGTCCATTGTTAGTCACACCTGTTCCCTAAGCTGCTAGTTGGTGGTTTTGAAAATACGAAGTGTATAACAATCACTTTTTGCTCTCTAAAAGGCTTTTCTTCTGCTTTCTTCTGTTCATTTACATGTGGATTTCTTGATAGTGCATTTTTGGAACAGTTTCTCAAGTCAGCTTTTCTTTATTCAAGACTTTAGAATGAGGAGTCTAAATCTTAGCCATTAAATTGCTGTTTAATTGAAACCGTGTTAAAAATTGATTGATATGTTCCACTTTGTGTTGACATCTTTGAGACTTCTAAATCTCTGTTGAATGTGTTGAATCAGAATTTTGTTGTTTTATCAGATGGCTTTCTGGAATCCCAAAGCAGTGCTTCTCAAGTGTGTGGTCAGCAGACCACCTGCACCAGCCCTGGAACTTGTTAATAGTGTAGATTCCTTGTACCCATTCCAGACCTACCAAATCAGAATCTTGAGAATCTTTAGGGCTGAGAAACCTGCATTTTTATGAACTGTATAGGTGGCTGAGTGCACACAAAGTTTGAGAACTTCGCCTTGAAGTTGGCTCAGAACTCGCTTATTTGGGATTTACTACCTCGGATTTCTTCAAGACATACACGATTAAGTGTTGGTTTTTGTACAGTCTCTGTTTGGTTTGAATTCTATGAAGAACAGTCTTCGGAAGGAGTAGGGTCATACTTTCCCTGGTATTCAGTAGAGTTGCAGAGATTAGGTCCCAACACTATTGTCAACACCTACGTTCAACTGGACCCTCTTAGACTATTTTGTGTGGTGGTTTGGAGGTACACAGAACCACTGGACCTACACATAATGCTTGGACATCACCTTCCTGGGTCATAGAGGACTACTTAGTACATTAGACATTAGACCACAGCTAATCTAAGCTCTGGAGCCTTATAATAATAGTAATTAACATAATGACACTTTGTATTTCTCTAGTACCTTCAATCTGAAGGCCTTAAAGTGCCATATTAAACACAGTGTACAGCCCACAACTGAATACAGATATTCTTCTTGTACACCTGGATAATGGCACATGCAGTTTGGAGAAATGGGACTGTTTCAAAGGAAACATTTGTGATTTTAGTGGGAGGTGTGGTGGTGGTAGTGGTAGCTATTTTGACATTCCAGGGTATATCCTGGGTGAAAACAACCATTTTTGGTTACTTTAATTAATGCCTCTAATAATAAGAGGTGTTGAGCTAGAAAACACCATCATTTTTCTTATTAGCATTTCTGTGCATTTTATAAGTCCTATATTCCTTCTAGCTCTTTCATCTGCCTCTCCTTTCCTTGGCCCTCTTTATTTTTTAATCACTTGTAAGGTCAGAGAATGTTAAAACAACACCAACAATAACAACCACCACACAACCTTCTAGAGGGGACATTAAAGATCTTATCATCAGAGCCCTTTGTTTTACAGGGCAAGATAATTAAGACTGGAAAAAATGAAGTAAAGGACTCACCCAAAATGGTCCAGAAAGTTTGGGTAAGGGAGATATGAACATTTAAGTTCCACTCTCTTAGCAAATTAAAGTCACGCAATATAGTGTTAACATCTCTGCATCACCATGTTTTTCATTAGATCCTCAGACCTTATTCATCTTATAGCATAAGTCTGTGCCCTTTTTTACCAATCTCTCCCTATTTCCCCTACCTCTCAGCCCCTGGCACCTTTTGTGCTCTGCTTTCAGAGTTCTTACAAACATTTGTGTGTTTATTTTTGTATCTTTTCCCAGCTGAGCTGGGGTATATATTAAATGAATACAGTTTAAAGTTGAGACTTGGTTTGGGTCTTTTAGAGACCCTGTTTAGTTATCACCATTTTGTCTTTCCATTTTTCTTTCTTTTATATTCTTTTAAGTTTATTTCATTTTGAGAGCAAGAGAGAGACAGCAGGCATGCACAAGCAGAGAAGGGGCAGAGAGAGAGAGAGAGAGAGGGAGAAGGAGAGAGAATCTCAAGCAGGCTCCACGCTGATAGCACAGAGCCCAGTGCGGGGCTCAATCTCATGATCTTTGAAATCATGACCTGAGCCCAAATCAAGAGTTAGACACTTAACCGACTGAGCCACTCAGACGCCCCTATATATATATTTTAACCTCCACTTTTGACCCTATGGTATTTCCTTGCTATTACAGCCTTTTAATTTGGCTCCCATTTGCTTTTTCTGTATGCTTCCTAATCCTTCTTTTTCTTTTTCTTTTCATGAACTAATCCTGTTGGAACCTATTAATTAAATATCCCAGAAAAATTAAGCAACTTAATTAGAAGATAAAGAAAAAGAAACTGGGAGACTTCTGGAATGTTTGAGTTTGTTTTTTATAAGCACTCCTACAGCTGCAGAAATAAAGAATTCTTTATTATCACAGTCTTCAGTCTCCATTTGCTCAGCCTTAAGTTTCTGCATATGGTGATTTATGGTGACCTTTGCCTTAGAAATAAAATGAAAAACAGTTTCTAAGATACAGATTAAGAATTTGAGGATGGAAAATTTAATCATTTCTTCATCAAACAATTGATTAATAGAAAGGGATCATCTCCTTATAGAGTACACTGTATCTTAATGCAGGCTGATGAGAATCCTGGTGGTTTATGCAACACTGTTCTTCACAGTAAGATGACTGAGCTAAAGATACAGTACCTGTAAAAGTGCTTGGCAAAGATGGAAGGGGCCATACAAAGCTATTCAAAACAGTTCAGTTTTGTAAATATTTACTGGTAATCTAGAAAACAACTATTGTGTACTAAAGGCAAGGTGCTGGAGATACCGAGCTATAGAGAGAAAGGTAGACACAGTGGGGGAACATAGCATATTCATTCATTTCTCTGGGGAAGAAAAGTAGAGTGACAGATACGCTAACCATGTAGTTCCCAATACTAACCACCAGATGGGGCTGTCAGCCATAGGCAGCTCAGTTGCTCTTCCAGTGGGCTTCCTGTTGGATAGCAGAAGGAGGAAGAAGTATGAAACTGGTTGTTGTCTACATGGGTAATTCATAACATGAGGCACCTGTATGGTCGACAAAATATTGTTTTTACTCCTCTGTCTGAGAAGAAGATTAGAGTAATCTGATTATATTTGTTTATGAAATGATGCTAGTTACTATCACCTCTTCCTTTTCTGATATTTACAAATTTAGTTTTGGGGCAAAAACAGATACATTTTTCTGAGTATATATGTATACAGAGTTACGAGAGCACGGGAAAAGTTATTTTCTATTTTCTCTGCCTATAATCTTGCCTTTCTAGTTAAGTGCTATTCCTTTAAAGCTCAGCTCAAATGTCCCCTCTTCTCCAAAACCTTTCTTGGCACCTTTTTACCAAACAGAGTAAAGAATGCTCCCTTTTGTATTCCTACATGGCTGTTTTGCTCTATAATAATTCTTACCTCATTGAATTTTTTTAAATGATATTATCTTTGCCACTAATTAGGAGATTCCTGAGACCATATATTATTTCTATTTCTATATCCACTGCTGAGTACAAACCTGAGTACAAAACCTGGCAGGTAGGAGTCACAGAATAACTAACTGGGTTTTAAATATTTGTGGACTATAGTTACTATAAACCATTTAAAGAATATTAAGTTATTAATAGTTACTGAGAAGTCTTCCCCAGGATTATAAATAAGCTGTCAGGAGTCAGCTTACAAAATAATTGACTTTAGAAGACTTTTAGAAAGAAGCATTCATCTTAAGAGGGAAAGCATCAGAGGATTAGTTCTAAGGACCATGATATACAAAAGGCTAACAGCAGACTTCTGGGTTTGCTCCTCATGCAGCAAATGTATGGAATTTTAAGACTTATTTGTAATTTTAATTTTGTGGCTTATTTGGAATGCAGTTTTCTTATTACTTTAATTGAAAAAAAATAGGTATTTTCCTTAAATGAGTTTAAGTAGTTCAGGGACATCTTTGAGTAGTAGGTCAAATTTGATTCTATATTATAAATTTTTAAGAGGAACTTAATGGGAAAATGTGATTCACTCCAATCAGTTCAATTGATACAAATCTGTTTCACAGCCGACTCTTCTATAAAGTGAACTATGTATTTCTCTTTAGAAAACAAACATATTGGTCTATAATTTTTAGACTTCTGTGAGAATGAAAATAGCTCTTTAACTTAAAGAAAACTGTAAGACTTTTCCTTATAAAAATAACATCCCAATTATTTCCCTGTGTATGGAAAATTTCCATTTCTCTAATCTTGCCTGGAAAAGTTTCTCCAGGGCAATTTAGAAAACTAAAGAAAAAAGTATTTCATCATCTTCAGCAAACATTTATCAAGTGCCTGCTATGGGAAAGTCATATTACCAGTTCCTTGGAAAAACCCCACTTATCCAAAGGTGAGACTCCTGGCAACTCCCTGGAAAAGAGCCTTGATCCATGAGCTCAGAGAAAGGGAGTCTGAGCAGCTAAAGAACCTGTTTGAAAAATAAACACAGCTGTTTTGTTTATACTGACCTGGAAACTTGGTTGGCCTATTTTTAA
The DNA here is from genome assembly GCA_028646485.1 of Cryptoprocta ferox. Lineage (NCBI taxonomy): Eukaryota > Metazoa > Chordata > Mammalia > Carnivora > Eupleridae > Cryptoprocta > Cryptoprocta ferox. Next base: position 111,116,221 of record CM053576.1, on the reverse strand, counting down.
ACCCATAGTATATGCGAAACAACAAATTAGAAAGGAGGCAGCCTGCTATGGATAGATATGCTTTGATAGCAGCAAAAAAGACAGCTATACAAAGCAAAACAAAAACAAAAACAAAACAAAAAACCAGAATACAACATGGTAGCTAACAGTATGGTAACAATATGGCAACCTCAGCAGTGGCTCCACAACATCAACAGAGTTTGTGCTAAAATTCATGACTTCTGTTAAGCAAATTACTTAAGGATGTGGGTTGTGGGTTCTAGTCTCAGATAATACTACCTATGGGTGACACAATCATGAGTAATTTACCCACCATTCAAACCGAGCTTTTCTTCTGTATCAAAAATATCATGAAAACAATTAACAAACAAACCCAAATGATCTCTGTTACAAATGTAACAAAAGCTGACATGTTTGTGTGTGTAATAATCAGAAGAACACTTTATCCTTTCATAAAGGGATAAAGAATCATGCCATTTTGTTTACAAAAGAAATAAAGCAACTAATGAATATGGAACATTCACCCTCATCTAATGACCCCAAAAATTCAAAATCTAAAGGACACAATACTTGCATCAGGTTGAAATCATTAAAGCAGCAGGACAGGAAAACTATACATTGGCCCTAAATGAAGAAGCTTAGTTAGGGAGAAAAGACAGAGCTCCCAAGGAAAAACAAAAATGGCTGCTTGTGTAACAGGATAGTTAACAAGTGCTGATATGGACACTGTTCTCCAAATAAGGTAGCTTCTGCTTAATGGCTCACAGTGGCCCTAAAGCCGTATCTGTAGCCAAGATGGTTCCTGGTAAGGGACTCCCTGTAACCGTTCTGGACCTCTGGGTTACCACTGTTTGACCCCCATGAAAGCTTGCAGGAGCAGTCCTCTCTCAGCCTGGCAATCTTCACACTTAGGTCCATTTCTTGGACTTTTCTATTCTGTCTCCGTCATTCCGAAGCCGAATTCTTACTCCTTCAACGTTATAAAAAGGCAGCGTAACATGGTTTGAGACTTCTACCTCACATCTTGATCCTACTTGCCTAATGCAGTTTTTTGCCTGCATTACTCTTATTATTGCATGATTTATACTTTGAATTTTCACATAGAGATTGTGGGAGGTTTTTTAAATAGAGGAAAAAAAAAGTTGGCAGAGTAAGACATTTTTGTTTATTCTCATGATGCCTTTGTCATTGCTTGCTCTGTTTCAAGTTATCACCTGTGGCTTAAGCTGTCTGGCAGCCTCAGTGCTGCTTTAGTTCATGCCTGGAAATTGCACAGGTATGGAAAGCAATTTGTGGAGCTTTCAAATCATCAATAAGATTCGCTTTTCACTTGAATGGCTGGAGGAGAAAGCATTTGACCTGAAATTCCTATATTCTGAAGGAATTGATCTGTGTCCGAGCATTTCAGGAGTTTGTTACGAAAAAATGTAAAGTAGAATTCTTCATTCATTGAACCAGCATTTTTTGAGTGCCCCTGACATGCCAGGCACTCTCTTAATACTGTTTCCACGGAGGTAGAGAGCCGTGGAACAAGGATGAAGACGTCCAACCCTCAAGAAGAATGCAGTCTACTGGTAGAGACAAGCACAGGAGTTACTAGCTGGAACAGTGATGAATTCTATGCTGGAGGTGTGCCCACAGAACCAGAGGAACCCAGCCAAGAGCGCTACTAAAGGGTCTGAGGACTCACAGAAGGGGTATCGAAGGAAGAGTAACGTCTTTCCAGGAGGTGAAGGAGAGGATGGGCATTCCAGGCAGAAGGGACATGCTGAACTAGGCCCAGAGGGAAGCGTGTGCCCAGCATTTGTGGACGTGGTGATTGGAGCAGTGTGGATGTTTAACCATGAGTGATCCTGGCGCTAATTCAGTCACGTGCTGGAATTTAGTTCAGTGAAAGGTAATGATCCAGAAGGATTTCATATCATCCAGAAAAACAAAACCCAAACAGAAAATTATTGGGTTTTAGTGTGCTCTTTGTTGCTGGATCCTGTGCACAGAGCTTCCCGTGTGTTTAGGCGATAGTGGCTGCCCTTCTGGGCCCCTCAGCTCCCCCTAGCCAGCTTTGTTCATGTCAGCCTTCTACATTATATCGAGAATGTTTCCCTGTTCCCTCAGCCACCGTGCTGGGCTGCGGAGGTAGCGATTTAAAGGAGCCCACACTCGTGCCCCGACGCGTGATTCCCACCAGCACAAAGTCACACAAATGTGCTCTTTTGTCTTTTCTTCTATTATTCCTAATAAAAAGTTGAGCCCTGCAAGGCACTTTCTAAACATTTGATGGCTTTTGCGGCACAAGTACTAGCATCTAGCACAAGCAAATATTACATGCACATTTATTAAGAGAACTGAATTAAATGAACATGGGAAGGGACACAATAAATCGCTTTCTTAAAAATAAAGAATAGGTAGGTGGGACCTCCTATGCAACAGTGTGGGCAAGTGAGCAAAGTCTGTGATTCGGTGGGTGTTAAAAAGTGACAGTGGTGAATCAGGGAGCTTGGAAGGTGGAGAGACTTGTGGTCTGAGAGTGTAGAATTGGGCACATGAAAGATCCCTACCGTCCACGTTTTGTTTTGTTTTTTTTCTTTTAATGCAATGTTACTTAGTCAAATTTTTGGAGACTACTACAAAGTTAAAATTATTAGTGTGGTTGTCTTTGAATTTGTTAATGGTGGTTTATAATCATGATGATCCCAAGTTTTCCAGTTGTGAAGAGCCAGCTTTCCAACAGATTCCCATTAGAGGGAAGGCTCATAACTGAGGAATTGTTTCAACCGTCTGGACTTTGTCAGGGAATTATGGGTAGGCAGTTTCCTTTTCAAGTGGCTTATGAAGCATTTGAAAAATGCCATTATGGGGCAGAGAGCACACGTCCAACCATTGTCCTTTTTTGGGGAAGGACACTAGTTGGCACATTCTTATTTTAAATCGCCTGATCCCCAGGGCTTCTGTATGTCCCCTCGGGTGTTTGGGGTGGCTCCCGGGATCTAGGCTGGTGCTGGAGAAAGCCAGTAATCTTATCAGCGTCTGAGGAGGTTTATAGTGCCAGTGACTCTAGAGCCTGGGCAGGAGGATAGGGACCAGACTGAGCTGGGGGCTGAAATCAGCTGTAGATCAGATAAGGATGGGCCATTTATTTTCTTCATTCTCAGGGGGGTCTCTGGTTTGGCCAACCCTCCCAAAGTGTCTCAGAGAGGCCCTTCCTTTTCTTTTCTATTTTTTTTTAAGTTTATTTATTTTGGTGGGGGGAGAGTGAAAGAGAGAGAGAGAAAGCACGAGTGAGGGGAGAGACAGAGGTGGGGAGAGAGAATCCCAAGCAGGCTCTGCATTGCCAGCACATAGCCTGATGCGAGGCTCGAACTCACGAACCGTGAGTTCATGACCTGAGCTGAAACCAAGAGTCAGACGCTCAACTGACTCAGCTGCCCAGGGGCCCCAGGCCTTCTTCCTTTAACTACTCGGAACCCAAACTCTCCTACCTTTCAAGCAAGGCTTAGCCAGAGCTCTGCGGCAGACCTGCCCAGGATCTTATCCTGAGGGCCCGTGAGCAGTGCTGAGCCCTGCATTCAGAGTATAAAAGGGAACACAAGTGGGGTGTGTCCTTTTTGGCACTTGTTCCCCTCCAGTTTGTTCTTTTGCGGTCAGAGAATCTTGCACAGCAGTTACTCAATGCCAGGCTGGCACAGCTGCAGCTAATTTAGCCACTCATCTGTTGAATGAGGTCCTCTTTGCATTTTGCAGTTGGGGTAAATTGAGGAATGAGCTCTTGAATTATTTGACGTAAAGCCAGAAATAGACCCTGATGGAACCAGAACCGAACATTTGGACGTCCTTTCTTTGCTTTCAATTTCAAACATAGTTCACTAGATCATTCTGTTTCCTGCACCCTTGATTAGCGTAAAGTTGAGCTCTTTCAACCATCTCTTCAGACCAATTACTAATTCCTAAAATGAGCACCAGTTCAACTGAGGCCTTTTGCACTTATGCTCACGTTACTACGAGATGCAGTTGTTCAAAGATACATTATTTACAAATGTGAAACGTCATGCTTTGACCTTTTTTCATGCTTCGCTCAGGAGGTGTTTAGGCCCTGATGAAGATGAAGAAAGTCCCATCTTTGGGCTGTGAGTGCAGGACTCACACCTGGGCGGTAATAATAAAGGGCACTTACGGCTAAAATGAACAAATCAGGAGACTATAGATGCTGGCGAGGATGTGGAGAAATGGGCACCCTCCTATACTGTTGGTGGGAATGTAAACTGGTGCAGCCGCTCTGGAAAACAGTGTGAAGGTTCCTCAAAAAATTAACAATAGAAC